>OX463243.1:78577775-78925482 GCA_949820135.1 Sylvilagus floridanus | reverse complement strand
GAAAGAGAGGGAGGAGAGGGGAGGGGAGAGAGGGGGAGAGAGAGGGGAGGGGAGAGGATAGGGAGAGGAGAGGAGGGGAGGGAGGAGGGGAGAGGGGAGGAGGGAGGGGAGAGGGAGGGGAAGGGGAGGGGAGGGGAGGGGAGAGGAGGGGAGGGAGAGGAGGGGAGGGGAGAGGAGAGGGAGAGGGAGGAGGGGAGGGGAGGGGAGGGAGAGGAAGGAGGGGAGGGGAGAGGAAAGGGAGGGGAGAGGAGGGGAGGGGAGGAGAGGGGAGGACGAGGAGGAGGAGAGGGGAGGGGCGAGGCGGGGCGAGGGGAAGGAGGAGTGAGGAGGGAGAAGAGGGGGAGGAGGAAGGAGAGAGAGGGGGAGGAGAGTAGAGGGAGAGGGAGGGAGGGAGGCGGAGGGGAGGGGGTAGAGGAGGAGAGGGGAGGGAGGAGAGGGAGGAGAGGAGAGGGAGAGGGAGGGGAGGGGAGAAGGAGGGTGAGGGAGGAGGAGGGAGGAGGAGGGGAGGGAGAGGGAGGAGAGGGGAGAGGAGGGAGGGGAAGAGGAGAGGAGGGAGAGGAGGAGGAGGGAGGTGAGGAGGGAGGGAGGGGAGGGGAGGGAGGGGAAGAGGAGGGAAGTGGAAGAGGGAGGCTGGAGAGGGAGAGGAAGGAGGAGTGGAGGGAGTTGGGGAGCGGAGGAGGGTAGGTCGAGGGAGGGAGAGGGGAGAGGAGTAGGTGAGGAGAGAGAGACGGGGAAAGCAGAAGCGAGGGGAGAGAAACAGGTCAGAGTAAGGTGTTTGGTCGTTTCGGTTACATACCCTGGTATATGGTTAACATTTATGGGAGGCTGTTGCTCTGGACTAGCCCCTTGCACAAGGCCCATCAGACCAGAGCAAGCACCAATGGAGTCACTCACACTCATGTGAAAGCTCCAAATTATCAGATTGAACACCAGTCACAAGAGCTAAATTGTCATCAGACCATCAGAGAAATCAGAAGGCGAGGAAGGGCGGGCGGGGGGGGCGGGGCGGACACAGCCAAATCACATGCGAAGGCCAGCTTTAGCTGGCAGGGTAAGACGCCCCCTGCTTTATCCGATAAGGAAAGTAACTTTTGAACCTAGCTGTTTATGCTTCTCTTACCCTTTCCTGCCTTAGAAAGCCAACGTCTCTGTTCGCTCACTGGAATACCCTCTGCTTTCTAGAATGAGGTGCTGCATAATTGTAGATTTATTTGGAAAGCCAATTGGATCATTTAGCTCCGTCGACCGACCTTTTGAACCTGTGCATATATGTGACCGCTTTGAGGAGAGAATGCATTTCTTTCTGAGGATCATGATTAAAAAAAAAAAAAAAGTTAGAAAACTGCTCGGAGCTCTAAGGGGACTTGGGGAGCTGTGATGGGGGTGAGGGGGAGCTGCTCCTGCCCCTCAGTGACTGGCAGAAGTCCACAGTGCCAGCATCCCATATGGGCACCAGTTCATGTCCGGGCTGCTCCCAATTCGATGATCCAGCTCTTGCAATGCTGACTGGGAAAGCAGCAGAGATGGCCCAAGTCCTTGGGCCCCTCATTCATGTGGGAGATCTGAAAGAAGCGATTGGCCTCTGGCTCCTGGCTTCAGCCTGTCCCAGCCCTGGCCATTGTGGCATTTGGGGAGTGAATCAGCGGATGGAAGACCTCTCTCTCTATCTCTCCTTCTTACTCTCTGTATTCTGACTTTCAAACAAATAAACCAATTTTTTTTTGACAGGCAGAGTGGACAGTGAGAGTGAGAGAGACAGAGAGAAAGGTCTTCCTTTTTGCGTTGGTCTCACCCTCCAATGGCCGCTGCAGCCGGCGCACTGCGGCCGGCACACCGCGCTGATCTGATGGCAGGAGCCAGGTGCTTCCTCCTGGTCTGCAATGCGGGTGCAGGACCCAAGCACTTGGGCCATCCTCCACTGCACTCCTCGGGGCCACAGCAAGACGGACAGCAGAAGAGGGCAGACCGGGACAGAATCGGCACTCCACCGGGACTAGAACCTGTGTGTGCCGGCGCCGCAAGGTGGGATTAGCCTAGTGAGCCGTGGTGCAGGCCTTTTTTTTTTTTTTTTTTTTTTGACATCAATAAACCAATCTTAAAATAAGAACACAGTCTACTGGCTATGTCATATAAAGTCGGTTGGTGACAAGCGCTATGATAAAGACTCCAATATATTATAGGAAGGGGGCGGCATGGCGGAGGTGCCGTTCTGGAAGGATGACCAAACAGGGCTCAGGGAAGCACAGGAAAAACCATGGCAGGAGAGTGTGTCTGGGGCGGGAGCGTTTCCAGGCAGAGGGGCTGGCAGGTGCGCGTTCCTTTTTCTGCCATGCACTGTGCTCCCTCTTGCCAAAGACCCTCACCAGTCTCACGGTGTGAACACCTGCTCCAAGGAGAGTCACAGACCCTCACGCATACGTTCACCCAGTGTCAAATCCAGGCATGACTGTGCTTGTTTTCTGTAAAACTGAGGTGATGTGTGGCTCCCGCTCTATAACCTGCCCTTTCACTGCTATGACTATTTGGTTTTGGGTTTTTTAAATTTTTTAGACTTTTTAAAATGCACATTTTAGAAAGTACCCATCCCTCCCCCCAGGCTTCGCTCCCTGGGCGCAGACCCATCCTTGTCTTCCTGATGGGTGGGGTGGCCCTGTCGACTCTGCCCTGCGTGGCCCCTGAGCCCTGTCCCGCCAGGCCAGCATCTCCAGTGTCAGGACTGGAAGTCTCCTTGACAGCCAGGCAGGGTAGCAGCTCGACTATCAGTTACTGTGGCTTCGTCTCTTCCCGTGACTTTTCCGCAGCACTACCAGTTTCAACCGTCACCCTGAAAACAAAGTCGGCAGCCAGTCAGAGCAGGCAAACTCAGACCACCTGGGTCCCCCAGGAGGACGTCCAGGCCCACCAGGACAGAATCTCCTTCTCCGATCAGGTCAAACCGAACTGGATGAGCCAGATCTTGTCTCTAGAGGGGCTTCTTAGAACTAGACCACATCAGAAGAAGGGCATTACCAGATTGGGGCCATGCCCTAGGAAAGCACGCACCTCAGGCGAAAGACCAAGAACAAGGATGAGATTTATGGAAGGGCAGAGTGGCAGGCAGTAAGTTTTTTACTTTAAGAAAAATAAAGATTTATTATTTGACAGGTAGGTTTACAAAGAAAGAGCAGGAGGAACAGAGAAATCTTCCATCCACTAGTTACACTCCCCCCAAATGGCTGCAATAGCTAGGGCTGTGCCAGGCCAAGCCAGGAGCAAGGGACTTGGGTCCATCCTCTGCTGCTTTCCCAGGCACATTAGCAGGAGCTGGGATCGAAGTAGAGCGGTCAGGGCTGGAACTGGCACTGCAGGCTATGGCTTAACCTCGGGGCCACAGTGCCGGACCCCATATTCAGAAATATTCACTGAGCATATTGCACTGTCCAATACCATGGCCCCTAGCTCAGATAGCTACTTGAAGTTAAATTAATTAAATAATTAAAATAATAAAATTTAAAATTCAGTTTTTCTGTGGCACTAGCCACATTTCAGGTACTTCATAGCTCCGTGGGGCTATTGGCTTGTGTATTGACACAGTGCAGACATAGACATTTCCATTGTGATGAAAATTCTACTGGTAGTACTATGCTAGGCCCTCTGTTGGACATCAGCCATCCGTATGTCCATCAGTGATTGCCCTCACGGAACTCACAGTTGGCTGAGAGAAACGTAAAGTGAAAAATCACCACGCTGGGGACAATATGGGGGCAGTGGAAACTCGGAAGGATAGCTGAGCCAATCTGCAGGAGGAGAGGAATGGTTGGGGAAGGCGTTAGAGGGGGGAGGGAGATGGCCTCTGAGCAGAGATAAGTAGTTAGCCAAAGACGATGAGAGGACGTAATGGAGCTACTCTGGGCAGAGGGGACAGTGTGTGCAAAGTTCCAGGCTGACGGCAGACCCCTGACTCAGAAGGTAACAAGTGCATCATCCCAGAGGGCAGCATCGTCATGGACTGAGGAGATCCCTTCCTGGGCTGAAAGGTGAGACCTGAGGGCCAGCCCTCTACACACTGCGGAGGCAAAACCCCTCCCAGAGGCGTCATCTAGCACAGTCAGTCGGGAAGCTTCAAGACGTCTAGACCACTGAACAAACACACTCTGTGGGTGGCAGAGGTGGAAGAGAAGTTAAAGGGATGTAGACCTGGGCTGGTGCCCATGGCTCACTTGGTTAATCCTCCACCTACGGCGCCGGCATCTCCTATGGGCACCGGGTTCTAGTCCTGGTTGCTCTTCTTCCAGTCCAGCTCTCTGCTGTGGCCAGGAGGGCATTGGAGGAGGGCTCAACTGCTTGGACTCTGCACCTGTTTGGAGACAGGAGGAAGCACCTGGTTCCTGACTTCGGATCGCGCAGCTGGGCTATAGCGGCACTTGGGGGCTGTACAATGGAAGGAAGGACGTTTCTTTCTCACTGTCTTTCTCTCTGTTCTTAACTCTATCTGTCAAATAAATACATAAAGAGAGAGTTAGACAAGCCTCGTATAGACCTAACGAAGGAGTTTGACATGATGACCCTTGATATCAGTGGTTTATTTTGTGTAACAAACCACTCTGCCTGTTTAGTGGTTTAAAACAGGAAGTTTATTTGCTCAGAAATCTGTGGGTTCGTAAATCAGATCGGGCTGTCCTTCTATGATCACTCATGTCGCTGGCTCAGCCAGGACTGGTTAGTCTTACTCACATATCTGGCATTTGGTGACAGCTATTGCATGGACCGTGTCTCTCAAAGAGGAGTAGCCTGGTCGTCTTCCCTATAGTGTATTGTTCCAAGAGCAAGATAATAGAAAACGCAAGCCTTTTGGGACTTACACCTAGATATCTCATAATGTCATGTTTCCCTATTTTTTGTTGGTTAAAACAAGTCAGAAGCCTGCCCAGGAGTAGAAGCTGGCAAGAATTTGAGGTCATTTTAATCAATCACACTCGGGATGATGATGATGGCTTGAAGCAAGTGGAATAGGAATTTTGTATTTTAGGAACATTTGGGAGGCAGAATTAAGACGTCTTGGGAATCATTCTCCAACAAGGAAATAAAAAAGAAGAAATTACAAAAGACTCCAGATCTTGGGATTGCATAGTTGGTGATTGGTAGCACTCGGCACTGAGAGAGAAAAAGAGGTAGAAACAGGTTTAGAGGGAAGAGGATATTTTCCAGTGTGAGTCACATCAAGAAGGACGGCGTCTGGAGCTAGTGAGGCTGGGTGGGCGGCAGGTGGATATACAGGTCTGGCTCTGGGAGAGCACTTCCTGCTGACCACCACGTAGGGAGGCTCAGCTGCCTTAACCCTCGAGTCTCTCCCTGAGGCTGTCTCCCCTGAGCAGGAGCGACCTGAGGGCAGGATCTGGCAAGCATGTAGCTTCCCTGAACCTAGCCCAGTGCCCATGACAAAGCAGTTAAGTCTATCCTGGTGTGCCTAGCCAGCCTGCAATAGAAGAGGGATTAACTTTGCCAGGGAGAGCCCTTAGCTCTGAAGTATAGGTTCAGTAATGTGCAAGGGGCATAGAGGCAGATCCCAGCTCCCTGCCAAGAGGAAGTCTCCCCCAAACAGGCCATGGACTCGGAGAGTAATGAGTCCACCATCATGGAGCGGCAGCAGCAAGGGCCGGAGGAAGCCATGAGCAATGCTGTGGAAGAGATGCCCTTGCTCTGCCACCTGCTGGGGTGGGGTGGGGTGGGGTGGGTGGGGGGTGGAAGATACAGACACCGGCCAACGCTGATATTCTCTTGTTTGCTTGTTTGTTTTTGTTTCCAACCCTGATATTCCGTGAAGGCAAGCTTCCCTTGCCATCCCCCACTCCCCACACAAGCACCCGACTTTCAGAAACCTCCCAAATCTTCCTTGAAGAAAGTGTTTCTGGGAGACAGAGCAGAACCACAGGAGGTGCAAAAGAGATATTGGCTTGTCATTCATTCATTCATTCATTCAACAAGCTCCGCCTACATACTAAAACCAGTGCTGTGTACCAGGAATACGGAGAGGAATTGACTTTGGAGGCGATGTCACTGCCACCTTAAAAACTGTGCAGCAGCTGCCGTTAGTTTTTGGAGCCTGCTTCCCATTTGGATCCCAAGAAGGTACTGATGACAGTTTCTTGCCGGACTGTAACAGTTTGATGAAAGAATGAAAGGAGCAAGTAGGGGACGAGGGACACGTCCCAAGGAGGGATCTCTAAAGGGTTGGAAGCTGGAACGACTTCCAAAGAAATAAGCAATACGTCTATTTAATAATAATTAAAACCATGACATTTATTAATTGTTTTCTCCGTGGCAGTTACGTGGTACCTGCTTGCCTTGGATTGTACGGATGCTTCTAGCAGCGCGGAGCACATCCGTCCTGTTCTCTGTACCCCACAGCAATGCATTGTTCCAGGAAAGGCGCTCTGGGTTCCGCTCCTGGGAGACTTCGGGCGAGCGGAACCATAGTTCGGCGCCCAGCGAGGGCGCCCGGAGGCTTTTCGCAGGGACTCTCCCTAGCAACGCGCGCCTCGTTGCTAGGGGCGGAGGCGCAGAAGGCTGCGGAGCGCCAGGACTTCGGACGCCCTCTGGCCTCGCGTCCTGGCTGGCCCTAGGTACACTCGGCCAGCCCACGGTGGGTCTGGGGTCCAGGCGGGAGAAAGCGGCGCGGCGGGCAGATGTGGAGATGGAAGCCTTCGCGCTCTCTGTCCGCAGCCGCCCACCTGGCCGAAGCCGATGGAGGGCAGCTGTGGACTGGGAGGCTGAGGGTTTCCATCTCTCATTTCTATCCCTATAGATATAATAATAATAATAATAATAAGCTGAAGCCGTCGGTATAATGACAAAGAGAGGGGGCATTCGTGATCTGAAGAGCCAGAAAGGGAAAGTGCTCACAGGTTGTCCCCAGCCCCGGGAGTTCTGGCCTGGTGCTGCCTACCTGTGTGGCTCTGGGCGAGACCATCTACTTCCCTGGGCGGCAGGCTCCCACATCGGTGTCTTTAAGGGTCGGAGCAGACCACCCTTCTGGTGCTTCTACCCGGGCTTGCGTTTCTCGTTGGGCACTGGTTTGGACGCCTTGGTCCCCCAAAGGGTAGGCTAGCTGTGCTCAGAGGGAGATCTGCAAGAGGAAGGCAACTAGGAAGCCATTTGCAGGGACGGTGCACCAGGGATGACCCGGGAAATAAGGTGCAGCCTACCCAGCTCTGCCCTGTGACCTTTAGCGAATGACAGCCCTCGGGTCCCCAGTCTCTTGATGGAATCTAACAGTTGGCTGTGTAGTGATGTGTGTGGAACACTATTGCACTGGAGAGTTCAGAGGGAATTCTCTGAGTTCCTCTTTAGAGTGACCGCCGGGTATCTCTAGGTGCCTGGGAAGCAGATTGGACACAAAAGGGTCCTGGATTCAGAGTTAAGCCTGGTTTCAAGAGGAAGCAACAGAGATTTCCAGAACCACAATGGGATTCACAGCCTTCCCCCAATCCTCCGCAGGCCTGAGATCTGGGATGACTCGACTTGGGATGATTGCCCCTGGAACGGGACAGTGTGTTGCTGGGTGTTTTAAAGGGCCTTTAGGTGTTTGGGTCTTTTTTTTTTTAAGATTTATTTATTTATTTGAAAGACAGGGTTGTGCATACACTCAGAGAAAAAAGGGAAATTCTCCATCCACTGGTTCACTCCTCAAATGGCTGCAATGGCCAGGGTAGGACCAGGCTGAAGCCAGGAGTTAGGAGCTTCATCTGGGTCTCCCACGTGGGTGCAGGAGCCCAAGCATGTGGGCCATCCTCTGCTGCTTTCCCAGGCACATCAGCGGGGAGCTGGATTGGAAGTGGAGCAGCCAGAACATGGACCGGTGCCCATATGGAATGCCAGCATCCCAGGCTTAACCCACTGTGCACAATGCTGGCCCCAATGTCCTTAAAAAGCTGTCCACACAACACACTCTTCCTCTTAGTATGCCATTCATCCATTCAACAGATGCTTGCCTGTGTCTACTCTGCCAGGCCCTGCTCAAAGCATAGGTGTAAAAATGGACAAGACATCGATTGCTCCTCCTCTCGAGTATATTTCATGTTCATCTATAACATAGTGAAAATAACTGAATAATATTTTTGTAGATTATTCTACTCATATTGTTACAAAAAGATAGACGTTTTCCAAGTTCTTTGTTCTTGGGATTTTTTTTTTAATTTGCCTTACTATATTGCATAACGAATGCTTGCCCCTATTGTGGTCAATCACTCTGTTCAGGGGATACAAGTGGCTTGAGTTTAGTGTCCTCCAGCCTCCTAGGTGCAGTAGTGTAAGGTCTCTGTGTGGACTAGCTGGTGCACCCCGAGCAGTGTGAGTAAGGGTGAAATTGCTGCTTCCAGTGTTACACTGCTAGTGTTGCAGTCATGCTAGTAACCGCCATGTATTATTAACAGTTGGCTGGGGGCTTCAGGGCACTCGCACTTGTAGATGTGCAGCATAGCAGCGTCTGTGGAATAGGACTGCCTGGATTAGAGTAGGGTTTTAACTCTGCAACTTACTTGCGGTGTAAATTAGAACAAGTTCTGTAATGCCTCCTAGCTCATTTTTCTCATCTGCAAAATGGTATCTAACGGGTACATACTGGTGTGTATGAAGAATCTAACAGCACCTACCAGTACCTCAGAGCCTTTTGGAATAGATGACATGAGTGAGTGAGTACAAAGTACCGGGTGCAGTTCCTGGCACATGTTAGGTGCCAGACATCAGTGATAGAGTAACTCTCCCGCTTTACACGTAAGAATCCGAGCCTCACGGAGGTTAGGCAGCTTGCCCAAGGCCACAGTGGGACTGTAATTCAGACCTAGTCCTAATTTGGACACTAATGCACTTAATGTTATTTGCACTATTCTGTACTACTTTTCTTTAAATAAAGAATTATTTTATTTATTTGAAAGTCAGTTACGCAGAGGGAGAAGGAGAGGTAGGGGGGGAGAGAGAGAGAGAGAGAGAGAGAGAGGTCTTCCCTCCACTGGTTCACTCCCCAAATGACCACAATGGCCAGAGCTGAGCTGATCTGAAGCCAGAAGCCAGGAGCTTCCTCCAGGTCTCCCATGCAGGTGCAGGAGCCCAAGGACTTGGGCCATCTTCTGTTGCTTTCCCAGACCATAGCAGAGAGCTGCATTGGAAGTGGAGCAGCTGGGTCTCGAACCAGTACCCATATGGGATGCCAGCAATATAGGCTGTGGCTTTAACCCACTGTGCCACAGCGCCGGCCCCTCTGTACTACTTTTATTTCTCAATAATAAGGACTTCTTTGGGGGTAGGCATTTGATACGGTGGTTAAGATACACTTAGGATGTGTGCATCCTGTATGAGAGTTCCTAGCTTTGACTCCGCGCCTCTTGCCCCCACCATGTTCCTCCTTTCAGAACGAATCCACATCAACAAGTCCTGACTCCATTTCTGATTCTAGCTCCCTGCTGCTGGAGATCTTGGGGGATAGCAGGTGGTGGCCCAAGTACTTGGATCCCTGCTACTCACAAGGGAGACCCAGATTGTGCTCTGGGCTCCTGGCTTTAGCCTGCCTTAGACCTAGGCTGTTACAAGATTGGGGGAGTGAACCAACAGATGGAAGATATCCTCTGTGTATGTATGTGTGTGTGTGTATGTCTGTCTCTTTGCTTTTAAAATAGATTTTTGCCGGCGCCGTGGCTCAACAGGCTAACCCTCCGCCTTGCGGCACCAGCACACCAGGTTCTAGTCCTGGTCAGGGCACCGGATTCTGTCCCGGTTGCCCCTCTTCCAGGCCAGCCCTCTGCTGTGGCCCGGGAGTGCAATGGAGGATGGCCCAAGTGCTTGGGCCCTGCACCCCATGGGAGACCAGGAAAAGCACCTGGCACCTGGTTCCTGCCATCAGATGAGCGTGGTGCGCCGGCCGCAGCGCGCCGGCTGCGGCGGCCATTGGGTGGTGAACCAACGGCAAAGGAAGACCTTTCTCTCTGTCTCTCTCTCTCACTGTCCACTCTGCCTGTCAATAAATAAATAAATATACTTTAAAATAGATTTTTAAAAATTAAAAATAATTCATTTGGATTCTTAAAATGTAAGAAAACTTTCCTCTTTGTAAAGTAAGTTTCTTCTTTATAAAGTAATGGAGACTGTGGACAAGAAGTCAAGAGATCCACCTAGCTATAATGTTTCTAGTCTTATTCTCCAGATCTTGTTTTTAAAGATTTATTTATTTATGTGAAAGGCATAGTTTTAGAGAGGGAGATGCAGAGAGAGAGAGAGAGAGAGAGAGAGAGAGAGTGTCTTCCATCCACTGGTTCACTCCCCAAATGGCCAAAGTGGCCCCGGGGCTGGGCCAGGCTGAAACCAGGAGCTGGGAACTCTCTCTGGGTCTCCCATGGGGGTGGCAGAGGTCCAAGAATCTGGGCCATCTTACATTGCTTTGCTGGGTGCATTCACAGGCAGGTGGACTGGAAGTGGAGCAGCGAGGACTAAACGTGTGCTTTAATACAGGAGGCCAGCTCTGCAGGCAGTGGCTTAACTCCCTGTGCCACAACACTGGCTCCCAGAAGTACTGCAGTATCAGTAAAAGCAAAATGTTGAACAGTGCATTTAAATCTATTTTGTATGTTTAAAAAGAGATGTGTAGTTAACATTGTTGTGTACTTACTCTAATTGTTGAAAATAATGATAGTTATAAAATCTTGTATTTTTGTTAGATATGTATTTCTTTGTGAAGGAAAACTTCACTTAATCTCTAATTAAATGAGTTCTTTATTTACCTTATAAATCTCGTCAATGCCAACATATGCTTAGACAGAACGGAGATTAACTGGAGCATCTTTTCACGATTATAGAGATTAGAAGTGGCTGCTGAACTGTTTTCCAAAGGATAAATGTTACAAATCATTGACTATGGCAGCTCACTAAGAAGACCCTATTGCTTTGCGGGTAAGTAGTTCTGAAAGTAATCTTTTCTCTAGAATGTCCTAGGACTCCGCTCCATTTGGGAAGCCTGGCTCTCTGGAGATAACAGCTAAGAAACCAATCAGTCTTAGGAAGGTCCAGTCCATTTATAGTAGCTGCAATTTCCAGTGACCTAGATCTGTGGATGACATCTGTCTTTAGTTTGATGACAATGCTGAAAAAAAAATGGGTTAGGGTGGCATTTAGGAAGCCCCACACCCTCTGTCTATAAATAACACAGGATCCTAAGCTTTTTGAAAATTATTCTGGAATTTTTCCCTCCTAGCACGTCTTATATGAGCTATCCCAGAGAGTTGTACCGAGAGTGGCTGAGCTGGAAGGGACCTAAGATCCCTAACAAGTGTTTCTGTTTACTCTGCAAGACTCTTGGGGTAGAAAGAGAATACCGAGGGTCTTTTCCTTTTAGCCCGGCATCCTAATGTTGCAGGACGGGAGGCTGAGGCCCAGAGTGGGGGTGGAACCACTGTGGATATGCTGAGAGGAGGCAGGGCTGGGCGAGAGCGCAGGTTCCGGATGCTAACACACACAGCGCACTTGCTACTGCGCTGAGCATCGCTGCTGCTTCCCTGTTCTTGTCAGGAGATCAGTCCTGGCAGCTCCTCAAAACAGAGGCGGACGTTTTGCTGGAGAACTATCTTAGTACTGAGGGTGTGAATGGGATTCCTGACGTGGTGGTGGGTTTCAGCTGCTGTTCTTTCTGTAGACGGTTCTTCGGAGAACTAAGCTGGTTACGCCCTCAGGCATTGTTTCAGCAGAGCCCCAGGAGAAGTGGGGACCGGTACTCCCACCACCCCGTTAACTTCCCGCAGCCCTCTGGCATCTCGGGGAATGGCTGGTGGCAGAGGACACCAGACCTGGAGGAGCTGAGATGAGGCCCTGGTCCGATTCCTTAGGCATTGCTCTTTTTCCTTCTGTGTCATGGAACAGGACCTGCGCAAATGATGTGCGTGAGGGGCTGTGTCCTGAGTGAGGGAGTGGATGAGCATCTTTGGAGACATCGTTTTTTCTCTTTCCTTTTATTTCTAACCTTGTGAATTAATGCAGACAATGCAAGTACATCTGGAAACATTTCATTATTATTTTATTCTCATAAATATCGTCAAGTATTAACATTATTTAATTTCTAGGTCAGTAGCTGTCAAGCTTTTTAAATTTTTTTAAAAAAAGTATTTACTTAAGGGCCAGCATTGTGGTGTAGCAGGTAAAGTTGCTGCCTCCAGTGCCGGCATCCCATGTGGGCGCCATTTCAAGTCCGGGCTGCTCCACTTCCGATCCATCTCTCTGCAATGGCCTAGGAAAGCAGCAGAAGATGGTTCAAGTCCTTGGGCCCCTGCACCCATGTGGGAGACCCAAAAAAAGCAACTGGCTTCAGATTGGCACAGCTCCAGCTGTTGTGTCCAATTGGGGAGTAAACCAGCAGCTGGAAGACCTCTCTCTCTCTCTCTCTCTCTCTCTCTGCCTCTCCTTCTCTCTCTGTGTAACTCTGACTTTCAAATTAATAAATAAATAAACCTTTAAAATATTTATTTATTAATTTGAAAGTCAGAGTTACACAGAAAAGGGAGAAACAGAGAAAGATAGATCTTCCATTCACTGGTTCACTTCCCAAATAGCCAGGGTTGGGTCAGGCCGAAGCCAGGAGCCAGGAAATTCTTCCATGACTCCCACATGGGTGCAGGGGCCCCAACACTTGGGGCATCTTCTGCTGCTCTCCCAGGTGCATTAGCAGGGAGCTGGATCGGAAGTGGAGCAGCCCAGACTGAAACCCGTGCTAATCCCTTGCCCTATGGCACTGGTCATGGAAGCTTTGTTTCTTTTTCTTTTTTTTTTTTTTAAGACTTATTTTATTTATTTGAAAAGCAGAGTTAGAGAGAGGAAGAGAAATCTTCCATCTGTTGGTTCACTCCCCAAATGGCTGCAACAGCCAGGTAAGGCTGGCCAGGGTGAAGCCAGGAGCCAGGAGCTTTATCCAGGTCTCCCATGTTGGTACAGGGGCCTAAACACTTAGGCCGTCTTCTGCTGCTTTCCCAGGTGCATTAGCAGGGAGTGGATCAGAAGTGGTGCAGCCAGAACTCAAACTGGTGCCCATCTGGGATGCCGGCATTGCAGGTGGCAGCTTTACCTGCTATGCCACAACGCCAGCAATGAGCTTTTTTGCTTTTTTTTTTTTTTTAAGATTTATTTGAAAGTCAGAGTTACACAGGGAGAGAAGGAGAGGCACACAGAGAGAGAGAGAGGTCTTCCATCCACTCCCCAAATGGCTGCAGTGGCCAGAGCTGTGCTGATCTAAAGCCAGGAGCTGGGAGCTTCCTCCAGGTTTCTCACATGGGTGCAGATGCCTAAGGACTTGGGCCATCTTCCACTGCTTTCCCAGGCCAAAGCCGAAAGCTGGATCAGAAGTGGAGCTGTTGAGATGAACTGGCGCCCGAATGGGATGCCAGCACCGCAGGCAGTGGTTTTACCCGCTATGCCACAGTGCCGGCCCCTGTCTTTTTTTTTTTTTTTCCTTTTTTAGAAAAATTTATTTATTTGAAAGGCAGTTGCATAGAGAGGGAGAGAGAAGAAAGAAAGAATGGGAGAGAGAGACACACAGAGAGAATCTTCCATCTACTGGTCCACTCTAAATCTGCAATGGCCAGGGCTGGGTCAGGTGAAGCCAAGAGCCAGGAACTCCAAACGGGTCTCCAGTGTGGTTGCAGGGTCCCAAGGACTTAGATTATCTTCTGCTGCTTCCCCAGGCACGTTAGCAAGAAGCTGGATTGGAAGTGAAGCAGCCGGGATTTGAACCAGCGCTCATCAGGGACACCAGCGTTGCAGGGGCCACAGCGCTGGCCTCAGCTGTCAGGGTTTTTGGCTAAAACTTCATTTCACTCTTAAAAAAAATTATTGAGGATTCCAAAGAGCTTTTGTTTATGTAGGTTATAAACTGGGGACAGATTTCTTCCATTTGATATTGAAACTGAGACACTTAAAAAATATTTATAGTTGGTCCTCCATCTCCGTGTATTCCATGTGCATATATTCAACCAACTGTGGATGAAAGTATTTGAAAAAATGAACATGTCCTGACTTTTTTCTTGTTATTCCTTAGTCTAACAACTAGTTCGATAGCACTTACATTATATTAGATATTATAAGTCATATATATTAGGTACCATAAGTCACTTGGAGAGGATTTAAAGTGTACAGGAGGATGTGTGTAGGCTATGTGCAAGGCTATGCCATGTTAGGGACGAGAATTGCGCATCCATAGATTTTGCTGTCCGTGGGACCCTGAGACCCATCCACTGTGAACATCAAGAGGCAACTGCACTTACTATTTATCACAATGATAAGTCTACTCTATTTTAACTTAAATAGCGTAATTTTACAAAAAATAAAACAAAAGCGAATTAGTTAGAATGGCATTACTTTGCATTTTGCATATCTGTTTAACATTTGGTTTAAACACAAGACCCTTGTATTCTCGTATGTTCTTTGCATTCAGTTCATTGCACTATATTGTTCGGATTGAAGTAGAACAAAAAAAATCAGGTTTTGGCAAGAGACATAGCTGGAGAAGAGGGGCCCTCCTGGGCTCCCTGGAAAGCTCTCGGGGATCTCCCCGAGTCCTCAGATCGCACTGGGAGAACTGCCAGTCTTGGTCATGACTGACATGGTGTCCTGTAGCGTCATTGTGTCTAGCGCTTCCTTCTTGTTACCCAGTTGCTCCATGATCTTGGTGCTCGGATTTAAGGCAGCACCTCAATGAAAGTGTTTAAAAACAACCAGCAAGCAAGGAAGGCTGCAGCCTTTTAGAATAACCAAGGCTCTTCTATTTTGAGCAGCTTTACCAGTGTAAATTATTTTGTATGTCAGTTACATGTATTTTATTGTAGAATGCATGTAAGATTTGCCATCAATGACACTGAATACATAGATGGGGCTTTGCAACCATCACTACTGTCTCTTTCCAGAACATTTCTATCACCCCAAAAGGCAATTTCTGTACTTTTTAAGTAGTCACTCCCCATCCTCCTCCTCACCCCAGCTCTTGACAACCACCAGTCTGTTTTCTTCCTCTGTAGATCTGCCAACTATGGACACTTCTTATAAATGGAATTATATATTTCTGCGACTCGCTTCTTTTGCTTAGCATGCTATTTTCCAGGTCCATTGTGTGCCAGTATTTAATGCCTCTTCGTGGCTGATTAATACCCGTTGCATGGCTAGATCAGAGTTTGTGCATTCCTCCACTGATGGGCAGTCGAGTTGTTTTCCCCTTTTAGCTGGGAACTGTGCTACCAGGAACATTTGTGACCAAAATTTTGTGTGAACACTTATGTTCAGTCCTTTCGCCTGGATGTCCAGGAGCAGAATTGCTAGATTGTGTGTTTAACTTATTGAGGAGCTGCTTAGTATTTTTTACAATTAATTTTTTTGTTTATCTGTTGGTGTTTTATTGGAGGCCACAGTCCCAGGGCCGCAAGAGTGAAGAGGAAAAGCAAATGCATACAATTAGCCTTTTTTTAATACATCTCCAAGAGATTAATTTTTTAGAGGAATGAATTGAGAGAAAAAAACATGGGGAAGACAAGTATGGAATAGAAAATAAATACAAATGTAAGCTGTTTGGCTAACGATTAGCCTTTTTTTTTTTTTTTTTAAAAAGGGTTTTTAATATAGCTAAACTACCATTATTGTGCTTCACAAAGTGCACGGTACGTAATCTTTTTTCTAAACAGGGGCCACATCTTTCAGAAGCAGCCACAAGGGATGCTGTTACGCAGGTGCCAACCAAAGCAAAGTCCCCCTCGGAAGGTTTTCTGTGGGCTCTGCACCAGCATGGGGAAACTGCAAAGCAAACTCAGACACAGTACTTGTAACAAATACAGGTACGGCGCTCCTACCCGGCATCCTGGGTTTATCTTGCCCTGTCCCAGCCCTCCGCTAGGGAAAGGAAGGCCCCGGGGGAGTATTGATGACCTCCCTGAACCGCTAGGTCTGTTTTCTCTTGGATAAGAACCAGTCAGCTCAGTAGCCCGCAGCCTGCGTCCGCTCCCACGCGTGGAGGGGCTGCACATCTTTGGAATTAGCCTCTGGTGCCAGCAGGGACTCCTGGCTTCAAGACTCGGCTTTATCAGACGCCAATCACTCAGTCATCCTGGGGTTTTCTGAGTAGATAGTACCGCTGCTCGCCATGTCCGTGGGTCTCCTTTCTCTGCTGCGTTTCCCTTTACCTTGGGCCACACGGTTCCTCCCCTCCTTCCCCTGTCCACTCCTGGGCCACGGGGCCTCTCATTTCCCATCCTGTCATCAGCAGGCCCGATGGAATTACGGAAGAGAGAATCCAGACAAAAGCATGTCCAGAGTACAGCCCTGCTCACATGGACGCCGTCTCTGTTGTCGCTGCTCTGAGCTCAGACGTGTGTGTCTCCGGAGGAAAAGATAAGGTGGGGTCTGCAGGAAGCCAGCTGGCTGCAGCAAAGGGAAAACACTCTTCCAGGAAGCCTGGGTTTTGTATTTCCCGCAGCAGGGCTGATGAGGGGAGAAATGTGGCTTTAGAGTTTAGAATCCTGCTCTGCCCGTCCCTGTTACTCTGGGCAAGGCTTGACATTTTTTGAGCTTGCGTCTCCTTACCTGTTAAGTGGGGTAACTGTGGCAACCTTAGTATTACTGATGGTTGTGAAGATCATCCGAGAAGACAGGGCTGAGAGCCTAACGCTGCGCCAGACCAGACCACCCCCTTGTGTTTTATGATGGCAAGCATCATTATTCCTGCTGTTCCCTTTTTACACCTGCACACAGACATCCAAGTGACGTGTCAACAAAAGGAACTTTCTAGTCTCTTCTGTGCCGCTCTTTGACCAAACATCTCTAACCGGTGTGCATCAGGATTCCTTCTTTTTATATTTTTGCCCTTCTTACGTTGTCAGTTGATGCTGATTGCCTTTTCTCCTTCATTTTTGGGTCTGTCATAGCACTCACAGCTACGAGATTGCTAGCAAACATGCTGATGCTTTTTGTAGAGATTAATCCTAATAATGCCTCTCATTTTCATTAGGCTTTGGAATCTCCAGGTTCTACTTGCATAGTAATGTATTTCGTGGGTTCCATGATGCACATGTTTTCACACTGTAGCACCTCTGAAATCAGGATGCGTCTAAATATCAGTTTAATTGTCAGCATTTTGTCTTAATATCTGGATCATCGTAGATGTAAATATTTTTACTTTCATGAAGTGCTTTCATCTCTGTGAGGGGTAGATAGGACACGGATTATCCTCTCCATTTTGTAGATTAGGAAGCTGGTATTTAACTAGGTCAAGCACAGCAGGGTCTGAGTCCATTATAATAGATAACTCCATGCTCTTTAGCAGTGAACCATGGAGACCAGCTGGGAGAGGCTTTGAAAATCCTGTTTAGGGAGAGAAATGCTTACAATAAAATATTTGAGTGTACACCTGAGAAAACACCAGAAAATTTTAGCAATGATTCTCTTTGGCAGATGGGATTATGGGTGAATTCTTTTGTAAAACAACTGTGAAGTGCGCTCTGTTTCACAACAGTGCGAATCTACTTAACGGTACTGATGAACCAAGCACTTTAAAATTGAAATGACCAATTCAAAGACTACTGAAAAAGTACAGACCAGGTTTGTGTTTGGCTCAACAGTTAAGCTACTGCTTGGGATACCTATATCCCGTTTGGGAGTGCCTGGGTTTAAGTCCTGACTGCCCCTCTAGTCCAGTGTCCTACTAGTGAACACCCTGGGATGCAGCAAATGGTTGCATCCCTGCCACCCCCTTGGAGACCTGAACAGTTTTAGACTCCTGGCTTTGGTCTGGTTCAGACCTGGCCGTGCCATTTGGGGAGTGAGCCTGCGGATGGGAGATCTCTATCTCTTTGCCTTTCAAATAAAGAAAATAAATAAAAAGTTAAAAGAAAAAGAAGTAGGGGCCGGCATTATGGCATAACTGATAAAGCCGTCACCTACAGTGCTGGCATCCCATATGGGCGCCAGTTCGAGACCCGGATGCTCCACTTCCAATCCAGCTCCCTGCTAATGCTCCTGGAAAAGCAGTGGAGGATGGGCCAAGTCCTTGGGCCCCCGTACCCGCATGGGCAACCTGGAAGAAGCTCTGGGCCCCTGGCTTCAACCTGGCCCAGCCCCAGCTGTTGCGGCCATTTGGGGAGTGAACTAGTGGGTAGAACATCTCTCTCTGCCTCTCTCTCTCTCTTTGAAACTCTGCCTTTCAGATAAATAAAAAATAAATCTTAAAAAAAAAAAAAAAGCAGCAGCGGGAGATGTGGTGCCGAATGAGTAAAGGCTGGTTTCATTAGGTAAACACTTAAGTGAATGATTGAACTGAAGTATTCTAATGACTCTCCCAGACAGTGGTGGCCTATAATTGGAAAACTGGAAATGTGGTGAAAAGGTTCAAAGGACATGAACGTGAAATCACCAAGGTAATTGTCAGATGATTATTGTTATGAATTCCATGCATGTCTGTCTCATGGGCTAGACCTGTCTTCAAGGGGGCTGGGATATCTGAATTTATCGCTTAGCATAGTACCCACCCAACAATATAAAGGTGTTATTATTAAGGGAGAATAATGGGTACACTACTTGCACTGTAATGATATACCACATAAAGAGGGGAGAATAGCATAACATTGAGAAAAAAGTGGAAATTTGAATTGAATGGGTTTCCCATTCATAGATTCCAAATGTGGGTATTATTCTTTGAAAAAGTGGGTATGGGTATGTTTGGCCTAGCAGTTGCAATGTGAGGTTGGGATGTCTGAATCCCATATGGAATAGCAGGGTTTGAGTTCTGATTTCTCACCCGATTCCAGCCTACTGCTGATGCACACCCTGAGGAACAGCTCAAGTAGTTGGGTCCCTGCCACCCACATGGTCACCCTGGATTGAGTTCCTAGCTCCCAGCTTCTGCATGGCCCAGCCCCAGCCACTGAGGCCATTTGGGGGATGGGAGCTCCCTCTCTCTGCCTGCCTCTGTCTCTGTCTCTCTCTCTCTACCTCTCAAATAAATAATTTTTTTCTATATAGTGGGTATGGGGCGCAAGTTAAGCAAAGACACCATTTTCATTTTCAAGCCTAAAGCTACAAGCACACAATCAGAGTGACTTCTGGCTTGGCTTTGGTTTTCCCTGAGCAGGTAGCCTGCATTCCCAAATCGAACCAGTTCTTCAGTGCCTCTCGAGACAAGATGGTCATCATGTGGGACCTGCATGGCTCTGCGGAACCCAAGCAGCAGCTGTCTGGCCATGCCATGGTGGTCACCGGCTTGGCTGTGAGTCCAGGTAGAGTAAAGCAGATCTCCCAACAGCTCTGGGCTTCCCCAGCAGCCCTGTGCAAGCCCCATCTTATAGGCTGTATTCTTATTATTGTTTCCAAAGACTCATCACAGCTGTGCACTGGCTCTCGGGACAACTCCCTGCTTCTGTGGGATGTGAGGACTGGACAGTGTGTGGAGAGAGCATCAGTCTCCAGGAATCTGGTATGAACTCAAGCTTGGCACAGGGCAGGGCAGCGGAAGAGAGCATGAGACAGGGAAGGAAGGGCTTGGGAGAGAGATCAGGAGACCCACAGCAGGCAGCAGAGCCTTGGGTCCTAACTGCTGCCTCCCCACAGCCTTCTGTGAGACCCTGGTCTCTGGGGTTATTGGGTAAGATGACCCAGCAGATCCTGCCGCTAGTTTATATGGGGTTAGTGAGCCAGAACAGTTCCTGTCTTCAGGGGCTCACAGCTAGTGCTGCTGTGTTTTTTCATATGTCACATCGTGCAGAGAAATAACCTTACCTTGTGCTTTGTGTATAATCTGCTCTGTTTTTGAAGAGCAGTCATTTTTTGGTAGCAGATTGGTTTTTAAAATGTGTAGCCTTTGGGGGTGTCAGTCATGCCTGGCATCAAATCATGACTGCATCACTTGTTAGCGGTGTACCCCAAGAAAAGAGCCTTAGGCTCTTAAGAGTTTCAGTGTCTTCATTTATGAAATGGGGACAGCTGTATCATCCGATAAGGTTCAGAGGATGAAATGAGATACTATAAGTGAGACGCCTGCCGTTACGCCTGGCGCACAGTAGCTGTTCCTTTAGGAGTTGTCCAATTTCATCATAATCATCTTTTCTGATTTCAAAGATGACTCTCCATGGCAAGATGTGTTTGTCCCCATGTCTTCCATATTTGTGGAGGTTGTTGGAAGAAAAGAAAATCCTGTTACCTGGGTTGTTCAGAGAACTCTTCCATGCGCTGAAGTCGGGGCTCAGGGTTAAAGAGGACCCTCCCTCTCTTCCTAACTCCCGTGAGCTTAGAGCTTCAGGGGTCTCATCTTAGAGAGGGGCTGCCACGTGGCCAGCAGTTCTTTGCCACCTGGCTGGGGCTTCAGGGACTCTGCCCCAGCTGCGACCATTGCTTCCGAGGCACAGCAAAACTGATTGGCATCCACAAAACACGAAACCGCTCTAAGCCAAACTTCTCTGCTCTACAGCCTCGAGAAGAGGCAGAGATGGTATTTAGCAGAGTTTATGGGCAGTGCAGCGGAGGAATGACTGCTATGGGGACGTTTTAAGAAGTATGCTTTCTGCAGGTCACACACCTGTGCTGGGTCCCCCGGGAGCCGTGTATCCTGCAGACCTCTGAGGATAAAGCCATCAGGTGGGCTCACCGAGCAGCAGCGAGGGTGGTCCTGGTGAAGGCTGTGGCTCCCATGCTCACAGGACCATTCCCACTCAGCTTCTCCACACTGCTAGGTGCTTCCCACCGCCTCCCGTGCTAGGGCCTCTCTGATCAGGTCCCCTGGGTTCGAGGTTGGATGCCAAGGGATCAGCCCAGAAGGAAGCCCTAGTTCTTGATGCTGTCAAATCCACTGATCCAGCCAGCGCCCGCTGCGCCAGTGCGCTCGCTCAAGCCCGGGGTCAGTCACTGGCTTGTTCCACCCCTAGGCTGCCTGGCTGTACTTGCTCACTGCTGGTATTGGTGTGCTCAATCACCAGTCCTTGGCGGGAGCCCTCCCAGGCCAAGCAGGGGGTGGGGGTCAGCCTCCCGGGAGTCAAATGACATCAGTAGTTCTTAGATGGAGAACACGACTAGGAACTTTGGACCTCAGAGGAGATCCTGCTTAACAATGAGAATGGTAGGATAAAGGGATTAAAAAAAAAAAAGCTCCCAGTCTATCCTATGACCAAGTATGGCCAAAGCCTATGAATCTTTTGTATCTGATCCTGGAATGATAGCTGCTTCTGTATCCTAAGTATCTTTTTAAGAACTTAAATCACAGGCACAGAAATATCCTGTTATTAAAAGAAATGCCCTGAAGGATTAAATTAGTAAATTAACCTCTGCAATGGAGGCACTTGGTCTGAAATCCTATTAACTGATCTCAAAATAGAAAGAACTCAGATGTCATTCACTTTGCTACCTTCTTAACAGCTTTAGATCTCGTCTCCGACGCTGGTGTGGCTTAGACAGCATGACATCCCACTGTGGCTGCCCTCGGCAGCCAGGAGCTGAGGCCTTCACATTAGCAGGAGGTGGCAGGAGTGTCTCAGACACATTTGCCACAAGCTCATTTCTGCTTCGCCTTCTTTCAGGTTATGGGACAGCCGAGGGCTGCAGGTGGCTCACGTGTTTCCAGCCAAGCAGCACATTCAGACATACTGCGAAGTCAGTGGGGACGGACACACGTGCCTCTCCTGCAGCAGCGGCTTCAGCGGGGAAGGCTGCGAAGCCACGGTAATTGTGTGGGTCCAGGTGTCTGGTCGCTGATGAGCAGGTTACCTCCTCTGGCCTCCTGCCTTTAGTTGGACTACACAGGCTCCGCTCCGCTAACAGCTCAGGCCTGTTTCAAGTGCGTACTGGGAGGGATTCTTTGCACATCCATTAACCTAGGGCTCTCTGAATAGGTAGTAGACAAGAGGACTGGGCTGAGAGTGAAGGGAGGGCAAAGCCGGCCACAGAACCAGCTTGCTGCTGGCAGAGCTTAGGAGAGGGACTGCTTGAAGAACCAGATCCATTCCCACTGCACAGGGGGCCACAGCAAAGGAAGTTCAGCTCTTTAGGAAACCCGCCCCCGCGCCCTGCCCCATCACGCATACTCTCCCTGCAGTTCACTCTCAGGACGGGTTGCCGAGGCTGCTCCCCGGCACCTTACCTCCGCACTCGTGGAGTATCACCAGCAGGAATGTCAGGTGTCCTGATAGGACAACTACAGCCCCCATTCTGTCACGCGTTTATCATGTGCCAGACACTGTGCTGAGCGCGCTACACACTTTCCTATGTAGTCCGCAAACCCCTTGAGTTGTATTCTGTTAGAATTCCCGTTTTACAGATGAGGAAACAGAGGCATGGAAGTTGAAATCTCTTGCACAAGACCACCCTAGCAGGTGGTGGATTGGGGGCTGCAGGTTTTAGACGTTGCATCTCTTCTCCAAACTAAGCGTTTCCGGCTGCTATAGCTATTCCTTGAGTGACATAGTCTCCAGCGACACAGTTGCATGACTACTGTTCTACAGGGGTGGTCTGATCTGGATCAGTAAGGGTGGGTCTGGCAGGACCGTCGCTTCCCTTGTTGAAGACACTAGGTACTACATCGCATGTCAGTAGCTCTATGTACTATGAGAAGGTGCTCTTAATCTTGGGGTCCCCACAGATGCCAAGAGGCTGATCTAAGGAAGCTCTTGAGTTGTCTTGGGAAGCAAGTCTTACTCCATCATGCTGTAGGCCAGGGAGCTGTTACTTCCCCAGCCGGGACTCGGGCAGCAACCCTTCCATCGCATCCTTAACCAGGGCTGTCTGGGACGTGGCTGATGCGAAAGTAGTCGCTGGATGTGTAGTGGTTGGGTGTACGGGATGGGGAAGGTAAGGCGTCCATATAGCGGGGGGGGGGGGGGGGGGGCATGAGTACAACGCGCGAAGCATGCGTGGCGCTCGACCTGTGTGATGAGCTGGCTCCTGTTGCTTTGCAGTTGTGGGACCTAAGGCAGACACGGAACAAAATATGTGAGTATAAGGGACATTTCCAGACTGTTGCTTCCTGTGTCTTTCTACCAAGAGCAGTGGCCCTGATGCCTGCAATTGCTACCTCATCCCATGACTGCAAGGTGAAGATTTGGAACCAAGATACTGGGGGTAAGGAACCCGCTGCCGGTGCTTCTCAGAAGACACGGAGCCCTGCAGGCTTCCTTAAAGCTCTTTCCCTGTTGCTTAGCGTGTACAAAGCCGCCCATCTCCTGCCCATTAGCTGTCCAGCCCGTTAAGACGTAATGCCAGGAAGCCAGCCTCTCCTTCAGCTCTGGCTAGAAGCCATCACTGTGTGTCCCTTGGTGCCATGATGTGTAGACACGTTCCTAAGGGCTCGGATGTGTTTAGCTCTTACGCCTTTCCTACCTGAGCCTCCTTGTCCGTGTCTGGGAAAGGGAATAGGAATTCCCTCTTCAAGGATGAAAATAGCCTCAGGGCCCGGTGGGGTGGGAGGAAGTGAGGCTCGTCCAGTCCAGACCGGCCCTGTTCTGACTGTAGGAGAACTTGCAGGTCACCGCAAGGTCACGGCGCTTCAGAGCACCAGGAAAGATGATGCCCGTGGCACTGGCTCCCCAGAGTCCTCGAGACCAGAGCCAGCACCTACTGGCCGGCCACTAACTATCCAGAAATTGTTCAAGCTGGTTTTAAACCTTTGTTAGCTTGAAATCCGCTCATGGTGGGACTGTTTCTTGCACAGGCGCTGGAATAAGTGCTGTTTTCTTCCATCCAGAAACCTGGCTTGCCAGCACCTCACTGCCCCCTTGACCAGGGTTACGCCAGAGGCAGGGATAGCATTAATTTAGAGAACTCCAAGCCAGATCGGGCCTACAGCAATCCTCCAGAAAATTCAGCCACCCCCCCCACCCCTGCCGGGAGAGGTGAGGACAGGGGTGGGACCGTGGGCAGTGGCAGTCACAGACGGCTGCACCACAGGCAGACGTCCCCAGTAAGACAGCCTGCTGTGCCCTCGCCTGGAGCTGGCTGCTGGAGCTGCCCAGGGGTAACGGCTGCAGGTGGGCGGGGAGAGCTGATGTTAATGACCGCGGCCGAAGGCCAGCAAGAACCAGCTCTGAAACATTGAACTGACTGCGTGGCACCCGTGCCCTGCCAACTGTGGGTGCACCTGACATCCTTGGCAGAGGTGGAAGGAGACTGAGTCAGCTGGAAACCCATGAAGACCACCCTCCAGGTACCCCGTCCTCCTTTATCTTGAAGAGAGCTAGCGGCTGCAGGTCAGACTCCTTAGCTGTTTTTCCTGCCCTGGTCGCTGCCTGTTTTCTGGGCAGGAAACGGAGGGCACCTTTTCAGCAAGGCCTTTGTGCGGTAAACAGCCTGTTTGGCCTGGGTACCACCCTCTGCTGTAGACACTGTGGGGTTGACCCAAGTTCTGACTTCCCCATGGGTGCGTTTTCCTTTGAGGAGGTGGGGCCTCTCTTACATGGTTAGAGTCACCTGTGTGTGACTCGCTTTATTTCCTTGCATGGCTCGTGAAGACCTTGTGTTTCAAAATACAGTCAGCACCATATAATGGCAGTTTGGCTAAAAACAGACCCCGTATATAATGGTATTTACCATATAGCCTAGGTGTGTAGTAGGTTACACCTACACTCTGTGATGTTCGCACAATAAGGAAATGATGGTTCATTTCTCAAAATGTGTGTGCCCTGTCCCCTGCCAAGGGTTAAGCCGTGGGTGATGTGTTGCCCTCCGGGCCTAACCTGCTGGCTCCGCTCTCCTTCCCCAGCCTGCCTGTCCACCTTGTCTCTGGATGGATCGGGGCCCTTGACCTCCCTGGCCATTGGTGACACTGTCTCCTTACTGTGTACAAGTTTCAACAGAGGAATTCACTTACTCAGAGTGGACCGCAGCCGAGGACTGGAACTGCGGGAAGCGGCAGTATTCTGAGACCGAGAAACTCCCTGGACACCAGCGGACCACGGCCCGCCTTCCCCAGTGTGGCGTTGTCTTTGCCCAGTGGGCGGGGCGGGGGGGAGCAGGTGTAGGGCTGCAGGACTTTGCTGGTGTTCAGTTAGGCGTTAGATCAGTGGCAGGAATCGTCTGAGGTCCTGTGGTTCACAATCAGGTATCGAGGTGCGAAGCCTGGACCTAATTATGGAATTACTCTTCCAAAAAAATGTATTGCTCAAAACGCTGACCTGCAGTTGTTAAGAGTGGTCGGCCTCTGTCTGAGTCAGCGTGTATGGCCCGAGTCTGTTACTCTGTAAGATGAAAAAAGGTGAAAGCTAATCGGGATGGGGACTCCACGGAGGGAACGGGTTGTAAAGAAGGAGTTTAAGCGACAGTCACTGCCTGCCAGCGTTGGGAAGAATCAGAGGGCAAGAAAGCGACAGCCTTGGCTCCAGGAAGTGGTAAACCCGGTCCTGCTCCTGGCATGTTCCTAGACCATGCTGGGGAGCTCGCAGGAAAGTACGCCCTCAGACAAGTTCAAGAGCATTGCTGAGAATTATAGGAGTTACCAAACCTGTTCCATGAAGAAGAAAATGCAGAAGCTCAGGGATTATGGCTAAAAAAGAGTTCGTTTGCAATGTTAATACTTTTTTCTCTAGTGAAATATTAATTCCTGGGCACGGCCAGAGTGAAACAAAAGAATCTCTGAAATGCCGTAGAGACATAAAGAGAGGGGTGAAGTCAACTCACTGTGCCCAGCACTGAGCCCCTTCCGAAGAGGGCCGGGGTGCTCAGGGCTGCCCGCGTGCCCCTGCAGGCAACCCCCAGCCTGGTGCTCAGCAGCCCTCCCCCCCCCCCCCCCGCCTTCAGACAAACCCCAACGCGAGGCAGCCAAGGCCAGGAGAGACCCAGCCAGGGGCGGCTTCGGTTTGTCTTCCCTGGTCCCAGCAGCCACAGCCACCCGCCTTGTCCCCTTGCTGCTCCTCCTCGAGCCCCAGGGATGGGCAGTCACCCCTGAGCGTGCGTCTCCATGCCTCCATGTAGCTGGCTGATCTGGGGCAGGCTGTGGGGTCGCAGTTCTCTCACTGGAAGCCCTCGGGGACTGGGCAGAGCTGTAGTAGATGCCGGGCAGGGCAGTGGCTGCTCACTGGTAGCCCGAGCTAGTCACTCTCCTCTCTGTCCAAGCCAGTGTCTTGTCCACACTGCCATCTGTCGCATTCTCTGTCCTGGCTGGCATTGTGCAGCCTGCCTTTGAACTCTTCAGCTGTGGCTCTTTGAGCTCTGGAAGGGGGCAGAAGTGACAGGAGAGGAAGTGACGTCATCGGGCACCAGCGAGGTCTAGTACCTTTATTCCCTCTGCAGTTCTTGGTATTTCCACTTCACCGGTGAGGAGACCGAGACTCAGAGGCACGCTCTGAGTTATGCACATAGAGTGGGGAGAGCTGAGATTTGCTTCTGGTTCTGCCCGGCTCAAAGCCACACCGTTTCCTTTTACCCCTTCTGCCTTTGCATCATGTCACAAAGCTTCTCTGTGCATTTTAAAAATGCATAGATGATGGGATCAGTGCTGTGGCGTAGCAGGTAAAGCCGCCGCCTGCAGTGCTGGCATCCCATATGGGCACCGGTTCGAGTCCTGGCTGCTCCACTTCCAGTCCAGCTCTCTGCTAAGGCCTGGGATAGCAGTAGAAGATGGCTCAAATCCTTGGGCCCCTGCACCCATGTGGGAGACCCGGAAGCAGCTCCTGGCTCCTGGCTTCAGATCGGTGCCGCTCTGGCAGTTGTGGCCAATTGGGGAGTGAACCAGCGGGTGGAGGACCTCTCTCTCTCTCTGCCTCTTCTCTCTGTGTAACTCTGACTTTCAAGTAAATAAATCTTAAAGAAAAAAAAAAAAAGAAATTCATAGATGATGCCATTGTTTGTATTTTTGAGACCAGTTCTTCACTTCTTGACTCTAAGGGAGTCCCGGGCCAGGTGCGCAGGGGTAGCAGACGCGTCTCAGGGAAGTTTCTAGCATGCGCTGGGTTATTAGTGCTGTTGCGGACACTCTCTTAGAAGAAGGGCAGGCAGCAAGAGAGGAGCTCCGAGGGAGTGGTTGGGGGGGGGGCCCTGGGGAAGGGGCAGCCGCGGGGGGCGGGGGAGGCGCATTCAAACAAGAACAGAGCAGGTTTCTGGTCAGGTAGGAGGGTTCTGTTGCCAGTGAGCTTCCCCAGACTCTGGCTGACGACAGAATTCCTTACCTGCACATTTTTCCCTAGAGAAGACATGAAGAAATGCTCGTGTCAGTAGAGCCTCCCCCCGCCCCGGTCTGAGAGGCGCAGTCGGATCCTCTGAGCACCTGAGATCCGGGCCGCTAAAATTCACTCCCTGAACTCCTCGTGTCAGTGGCCGCCCCTCCAGACTCACGCAGGTCTAAAGGAATTTTCCAGAGGTGCTGACGTCTTCCCAGGAAAGCCCTCGGAACATGGTCTATTATATATGCAACATTTTAGAAAAACCTGTACTCACATGGTTATCACTTCCATGTATTTATGTGTTTAAGGAATAAGTGGTGATTAGTGGCCTTCACTTTGGCCCAGGAATTAGCCGCAAAACGTTGAATTCAGGTCGTTGGCGTTTTTCATTTTCTGACACCGAGAAAAAACGAACCTTAACTATTCTTGAGCCGCCTTTTGAAGACATTTAAGTGCAGCTTCGTCCTGAGACGTGTGGGGGACCCTGGGTTGTTTCTCTGCAGTTGGCACGTCTCCGTGGTACAAGCTGTCCAGCAGCACTCCAGGCCCAGCTAGGCCCGCGCGAGAGCATGGCGGGGCGAGGGTGGTGGACGTGATGCGGGTAACCTCCGAACGCTTGGAAGGAGTCTACTGGTCCAGGACAGGCCCTCCCCACCGGCCAAAGCCAGTGCCCACTGCTCAGCGGGCAGCAAGGTGGAGGCGGCGGGGCCCTGAGGAACCCCGAGGGCCGAGCAGCTCCTGCAGGCTCGCTGCCTGCCGAGGCACAGGTGCTGTGCACTCGAAGCCTTTGTGAATTCTGCTTTCCCCTTTTGGAATGCTGTCTTGAGGTCGCGTCTGGAAGGGGCCCTGGGCCACACGGACAAGAACCGAGCACCCCAAGAACAAGGTCATCGAACAAGGGCACCTTGGGTCGTCCAACCCAGCCAACTCCGCTGCTGAGTTCAGGCTTACAGATGATCGCAGGTGCAGCCAGAGGAGAAACCGCATTGCAACCCACAGAAGCGTGAGAACACATCGTTGCTGTGTGGAGACGCTCAGCTGTGCAGTGGTTTCCTATGCAACAATAGATTTCAGTGAAACAAGCAAGCACTCTTATTTTTGGTGAGGCTCCTTTGGCTCAACACGCTGTTGAGCTGGATCCATATTCCTGCATGTAGCTAAATATCACTCATTGCTAGACGGGATCTGCCCTGTGGAAATACCAATTGTCTATTCAACTACCGACGGGCATCTGGGTAGTTTCTAGTTTGGGACTCCTACAAACAGTGCTGCTATGAACATTCTAACACGGGTCTTCTGGTGAACATATGCCATGTGTCCCTCCCTGTTCACTATGCAGTTAGCAAGGGACCTGCTGGGCCACAGGGTAATTCACATGGTCAGCTTTAGTAGATGCCACCAAAATATTTTCCCAAAAGGCTGTACCAACTTACTTCCCATCACCCGTGCAAGACAGTTAATAGAATTTCCGTTGTCCACACCCTTACTAATACTTTATGCTATCATTTACAACTGTTTTAGAGATGGGTGTGTAGATGGGGAGTGCGCTTGAGGGTGTTCACTCCACGAGCCAACAATAGAAGCTGGACCAACTGGTTTCGGCATCCACCCTTCTCCCTGACACCTCCAGTTACGAGGTAAGAACTTAGAACCTTTGTCTACAGTGCCCTGTGTTTTACACACTGCTTTCACAACCATCATCTCATTGAGTCTTCCAATAAAATAACACAGATAGGCAGCATGGAGAGTATTCTGCCAAGAGAAAGAAAAGTGACTCACCAAGGTCACACGGCAAGGGCAGAGTCCAGATGGGAGCTCAGGTCTTGGCAGTGCACAAGTTGGTTCTCCCCACCAGAGCCTTCTACTTTAGATGGCACCCTGCTGGTGGTGAGCATTAAGGCTGAAAGTGGGGCTGGCACTGTGGCTTAGTGGGTAAAGCCACTGCCTGCTGTGCCAGCATCCCACATGAGCGCCGGTTCGAGACCTGGCTGCTCTACTTCTGATGCAGCTCTCTGTTATGGCCTGGGAAAGCAGTAGAGGATGGCCCAAGTCCTTGGGCCCCTATACCCACGTGGGAGACCCGGAAGAAGCTCCTGGCTTCAGATCGGTGCAGCTCTGGCCACTGTGGCCTTCTGGGGAGTGAGCCAGCGGATGGAAGTCCTCCCTCCCTCCCTTCCTCTCTCTCTCTCTGCCCCTGCCTCTGTTACTCTGCCTTTCAAATAAATAAATAGATCTTAAGAAAAAAAAAAAAAAGCTGAAGGGGATAGGTAGGAGGTATTTTCACCTGCAGATTAAACGACGTAGACTTAAAAAGGAACATCTAATCCATTCCCCAGTGTTGTCTCTGCAGGGCCCAGAACACTAATCCTACCTGTGCCAGGTCTTGCACACACACGTTGAAGAGGCCAGCTGTGGGTGATGGGGATGAGTGCCAACTGGTACTGCAGGTCGATGCCAGACTCTCAGTTCATCTGGAGTCGTCTCCATAACTGGATACGTTTACATGACGAAGAACCACGCGGATGAGGCTTCCTGGAACGTTGTCCATGAGTCACCCCAAGTGGGAAACACAAATACAACGCATCACCATACAGCGTCATCCTATCTGGGTAAAGATGTGTCTGCACCTTCATAGACAAAGGCCTGGGAGGAATATGGCAAAAATATTGGCAGTGTTAAATCTGGGTATTGAGTTTAAAACTGAGTTTATTTCCTACTTTATGACTTTCTGTATTAATTTTTTAAAGATTTATTTATTTATTTGAAAGTCAGAGTTACACAGAAAGAGAAGGAGAGGTAGAGAGAAAGAGAGGTCTTCCATCCACTGGAGGTCTTCCATCCACTTCTCAATTGGCCACAATGGCCGGAGCTGTGCCGATCCGAAGCCAGAAATCAGGAGCTTTTTCCAGGTCTCCCACGTGGGAGCAGGGGCTCAAGGACTTGGGCCATCTTCCATTGCTTTCCCAGGCCACAGCAGAGAGCTGGATGGGAAGTGGAGCAGCTGAATCTCCAACCGGTACCCATATGGGATGCCGGCGCTTCAGGCCAGGGTGTTAACCGCTGCACCACAGTGACGGCCTCTCTGTATTGATTTTTAAACTTACTTTTGAAATGGGGAATATATTCATATAGTCACAAGTGCACAAAAGGTTTCACATTAAAAACTCGGGGCCGGCCTTGTGGCACAGCGAGTTCAGCTGCCACCTGCCACGTCAACATACCCTATCAGAGTGACCGTTCAAGTCTCAGCTGCTCCACTTCCGATCCAGCTCCCTGCTAATGCACCAGGGAAAGCAGCAGCAGATGGCCAAGATGTTTGGGTTCCTGACACCCACATGGGAGACCTGGATGGAGGTCTGGGCTCCTGGCTTCAACCTTACCCAGCCCTGGCTGTTGTAGCCATTTGAGAAGTGAACAAGCAGATAAAAGATCTCTCTCTCTCTCCTCTCCCTCTCCTCTCCCTCTCTCCTCTCACTGTTGCAGTTATTTGAAAAGTGGAAAAGCAGATACAAGATCTCTCTCTCCCCCTTCCCTGTCTCTCTGCCTTTAAAATAGATAAATCTCAAGACAAAAAAAAAAAAAACCCTGCCCTCCTCCCTTGTCTGCCTTCCCTCTGGCTCCCTCTGGAGGCAACAGGTAGGACCAGCAACCGGTTTATCGCTTCAGAGAGATTTTATGTATTTACAAGCAAATGTGTGTATTTTCGTATATCTTCATACAACCAAAAGAGGATAAGACTGTGTCCATTTAAAACAAGAGGTTTAGCAGGCTATTTTGTGTTATAGGAAGGTGATTATGTGGAAAAAAAAGAGGCCACAAAAATGGTGCATAGAATGCAACTGGAAACCATTATGCTTAGTGAAATAAGCCAGTCCCAAAAAGACAGATACCATGTTTTCCCTGATCAGGGCTAACTAATACTGCACCTGAAATGTGATGTATTGGAGTGAAATGGACATTTTGAGATTCGATGATTGTTTACAGACCTTGTCTCTTCTGTTGAGGAACAGTGTTTTCTTCTTCATACTGTTTGTTGAACTCTTTTACTTAGCGTAGAGTTAACCTTACAATCATTAAGTAAACTGAACATAGATCTCTGTAAAAATTAAGAGTAGGAATGGGAGAGAGAGGAAGAAAGGTTGGAGGGTGGGTGGGAGAGAGTATGTTCCTAAAATATGTTCCTAAAGCTGTATATGTGAAATACATGAAACCTGCATAACTTAAATAAAATGCTTAAAAAACAGAAACATATTCCACAGACTATGGCATTTTATAGCAATGTACGAAAAACGTATTTCTGTATTTAAAAGGCAGATAAGCAGAGAGCTACCATCTCTGGCTCATTCCCCAAATGCCTGCAATAGTTGAGCCTGGGCCAGGGCAGAGCTCGCAGCTGGGAATTTTGTTTGTGTCTCCCACAGGGGTCGTAGGAACACAATTACTGGAGCTATCATCTGATGCCTCTGAGGGTGCTTATGAGTAGGATTCTGGAAGTGACAGAAGGGGCTGGCCCCGTGGCATAGCAGGCTAAGGGTCTGCCTGCAGGGCTGGCATCCCATATGGGCACCGGTTCGAGTCCCTGTTGCTCCACTCTGATCCAGCTCTCTACTATGGCCTGGGAAAGCAATGGAAGATGGCCAAGTCCTTGGGCCCCTGCACTCACGTGGGAGACCCAGAGGAAGCTCCTGGCTCCTGGCTTCAGATCAGCATGATGCGCTGGCCGCAGCGCGCCAGCCGCGGCGGCCATTGGAGAGTGAACCAATGGCAAAAGGAAGACCTTTCTCTCTCTCTCTCTCACTGTCCACTCTGCCTGTAAAAAAAGAAAAAGAAAAAGAAAAAGAAAAGGAAATGACAGCAGAGTTGGGACTTAAACCCAGGCGCTCCAATATGGGATGTGGGCACGTTAACCACTAAACCGAATCTCCACCTTGACATATCGGAACCAGGAAGCCAGAGGCCTCGCCTCTCTCTCCTCTCCTGTCCTCTCTCGGTCTGCAGACTCTCATTTCTATTCCTCCTCAGGCCTCCTGATCTCTCACCTTTCCCAGGCACATTGCCAGGGAGCGAGATAGGAAGTGGAGCAGCTGGGACTCGAACCAGCACACACATGGGATGCCAGCTTCACATGTGGCGGCTTAACCAGTTACTGGAGAAAGAAGGGTTCTTGTCTTCGCACAAGAAAGAATTCAGGCATGAGACAGAGAGCAGGGAAAAGCAACATAGCAAGATTTACTGGAGAAGGGACATCCGTAAGAACGGATGGGCACCTCTCCAGACAGAACCTGAGAGATTGCCTGGCCGCTCAGACTGGGGGAGAGCGAGGCTACAAGGTTGAGTGGAGAGATCACACCTGGGCAGGCCAGGCGGGCGGCTCAGCAGAGAGGCAGAGGGCTGAGCGCGCAGTCTGGTTGAGGCCAGGGGTTTTTTAAGGGGAGGGGTCTTGTCTTCCTGGAACAAAGGATTTTTTGGATGTAAATATGAAAAATTCCTTTCTAAGTTTCCCCCCTGAAGTCATCAGCCAGGGGGAAGCCTGGCTGGCCTCGCCCTGGTTAGAGGAAGGATGGTTATCGGGTAGAAGGGGCAGGATGTCTGAAGTGCAGATACTGGGCTGCACCTGGAAGGTTATGTGATGACTTTGAGATGAGGATGCTGGACCTGGATGCCAATGCCTCAGGCCTTTGTCACACACACATAAGCTCATTTCTGACTTCCTACCTGACAACCCACTGAGCCATAACACCTGCTCTATTAATCCCTCTGAATGACCTAATCACTTCGAAAAAGGCCCCATCAGGCTGGCACAGCGGCTCAACAGGCTAATCTTCCGCCTTGCGGCGCCAGCACACAGGGATCTAGTCCCAGTTGGGGTGCCGGATTCTGTCCCAGTTGCCCCTCTTCCAGGCCAGCTCTCTGCTGTGGCCAGGGAGGGCAATGGAGGATGGCCCAAGCCCTTGGGCCCTGCACCTGCATGGGAGACCAGGAGAAGCACCTGGCCTCCTGCCATCCGATCAGCGCGGTGTGCCGGCCGCGGCAGCCATTGGGGGGTGAACCAACGGCAAAGGAAGACCTTTGTCTCTCTCTCTCCACTGTCCACTCTGCATGTCAAAAAAAAAAAAAAGAAAGAAAGAAAGAAAGAAAGAAAGAAAGAAAGAAAGAAAGAAAGAAAGAAAGAAAAAAGGCCCCATCAACTCTCAATACTCTCAAGGGCAATCAGACTTCAACATGAACTTTGAAGGGGCCAAACCATATGGAAACCGTAGCATCCTGACTCTGCTCCTTCCCCCAAAACTCCTAGCCCTCACAGTGAAAAATGCAATCTTTCCACCCTCCAAATTCTTAACTTGTTCAGCACCAATTCAAAAGTCTGAAGTCTTGTCTCTGAGCTGTGAAATCAAAACAAACTATCTGCTTCCAAAATACAACAGCAGGACAGACAGAGGGTAGACACTCCCATTCCAAAGCCACAGGAAAGGGGTGACAGGTCCCAAGCAAGCCGGGAATACAAGAGAGCAGATGCTGAGTCTCAACACTGAAAGATGAGCTTTAACTCCAAGGGCTGCGCCCTGGACACCCCTGGGCGGTCTCCGAGTTTGGATCCTCAGAACGTCAGCAGCCCTGCCCCGCTGGCTTTGCCGAGTTGGGTCCATGCTGCTTTTCTTGGGTTGGGGTTGTACACTGGAGCCTGCAGCTTTTCCAGGTCAGGCAGGCACATGGCAGGTGGCTCCACCATTCTTGGTGGCTGACTGGGGAGGACTGTCTGTGATGGCCCCGCCCCTGTATCCGGTTTCTGTCGGGTCCCCAGGCTGTTTCACAGCATCCTTTGAAATCTAAGAGGAAGCTATACTCCCACAGGTTTTTTTTTTTTTTTTTTAAACTTTGTGCACCTGCAGACTTCATACCGCATGGACTCAACCAACTTACTGCTCGTGCTCTCTGACACCATGGCATGAGTCACACCTGAGCTCACTTAGCCACAGCTGAGTCAGTTTCAGGGTGTTGGTGCTGAAACATGGGGGCCAGTGTCCAAAGGCAAGCGTGGGTGGCCAGCCTGGGAGCCAGTCCCCGAAACCTTGCCACCCTCGCAGGCCCCCTGGTCCTGGGATTCGAGGCACAGCCTCCCAGATCTCTGAAATGCCTTCAGAGCCTTCTCCCCATTGCCTGATGCATAGCTCCTGGCTTCACTTTAGCCATGCTTGGGTCCTTAGCCAAGGGTTTCTTGGTCCCCTTTAAGCATGCTGCTGCTTTTTTACATGGCCAGGAGGCAGATTTTCCACATTTTTGCACTCTGCTTCCCTTTTAATTTTAAATTCCATCTTTAATTTTTGATCATTCGAAAAGCAGGGGAAGAGAGAGAGAGCTTCCACCCACTGGTTTGCTCCTCAGATACTCACAACAGCCAGGGCTGGGCCAGGCAGAAGCTAGGAGACAGAAACCCCATTCAGAGTTCTCACATGGATGGCAGGGACCCACTTACCCAGGAACCAAACTCACTTGTGTGGGTCATCATTTGCTGCTTCCCAGGCACTTGAGCAGGAAGCTAAATTGGAAGCAGAGGTGATACTTGACCCCAGGAATTCCAGTATGGGAGATGGGCAACCCAAGTGTGGCTGAAACAGCTGCCCCACAGCACCTGCTCCTAAATTCTGTGTTTAAATCATCCCTTTGCTCTGTCTTCTCAGTGTTGAGTAGTTCAAAGCAATCATGCTATATTTTGCTTAGAAATTTCTTATACCATGGGGCCAGTGCCATGGCTCACTTGGTTAATCCTCCACCTGTGGCACCGACATCCCATATGGGCGCCGGTTCGAGACCCAGCTGCTCCATTTCCGATCCGGCTCTCTGCTATGGCCTGGGAAAGCAGTAGAAGATGGCCCAGGTCCTTGGGCCCCTGTACCCGCGTGGGAGACCCGGAGGAAACTCCTGGCTCCTGGCTTCAGATCGGCACAGCCATCTGGGGAGTGAACCATCAGATGGAAGACCTCTCTCTCTCTCTCTCTCTCTCTCTCTCTCTGCCTCTCCTCTGTGTAACTCTGACTTTCAAATAAATAAATAAATCTTTTTTAAAAAAGAAATTTCCTCTACCTGAAATCTTCACTGCTCTTGAGTTCCACCTTTCACAAAGCCCTGGGGAATGAACATAAGCGGTCGAATTCTTTGCAATTGTATAACAAGGACGGCCTTAACTCTAGTGTCCACGATGACGCTTCTTGGGGTGGGCATTTGGTGCATTTGATAGAACAGTTAATCCGCTGCTGGGACACTCCCAGCCCATATCAGAGTACCTGGGTTAAGTCCTGGCTCCACTTCCCATTCTAGCTTCCCGCTAATGTGCGGGGAGGCAGCAGGTGCAGGTGACAGCGCAAGCACTGGGATCCTGAGCTTGAGCTTGGTCCAGGCCCAGCAGCTGCAGGCATTTGGGGAATAAACCTGCAGATAGGAGATCTCTCTCTCTCTCTTTCTTCCTCTTGGTCTCTCTGCCAAGCACTTGGACCATCTTCTGCTGCTTTCCTAGGCACATTAGCAGGGAGCTGGAGTGGAAGTGGAGCAGCCGGGAGAACTGGTGCCCCTATGGGATGCCAGTGCTGCGGACGGCAACTTAGTGCACTACACCACAGCGCCAGCCCTACTGAGCTTCAGTTGGCTGTGGGCTGCAGAAGGGCAAATGCGCATGTGCAGGAGACCAAGCAAGTGAGACTGCTTTACAAAGCACTAACCCCTCTCTCCTAATGACCTAATCACCAAAGCCCGGCTCCCTCTCAACACTGCTACAAATGGTGATCCGATTCCGGCGTTGAGTTTCAGAGGGGATGAACTGTATTCAAATCACCCAGGTCACTTTGCCAGGGCTGCGGGCTGGGCACACAGGAGCAGAGATGGGCTCTGGCCCAGTCGACCTCAACACTGGCGTTTGGGGGAGGTCCCTGAGATCCTCCTGGATGCTCTGTTGCGGAGAACTTCCAGCCAAATCGTTGCTGACATCTTCTTGACGGGGCTCACTGGGAGAGTCCGAAGAGTAGGGGTGAAGATGCATCTGACTGAGCCTGGGCCGGCTCACCCCGAGGGCTTTCTGGGGGTCAGCTGCTGCCACCCGCGTACAGTTCTGTATTCTTAACCGTACTGGCCGGCAGGGACAGAGGCACTTTTTTGGTAAATTTGAAGCGGGGAGGGGGAAGTATTCCCATCTGCTTCAATCCCCAGATATGTGCCATGGCTGTGGCTGGACCAGAGCCAAAGTGAGGAGCTGGGAACTCCGTCCAGGTCTCTGCCATGGGTGGCAGGGACTCAGTTACTTGAACTGTCACTTCTGCCTTCCAGGGTCTGCACACTCAGGACGCTGGGGTCGGGAGCGAGGGCTGGGAATTGAACGCGGTTTTCTGCTGTGGAGCATGAGGCCAAATGGCCGCTGCCCTCCGTGCTGCAGCCAGAGCCTGCCCTCTGCTGACACGGTGTGGACACTGAGAGGGAAGAGCGCATGCCCAAGAGCTCATGCGCGTGGCCCTGGGGCAGGCAGGCAAGGGAAGCACTGGACCAAGAGGCAGAGGCCCGGGGCTCCAGCCTCAGCTCTGACGTGCAGTTCGCTGGGTAAGTGGCTTAATTTTGCCAAATGCAAGTGCTCCTCAGAGAGTCCCATGACCATGCCAGATGTGGCCTGCAGGATCAAAAGAAGGATGTTCGAAGGGACATCTAGAACTTAGAGTTCCTGCTAAGTCTGAGGTTAACAAAGGCTGGAAAATACTTCTGAGTGTTTCTAACGTTATTCAACTGACACAGCCTAAAAGTAAGATAATATAATCAAACAGTCCTCGACCCTTATACATTGTCTTTGAGTTTGGTGCCAAAACTTGACCTGATGTGGTGGGTTTTTTTTTTTTTTTTATTCTTACAGGTGTCAATATTCATAATACGCTGCAGAACATCTAAGTGTATGGGATTCCAGGGTGCGGCCTGCTAATGCATCTCTATGCCTTTCCAAAGTAGGACCAGTGCTGAATGCTGAGATACTTTTGCCCCCCCCCCCTTTTTTCTTGACAGGGAGAGTGAGGCAGAGAGAAAGGTCTTCCTTCTGTTGGTTCACCCCCCAAATGGCCGCTACGGCTGGTCACTCCGAAGCCAGGAGCCAGGTGCTTCTCCTGGTCTCCCATGCAGGTACAGGGCCCAAGCACTTGGGCCATCCTCCATTGCACTCCCAGGCCACAGCAGAGAGCTGGCCTGGAAGAGGAGCAACCGGGATAGAATCCAGCGCCCCAACCGGGACTAGAACCCGGGGTGCCTGCGCCGCAGGTGGAGGATTAGCCTAGTGAGCTGCGGCACCGCCCCCTCCCCCAAGGTTTTGAGTAGGAGATTGTGCTTTGTGGAGCAAATCCCGATGAGGCGTGGAGCGTGAGGCGGAGGTGGGTGGATGCCCGTCCCCAGACTGGGGCTCCCCCAGCGCTCTCCAGTCGGCAGGTCCTTGGGAAGCCTTCAGGAACCTACAGATGAGTAGGTTCAGGGTGAGTGAGGCGGTCGGGGCACAGTTTCCTAAGTCAGTACTCCTCACACTTGAACTTGTCTCCGAATCTCCAGGGCTCCTGTCCAAAAGCAGATTCTGCCTCCGTGGATCTGGGATTCTGCATTTCTAATGATCTCAGGAGACACCTGCGCTGCTGGGACTCCCCTGAACACTGGTCTCAGGCCAGACTCTGAGGGATGGTGGGTGAATGTCTTTTTGTCCTTGGCTGGGGTTTGCTAAACCCTGACCGTCAGCTAATGAAAACCGGATCTAGTCACCACCTTTTCTGCATCCTCCATCTGCCTGCCTTCGCCTCTTCCTTCCCAGAAGTCTGGCTCACCCTGCACCTCTGCTCCAGCCCTTGGCTGGGCTCCCTAGCGTCTTATGACTTCACTCACAGGGTTCCAAGGTCCTGCTTACGTGGGGCATTTTTCCAGCCGGCTGAGCAGCACCGGCCCCCACAAGCAGGAGCTAAATTAATTTAACTCTCACATTCCTGAGATGCCTCACTATCTCTCCTGTGTATCTCCACAGGAAAAAAAAAATTTCCACTATTAAAACAAAGCGCTCCTTGGCCTTGACCACCCACAGACATTACCGTAATGCATTTACTCGCTAGGCAATGAGTGATCCGGAAGACTGTCAGTGCGTGCTTTATGTTTATTTCACTAGTTGCAATGCCCTGATTGATGTCTTTATTGTTTTTTTTTTTTTATTTGAAAGGCAGAACAAGAAACAGGCTGAGTTAGGATGAAGCCAGGAGCCAGGAATTCGATCAAGGTCTCCTTCCTGGGTGGTAGGGGTCCAAGCACTTTAGCCATCGTCTGCAGGCAGGCAGCTGGATCAGAGGCATAGGAGGTGGGGCTGGAACCAGTAGTCTGACACAGGATGCTGGCATTGTGAACAGCGGCTGGCCAAAACCAGGAGCCCAAACTCAGTCTGGGTCTCCTACGTGGGTGGCAGGTACGCAAGTGCTTGAGCCATCATCTGATACCTGGCAGATGTGTATTAGCAGGAAGCTGGATGAGAAGTGGGGCTGATGTGGTGGTAGAATGGGTAAAGCTGCCGCTTGTGATGTTGGCATCCCATTTGGGTGCTGGTTCGAGTCCTGGATGCTCCACTTCCAGTCCAGCTCTGTGTTAATGGCCTTGGGAAAAGCAGTGGAAAATGGCCTAAGAGTTTGGGTTCCTGCTACCCATGTGGGAGACCTGGATGAAGCTCGTGACTTCTGGCTTTGGCCTGGCCCAAGCATGGCTATTGGGGAAGTGAGCCAGCAGATGGAAGATCTCTCTCTCTCTCTCTTTCTCTTTCTCTCTCTCTCTAACTCTGTCTTTAAAATGAATTTTTAAAAAACTCTTTAAAAAAAAAAAAGAAGTGGAAGAATTAGGACTTGAACCAGGCTCTCTTATATGGGATGTGGGTGTCCCAAGTAGCAACTCAGCCACAGTGCCAGACGCCTGGCCTGGCCTTTCAGTCTACATGTATTTCACTTTACAAACTCTGGCTCACGTTACAGCAAACTGTGCCACTCCATTTATAGTTCACCATGACCACTTTACAAGTCAATAAAAATTCTTCCACTACATCATTTTAAATGATTATGTAATTTTCCACGTAAGTGATGGGCTTTACGGTTGTTATTAATCATTTCTGGTTAAAGTAAAACTGCAGTGAACATCATCACTCAACCAAAAGGTAGCTTGTGGATGCTTCTGGGGAATTGTATTGTTAGGTCAAAGTGTATGGACTTGTTCATGGTTTTGCAGCAGCGTTGCCAAACCAAAAAGCTGCCTTCCAAACTCTCAGATAAACAGTGGCTCCTTTGGACGAAATTGGTGTCTGGAATCCTTGGTCAATCAGCATTGAAACTGGAAAGCAGGGAATTCCAGAAGTGGGAGGAACGTGGGGGCCACGCCTGTCACATCCCTCCGTGCCCAGCTCAGAAAGAGGTGCAGATTTGCTTAGAGATCTGTTTTGGAGATCTAAAACCATCTGAAGGCCAAGGTTATATGTTCCCACAATTCTAGGCTAACATAAAACCTGTAGTCATCTCAGCGTTTCTCCTCTCACCCAATATTTCTATATTTAAAATGAAGAGTTTTGGGGCCGGTGCTGTGGCTCACTAGGTTAACCCTCTACCTGTGGTGCTGGCATCCCATATGGGCGCTGGGTTCTAGTCCTGGTTGCTCCTCTTCCAGTCCAGTTCTCTGCTGTGGCCCAGGAGGGCAGTGGAGGATGGCCCAAGTGCTTGGTCCCTGCACCCACAAGGGAGACCTGGAGGAAGCACCCGGCTCCTGGCTCCTGGCTTTGGATCAGCATAGTTCTGGCTATAGCGGCCATTTGGGGAGTGAACCAACGGAAGAAAGACCTTTCTCTCTGTCTCTCTCTCTCTCATTGTCTGTAACTCTACCTGTCAAATAAGTAAATAAAAATCTAAAAAAAAAAAAGAGTTTTGATTAATAGGATATTGGTTATTACGGTACAGTCAGCTGATGACTATGCTACAACCATTACAATCTCTCTGGGTACCGATACAGAATGACGTCTCAGATCTATGTGAGAGAGAGGCCCAGGCAGTGTCTACAATATGCACGTTTGGGTAAAGAGGAGGAAAAGGAATACATCGACATTTTGCCATGGACGTCTTTGTGGGGGCGTAAAACATCTTTGGGAAGGCACACAAGAAACTGATGTTGTTTCCAGGGACCTTAGGTGGCTGGGAAAAGAACGTTCTCACTGCAAAATCACACCTTTCACACACTGAGCCATGCACGTGTATTACTTACTCAAAAATAAACTAACATTAATAATTTTTTTAAAAAAACTATGCATGAATCCTGTAATTTTCCCCTATTTTTTTTAAAAAGACTTATTTATTTATTTGAAAGGCAGAGTTACACACAGAGAGTGTGTGTGAGGGAGTGTGAGAGAGACAGAGGTCTTCCATTTGCTGGTTCCAAATGGCCAAGCTGAGCAGATCCGAAGCCAGGAGCCAGGAGCTTCTTCTGTGTCTCCCATGTGGATGCGGGGGCCTAAGCACTTGGGCCACCCTCCTCTGCTTTCCCCGGCGTGTTAGCAGGGAGCTGGATCGAAGTGGAGCAGTCAGGACTCATCTGGGATGCGGGCGACACAGGCAGCAATTTACCCATCATGCCTTAGCCCTGGCCCCTAAAATAACCTTTGAAAATCATAAAATGGGGCGGGCACTTCCGGACACTTGATTCTATTACCAGCTGGATATATACCTGTATTTATTTCTGCCTGTTCTCTAAACGCCGTCCAAGAGATCAGTAAAGGAATAGAGAGGACTGTGGTGTGGCGAGGCTGTGAGATGGGTCACGTGAGCTCACTTTCAGAAGGTGGCGAGGCCTTTGGCACCACGGCACAGCCTGGCTGCCAGCCCTGCTCTCTACACTAGCCTCTCGGGAGCTCTTGAGTAAATAAGCTAACTCTTCCATTTATTCCGTTTGCATTCCTTTCTTTCTGGGATTTGCCTGATGATATAAAAATAACAGGTGTGGTCAGCATGTATGTTACGGTGTGCCAGGCACCGTGTTCCATCTCTGCGTGGATTATCTCATTTAAACTGCAGATCGAGCAGGTGGGTCTTCATGCCCATTTTAGGAGAGGAAACTGAGGCACGGAGGCATCACCTCACGCGCTCAGGTCTCCATTACTAGTGGGTAGAATGTGGAGTCGGAGCGAGGTCCCGGCTCTGACCTGGAGGCTGCCCTGCCAGAGAACCCAGGCTCTGCCTGCTTTTGCCCAACTGAGCATCCCCCTCCCCTCCCCGCCCCATACACATGAACTTCTGATGGACTGTTCGCCTTTTCTCCGTATTTCCCAAGAACTCTTTGTGTTCGGGCTGCAGGGATTCTGAGGTTGGAAGGCTCCGTCTGGACTGTGGGCAAAAGAGGCCTTAGAGATGCCTGGCCTTCCGGTCAAAGCCAGGCTGTGCCTGAGTGACGCCAGGTCAGCCCCAGGAGCGGAAATGATGGCAGCAGGCCGACCCAGCGGGATGGGACGGAGGTCTGTAAGGGTGAGTGCACTCAGACCCCCGCAGAGAACCAGCAAGAGTGACTCACTGGGGGAAGACAGGAGCCCATAGCTCGCGGGGTGTGGCAGACAGTCCAAAGTCGTCCAAAGGAAGATGAGGTGAACCCGAAACAGAGACAGCTGGCCAAGAGCTGCGAATCAGATCCGCCCCCAGCTGCCAGGAAACCAAAGCCCAGAGCCCAAACCCTTGCTGCACTGGCTAAGGGGAGAAGGAGGCGGCTGGAGGGAGCAGGTAAGGAGCCGAGGGGGTCACGGAGGGACCGGTTCTGGGGCCCAGCGGGTGAGCTCCGGGAGGCGGGCCCCAGCAGGCATCTTTGAGCTATGAAGCCTGGAGCAAGCCACTTCCCCATCGTGGCCTCCCCATCTGGGAACAAATGGGCACCAAAATAATCCTGCTGGGTACCGAGCACACTCGCTGCGTTCTGCTTGACGCATAGACGACTCCTTCCTCACGGTCTCTCTGGAGGAGGAAAAGGAAGCTAAGAGAGAGGCCCAGCGGTTTGTGCAAGACCAGCATGGAAGTTTCAACGCCGGAAGGCTTTCCACTCCCCCGTTCTGCCTCTGGCACAGAGGCGTGTGAGAGGATCAAACGGCCTATGTAAAGAGGAAAGGTGGTAAAAGGCAACATTATCCTCTCTGGATATGCTGCCACACTTAGATCCTGGCGAGGACGGGAAGGTTCTAGAAATATGCCAATTCTCCCTCTCTACCAGCTCGGGGTGGAAAGCCCTGGGCTGAGGCTGCAGCTACCGTCTGGTGATGACTCGTTCATAACCCGAGGTGAGGGCTTTGGGGGTGGTGCCCAGAATTCTCTGTAGCTGAGATGTCCTGGCTTGAAGGTGTGGGTGGGGGGTGGGGGTCCATACACAGCCAGAGTCTCTCCTGGAGAGACAGGACTTCAAACACAGGGAGTGCCTGCGGGCGCTGGTGATCATCCCTGCCCTGAAACTGAACCGAACTCTGCAGCTTTGGCCATGCAGCTGCAAGAGCTTGGTTCTGATCTCAGTGGGAGGACAGACGTGTAAGGGTAGCAAGACAAGCGTGCGGCAGTAAAGTCAGAAAGTGCAGAGAAGAGAACTGGGTGGGGGGAGACGGGGGTGCAGAGAAGTCCAAACCTATAATCTTGTCCCCAGAGGTAACCACTGTGAACCTCTGGTTGTTTATCTTTCCAGATCTTTTTTCTATTGGGTTACATGTTTTTGAAAATTGGATTGTGTTGTAATTTGGTTTTATTACTGGTTCGTTTTCACTTGATGACATTATATTATAGGCAGATTTCCATGTTAATAGGTGTTTCATCACATCATTCCGAAGGCTGCAGAGCGTCTCTTCTTGAGGATGGAGCAGAACCCCCTGTTAATGCCCGATTATTGGCTAATGAGGTTGTTCTCTGTACTTCACTGGGCCAGGGCCTCCTTGGGCTTCTTCATAATCACATCTTGATTATTTCCATGGCTAGATCCCCAGTGAGGGGACTGCTGCGTCAGGGTTACGTACATGCTAAGGCTTTTTTTTTTTTTTTTAAAGATTTACTTATTTGTTTGAAAGGCAGAGTTACAGAGAAGCAGAGGCAGAGAGAGAGAGAGAGAGAGAGAGAGAGAGAGAGGGAGAGGGAGAGAGGTCTTTCATCCACTGGTTCATTCTGCAGATGGCCCCAAAGGCCAGAACTGCACTGATCTGAAGCCAGGAGCCAGGAGTTTCTTCTGGGTCTCCCACGCAGGTGCAGGGGCCCAAGGACTTGGGCCATCTTCTGCTGCTTTCCCAGGCCATAGCAGAGAGCTGGATTGGAAATGGAGCAGCCGGGACTCAAACCGGCGCCCATATGGGATGTCGGCACTGTAGGCGGCAGCTCCCCCTGCCAGGCCACAACGCCGGCCCCGTGCTAAGCCTTTTGAGCACATTAGCGGGCTGCTTCTGACACACACCTGCAATCCAAGCCCCTTCAAGCTCCGTGCAGAAAACGTTTCCATGGCTTTGAAGGCAACCGTGACCCTGCCTCTCTCTCAAGTCCATTTGCAGCAGTAATGCTGGCCGCCTCAGATTTAAGACTTTGCTGGGTGCCAGGCTCTAGCTAAAGGCTTTACCCTCCCTGCTCGGGCTCTATCTAAAAGCTTTATTACTTTTACCTTCCTTTTTGCAAGAGGAAACGAAGGCCCATAGAGGTTGAGTGATGTGACTGGAATCAGTCATAGCCCTAATAAGCAGTGCGTCTGGGATCGTGAACTTGGACAAGTTCACTGATTCCCAAGTAGTCCACTGCCGCTTAGAAAGTGGTTTTGATTCTGTCTCCAAGGATCTCTTTTGCACCATCCTCTTTTGTCTTCTCCACCAACTCCCGACCTACAGGCATCATCCATGACCTCATAGCCCTGGACCACACTGCTAGGGCCCTTCGCTGCTCGTCCATGTCCACTCTCGTCCCTTTTCAGTCTGTCCTCTGCTCTGTTTAGTAATGGAAACAGGAGCAGGTCACCTGCCCACCCCTCAGATAAAATCCAGAGAGAAATCCCTGCACTCACAGGTCCTGCCGCCTCCTCTCTGCCTTAATCCCGAGCCACGTGCCCAGCCCAGTCCCGCTCCATGCCCGGGGCACCCGGCTGCCTTCCGCTTCCTCACCTCTGCCCTTTGTCAGATTCTCTCCCTCCCCTCTCTGCACGCCTGGGTTCCTTGCATCCTTCAGTCTCAGCTTTCAGGGCACCCTTGGGAGAAATCGTCCCTGGTGGTCTCCTCATAAGCAGGCAGCCCCTCAAGCCTGTTTTCCCTGTGGGCCTTTACAGCGTGTGTAACTTAGTACTTATTGTCCATTTCCCATTTTTTTTTTTTTAAGATTTATTTTATTTATTTGAAAGGCAGAGTTACAGAGAAATAGAGACAGAGAGAGAGGTCTTCCATCCACTGGTTCACTCCTCAGATGACTGCAATGGCCAGAGCTGTGCCGATCCAAAGCCAGGAGCCAGGAGCCTCCTCTGGGTCTCCCATGTGGGTGCAGGGGTCCAAGGACTTGGGCCGCCTTCTACTGCTTTCCCAGGCCAAAGCAGAGAGCCAAATCGGAAGAGGAGCAGCCAGGACTAGAACCAGTGCCCATATGGGATGCTGGTGCTTCAGGCCAGGGCTTTAACCCACTGCGCCACAGTGCTGACCCCGCCCATTCCTCATTAAATATCTCCTTGCTTCACCTGACCCTGAACGGCTGTGAGGTCATGGATGACGTCGAATTTTTTTCCTGGTTTACTCAATGCCTAGCACACAGTAAGCCCCGAGCGACTGCTGCCTGGACGCCTGGTCCGCAGAATAAGGCGTGGATCCAGGGTGAACCATGCTAGCTTTGGCGAGGGCTGTGTCCTCTCCCTCCGCCTCTCTTCATCTCCTTCTCCCTGTTCAGAGCAGTGTCAGGACTAGAGGAACAGCCCCAGGGAAGAGAGACTGCAAGCAGGTTTTTCTTGAGGGCCCACGGGCCAGCCACCGCCCACTCCCAGGGGACACAGCGCCTGGATTCCTCCTGGTCAAACACAGCACTGTCTAGCTCTGAACACGTGCTCCAGCAGGTGCACTGACTTCATGACGTCAGCGCGGAGGTGGAGTAGGCGTTCAAAGGCACAGGGCCCAGTGTTGACCTGCACCAGTTGGGTGACTCTGGGTGAGTCACCTCTCCTGGCCCATCTGCAAAGTGAATATTTAGGAGGAATACGTGGCCCTAGTTGAATATTCCCCACTCCCACCCCAGCAGCTCAACTCTTTAAACTTTTCAAATGACCCATAAGAGAATCAGATAAAGGTTATGTGTTTCTGGGTGCAATGGGGAAGCAGGGCTGGAGCGCTCCTCTCCAGCTTCCTCCTCTGAGTCTGCAAGTTTGGGGAGACGGCCATGTCTTAGACTAGACCTCTCCACAGAAAGGGCCCGGATCAGATATTCAGAGCGTGTAGGTGTTGGAGAACGTTTCACAGCAATCGAAGTGCAGGGCAGGCAGCCCCTTTGTGCAAGGAGGAGGCTCTGGCTATCCTAGAAAAGCAATGAGGCCCCAGGAGAGAGGAAGCCCAGAAGACTCAGCCTCCTGCCTCGGGAGGAGGAAGTCACTACGCCTACCGTTCAGGCCAGGGATTTCCCGTCTGAAGGGATGGCCCGGAATGTGCAGATAGCTCGGCTCCCAGGCCCCGTGGGTTGCCACGCCCTGGGAGGGACTCAGGTCCCCCACATCCCCACCCCAGCACCCAGGCCGCTCCCTGGCCTTGGCTCCAGGTAGGTGTGCTCTAGAGGCTGCAGCCGGGGCCACCTGGCAGCCCCAGGTGCTGTGCGGGTGCTGCCATGGAGACGGCCCCGGGGTTGGTGACGAGAAAGAAAGCAGTTTCCCAAAGCATTGCAGGTTCAGGAGAGGGAGAGGCAGGAGCCCCGGACCTTCAGTGTAGTCTGCCCGACCACTGGAGCCCACGGAAGTCCAGGTGGGTGCCCGGAAGGTTTCTCAGGACAAAGGGATGGAGGGGGTGGGGGTGTGTGGCTGAGTCCAGGGGAGAGGCACTGGGGCTGATCTGGGGACCTGGGCAGGGAATCTCCTCAAGGCTTCTAGGTCAAGGAGAAACATTGGACAATGAGTCCCCTTGCCAGGCAGGGGCCCGGGGAGCCAACTCTGGAGGGTTGCCCCTCTGGCCCTAGGGGCTGAAAGACAGGGTCTGCATTGGTCCCCCCGAGGCGGGCCAGCACAGAAGATTCATGTAGTCCACGGCTGCACTGGTGAGGGATTTAAGGCGGCCAGGAAGGAGCTGACCGTGCCTCACTCCCCTCCTCCCTGGATTCAGAGCGGCCAAGGGCAGACACAGGGCGCTCCAGGGCCATCTCTGCGTCTCTGAAGTCGGGGGGGACATCCGTCTCCTCTCAGGCCAGCTGCTTCCGGTGCTGCGGGTGAGGGGTGGCTCAGCCCTGCCCCGGATGCTGGGGAGACTCACTCAATGGCTTAGGAACGGGGTGATCTGGAACAAAACGCTTTGAAGCTGACTTCTCCTCTGTCGCCTGTGGGTGCTATCTTTGAACATGCACAGGGTTCCTAGCCTCAGTCAGAGCGCAGGGAGCGCGCTTACCCGTGTTCCTTGACCCCTTTTTCCTCTCTGCCAGGACACCTGCGGGGCAGTCGCCTGGGCATGGCGGAGCAGCAGGGCCGGCCGCTGGAGGCCGAGTGCCCCGTCTGCTGGAACCCCTTCAACAACACGTTCCACACCCCCAAGGTGCTGGACTGCTGCCACTCCTTCTGCGTGGAATGCCTGGCCCACCTCAGCCTGGTGACTCGGGCCCGGCGCCGCCTGCTGTGCCCGCTCTGTCGCCAGCCCACCGTGCTGGCCTCGGGGCAGCCTGTCACAGACTTGCCCACGGACATGGCCCTGCTGACCCTGCTCCGCCTGGAGCCCCACCACGTCATGCTGGACGGCCGGCAGCTCTGTCTCAAGGACCAGCCCAAGAGCCGCTACTTCCTGCGCCAGCCTCGGGTTTACACACTGGACCTGGGCCCTGAGCCTGGGACGCAGACTCAGGACGTGGCCTCCCAGGATGCGGCCCCTGCCACGGCGTCCGTGCCCATCCCCCGTCCCAGCCACGACTCGCTGCGCGAGTGTGTCCGCAACCCTCAGTTCCGCATCTTTGCCTACCTGATGGCCGTCATCCTCAGCGTCACCCTGCTGCTCATCTTCTCCATTTTCTGGACCAGGCAGTTTCTCTGGGGTGTGGGCTGAGCCCTCTGCTCCCAGGCAGGAAGCAAGTGTTTCTGGGTTGCTGCTGGACAGAGCTCATTTGCTGTCATCCTCAGAAGCATAGGTCATTTTACAGCCCACAGAGCTCTTACCCTGGGTCGTTGTTCCTGGCGGGCCCTCCTAGGATGTCAGAGGGGAGGCGGAAGGGTTAGGAGACACGGTGAGACCTGCAGGTGTGACCTCGGGGGTCACGAAGGGCAGAGAAGCCGTCTGACTACACAGCAACACAGCAAGTTGTGCCAAAGGACTGGGCAATGGTACCCGCGTTCCAGACCAGCCCCACAGCAAGTTGCATTTCTCGCAGGAGCTGCTTTGAACTCAGTTTTTTTTTTTTTTTTTTTTTTACTTCGTTCTTTTTTGTTGTGTTGCTAAAACATTTGGAAAGTGGCTTCCATTCTGTGGGCAAATGTGTCTGTCTCCTCTTTCCAGCACTTTCTTTGGCTGTCTTTCCCCCAGCCCCAGTAAAAATGGTCTGCATTCATCCGTTTACTCCCGTATCCGTTCTACGACCGTTGACTGGGCTGGGGCTGGAGCCGGAACTGAGGGGACAGAGGAGAAGACTATGAGTATGAGGCTGGGAGCATCTTTCTCTGCTGTCACATGCGCATTCAGTATACAGGGTGACCCCTTGTCAGTGGAGTTCAGAGCCACAGGAGTGAAAAAGTCTAAAGGTCAAAGAATCCAGGAGCCATGGGCTGAGAGAAGTCTGGGCTTGCACTGGGGGGTGGGGGTGGGGTGGAGGGAGGTCTTTATCCCTCTGGGTGGGTGCAGGGCCCTAATAGGAAGGCACTGGGAGAGCGCTGGCTCCACTCCCACAAGCTCTTCATGACATGAGAGCGAAACCCTGGGCAGAGGCAAAGCACTGGCTTCTATCGCAGGCTGCAGTGGTAGGTGCGGGACCACATCGAATCCAGGGACCAAGGGAACGAGACAGAACCTGAAGGCTCAGAGGCTTGGCAAGTCGTTGCCTTGCTGTCGAACACCTGGATTTCTGCTTCCCTGGTTTTATTTTTCTAAATATTTATTTGTTTGAGAGGCAGGGTGACAGAGGGAAGGAAGGAGAGGGAGAGGGAGAGGGAGAGGGAGAGAGAGAGGGAGAGAGGGAGAGAGAGAGAGAAAGAGAATCTTCTATCCACTAGTTCATTTCCCAAATGCCTGCAAGAGCTGGGGCCAGGCCAAACCAGGAGCCAGAAGCTCCACTCAGGTCTCCCACACGGAGACATGGAATCAAGAACTTGGGCCACCACCACCTGCTGCTCCCTGGGCGCAAGAGCAGGAACGCTAGATCAGCAGTGGAGTGGCTGGGACCTGAACCTGTGCTCTGCTATGGGTGCAGGAATGCCACGTGGCAGCTTCAGCTGCTTCTCCACAACACCTGCCCCCGTTTCCCTAGTTTTAATCTTGCCTGGTGGCTCAGGGCTCAGAAACAATCTCAAAGTGGTTAAAACACCATCACATGGGGCCAGTGCTGTGGCTTAGCGGGTTAAAGCCTTGGCTTACAGCACCAGCATCCCACGTGGGCACCAGTTCAAGTCTTGGCTGTTCCACTTCTGATCCAGCTCTCTGCTATGGCCTGAGAAAGCAGTAGAAGGTGGCCCAATTCCTTGGGCCCCTGCACCCACGTCGAGACCTGGAGGAAGCTCCTGGCTCCTGGCTTCAGATCAGCTCAGCTTTGGCCATTGTGGCCATTTGGGGAGTGAACCAGCAGATGGAAGACTTTCTCTCTGCCTCTGCTTCTCTGTAACTCTGCCTTTCAAATACATAAATAAACATTTTTAAAAATCACAATTATTTAAAGATAACCTTTTTCTTTTAAATTTGTAGAATAAGCTTTCAGAGGCCAGAACTAGTTTGTCTTATTTGCTATAAATAGGAGTTTAATGAGACTAGCTTCCATAAACTCCTTAATATCTTATTCTAAAATAGCTAAGACACGAATTTTGCATTGAGTAAAACCAAGTGGTTTTAAGCTCCAACATACAGAAAATTTCCGATTGCAAGACCGGAAAGTTGCCCACGTCACCCACCAGGGGACCGGCACCTACCTCTCCATTTGCGGCAGCCAAGATAATTACAGTGAAGCTGGGACTCAGCCTCTCCCCACTGACTTCATTTCTTTACACCTCTTTGCTCCTTAACCTTGCGGCAGGGCAGCCAGGCCAGGATCCCATCACGTTCTCTGAGCAGAGGGACAGACGAGAGCTGGGGGAGCCCCAGGAGAGAGCTCTCCCCTCTGCACAAGTGCCCCTGCTTCGTTACATACGCCTCATCTCCACTGCATAGATGAACAGAGGCTCTGTGACCCGGCCTTGCTTTCTCAAGGTCATCCATTAGGTGTTGTTTCAGTCAAAACAGAATTCCTGTTTGTGGAGTGGTTAATTCACCACGCAAGTAAGCGAAGACCCAGGTCTGACAGCTTTGGATGGGGAGGACACACCTCACCCTAACAGCTGTTGTCACTCTAAGCTTGGGACAGTGCCTTCCTCCGGAGCACTTGTTAAAGCACCGGTAGTACTCAGTCCACAGGGGTCCTGCTCCTGACGCTTAAGGCTCTGAGGTCAGGGACGCTAAGATGTATGTGACGTTCCACGAGATGTCACCTATCCTAAAATGCAGCTATCCCACTGGACAAACACAACTGGTTCCTCGTAAGGTCACGAGGCAGGAGGAGCTCATCTGCTCCACTTGGCATGAAGCCAAGATGACCTGACTGTCAAAGGGGCAGTGCCCGAGGTGGAGTACGGACAGGCTGGCTCGCGCAGGCCAGGTCACGCTGGCTGCGCTGGTCTTTTCGCCTGCGTGGTCAACGAACTCGACAGACCTGTGAAATATTTTCATGGGTCACAAATGGTCAGACAGACTGGGGTTCAAATTAGGGTGCACCATTTACTGAGTAACTCTGAGCAAGTTAGTTAACTTTTTGAGCCTGTTTTGCCTGTAAAAAGGCAATAAACTCGTGAAAGTGTGAAGGGTCAACCCGATGTGTGAATGTGCCTGGAGCCGTGTAAGCAGGTGCTTCATTAACTGACAGCACGGCACTGACCGCTAGGGCTAGGGCTAGGGCCAGGGCTAGGGCATACAGCTCACCTTGATCGTGAGGTGCCACTGCCTCTCAGCTACCCACTCACAATGGCATCTACTATGGCCAGGAGGTATTTGTTCTGCCAAAGGCGGTTTCCACTCAACTGCTACCTCTTGGAACAGCATCCCAAAACAAACAAGAAAACATGCCTAAGGGAATGAATACGACAGAGATAGTAATGAAAAATAATTCCTGAAAAGAATGAATTGCCTATGTAGGGAAGAGAGCTTAGTAAATGCCATAGCATACCCAACAAAGGGAGACCTAGGCCTCAGAAGCTGAACCACACAGGAAATGCAATCCTTTGGTTATACGTGAGAACAGAATGTTTGACCATCAATTAGACTGCAATAAAGCCAGCCCCTCCGGAACAGCGAATAAAAGGACCTGGGGGAGAGTGGTAGGCACACTGGTTAAATTCCCGCTTAGGACACTCACATTCCCCATCAGAGTTGCTAGCTTCAGTCCTGTTTCCTGCTAATGTACCACTTGGGAGGCAGCAGGTGGCGGTTCGAGTGCTTGGGTTCCTGCTACTGCTGTGGGAAACCTGCATTGAGTTCCAGGCTCCTGATTTTGGCCTAGACCAGTGCTGGCAGTTGCGGCCATGTGAGGAATGAACCAATGGATGAAGCTCTGTCTCTCAACTCAAAAAAGGAGGGGGGATAGTGTTTTGAACATCCAAAGGCAAGTCACCACATAAATCCTTACTTTTCCTCTATACACGATACTTGTTTCCACCAATCCTTACTTCTGTGTGAACTTACTATGAGATTTCAAAGTTCAGAGGCTGTGTCTTCGTGGTGGGAAGAGGTGAGGGTACTTCTGTATGACTGATGACTGACCGTCAGACACACCTCACTGGGAGCCTGGCCCACATGCAAACAGCCTTCCATTTTATTTAAAACACTGTCTACAGAGGGCTTCCGGAGGAGACAGAATCTGGAGTAATTCATAGATGAGATCATCTGCTACACTCCAAGCTAAAAAAAAAACCTCTATGGACCAATGACTGGGATTCAGAAAATATTTAACCGTAGAAAATAAATCTTAAAAGGATAGTTTTCAGAATAGGGTTTTACTCTTAGCCAGTGTGTAATAAAGAAAAAGTTTATGCTTAGAACTAGCCAGTAGGGATTTTTTTGGTTACTTTGACAGAAAATTCTATCAAAAACATGAAGCACATCCTTTAAATAACCAACAGAAAGAAGACTGTACAACAGACCCCACTTTGCTTTCTAGAAATTTCTTTGACTCCTGACACAAGGGCCTTGCTGAACTTCAGAGCAAAGTGGAAGAGACTTCCTGACAAGGCACACGTTCAGTTCTGATGCAGCTGGAGCTCCCAGAGCCCAACGGGGTTCTTTACTGCACAGCGGCGCCGGCGGCTCTGCCTCCAGTCTCCCAGAGAGGAGAGGTGCTGGCTGCCAGGCATGGGCTAACCAATGCATGGGGGAGCTTCCAGAGCAGTCCAGCCACTTTGCTCTCTGGGTCACATGTGGTCCTGAAGCACGTACCATGTTACGGAAAGCCAAGTTTCATGAATTTAAAATGGGAAGAGTCAGTCACAATGCTGAGTGCTGTGAGGGAGGTGACAGGGCAATCGGACCAAAGCTTAATAAGGTCTACACAGTTTGTGCTCTGTGCAACCATGAAAGGGGTTCAGCTGCCTGCACACAGCAGGGGCTGGCATGGGAATCCAATTCTATTGAGGGCCTATGCATGGTAATTGGTGGGAAACATGATAGGATAAAATACATCAATTCTTTTCTTTTGAGGGAAATGGCTCCTTAGGAGAGCGTGAACTCAGAGTCCTTTGTCCATCGCCTTGTCTACTCAGCCATCCAGAGCTTGAAGGTTCTGTCATAGGAGCAGGTGGCTATGAGCTGCCCGTCAGAAGAAATGTCTAGGCCCATCACTTTGCCTTCGTGACCAGCCAGAGTCTTCAGCGGGGACCAGCCGGGGTGGGTCCAGATCTTGGCTGTGTTATCATAGGCACCGGTGAGCAAGAAGTTCCCATGGATAGCTGCAGGAGAAGAGGGGAGAGCCTTGAGGGATCTGAGAATTCAAAAGAGCACAGGAAAGCAAAAGCAAAAAAATCTGCAAAAACACACTATTTAGAAAAGGCTATTTCTACATCCAGAGAGCTCTCAGATCAAGGGGACAGGCACAGGCAGTGGAGGGAACTGTAACGTTAGTGAGGTCTTTCTGGCTCTTTTCCTGCCAGGTAATCCTTAACCCTCTCAGTGTCCTACTAAGGCTTCAGCGTTAGATTGTCCAGGGAAGAAAGCAGGAAGCCAAGCATTAATGGGGCCCACCTCGGCTTCCCAACACTAGACGACGCGCTCTGCCGCGGTTCTAAAGGCCTCAGAGGGGAGAAGTTAAGTTTTCTCTTTAACAGAAGGCAAATGCTCTCCAAGTTAAAGCCTAGCCTGTTTTCTACGGAAGCTCAATCCTTGTCTGTCTGTCTGTCGTCTGACTGTTGTTTAAGCCTAAAATAAGAAGACAGCTTACGCTCAAACTTGACGCCAGTCACCAGGTTCTGATGGGCAGGGATGGTATAGACGCAGCGCCGCTGTCGCAGGTCCCACACTTTGCAGGTGTTGTCACCGCTGCCAGTTGCGATGTGGTAGCTGTGGACAGAGGCAGCATTGCAGTCGGAAGCAGAGAACCTTCTGGCCCAAAGCCCTCTCCACCCCCTATCCAGCGAGTTTACTTTACCCATTGGGGGAGAAGTTTATTCCATAGATTTCCTTGAGGTGGCCTTCTAGGAACATGATACACCGTCCTGTGCGCAGGTCCCAAACTCGACCGAATGCATCCAGTCCCCTGACAATGCAATTTATAAATGAACAGTCTGAACGCAGTGGTCTGTGGGAACAGGAATACCTAAGGGGCGAGCCTACTGAGCTGCCGGGCTATGTGGGAGGGGCCTTACCCAGTGCCGGCCAAAGAGCCGTCTTGATGGAAGGCGATGTCGTACACACCCATGCTGTGGCCTTCCTGATGCAGGATCTCCTCTTGGGCCTCCAGGTCCCATAAGCGCCAGGAACGGTCGTAACTACAACAAAAACAAAATACTAGCAATTCTTCAGCAGAGTTATTCAACTTCTAAACAGTACAAAGTACTATAAATAACTGTGGCTTAAGTTATTCTGTCGAAACTAGCCATAGAGGCATATCAACAAGAAATTCCTTTCTGGGATAAACAATGCCTCAACTGCTAAGCTTTCTGTTTGGGGCTAACAGGGAAACCAGTGACTATTTTAAGGTCAGACTTCTTTAAGAAAAACTCAGTAGAGATTCTGTGGTTTTCTTCCTTCCTCCATTCCACTGTTATTTCCCTGCATTCATCTCCCATTTATGTATTTATTGGGCTCTAAACTGGATGTTGGAGCTACAAACAATGTATCACATGCAGAGATGAATGGAACAGAACAGAGAACACAGAGGTCAAACGTTTCAGCCTGCTCAATAATCGTGGCGGAACTGGCTGTACACAGGACATGAAGTAAAAAAAAAAAAAAAACCAACCAAAAACCACTCAGTCAAAAGCTTCTTGGAAGTTTTTAAAAAGTTCAGTATATATCTACCCCATGACCGAGCAACGTACTCCTGGGTATTTACTCAGGAGGAAGAAAAGAAAGACACATTCTACAGAAAGCTGTGCATAATAATGATGGCAGTATCACCCTGACTAGCCAAAACCTGGAAACAAGCCTGTGTGCCCACCAACAGAAGAGATAAATAAACCTTAGCACTGTCATACAATCAAATACCATTAGCATAAAAAGGAACCGCTGACAGATGCTAACAAGAGTGAATCCTGAAAACGTTATGCCAAGTCACAGAAGCTATCCACAGAGGAGTTCACATGGTATGGACAGAGTGAATTGATGGTGACAGAGACCAGATCAGTGGTTGCTTTCAAAGTGCAGGTTGACTGGGAAGGGGCAAGAGAGAACCTTCTCAGGCAATGGACACATTCTTGCTACTGCATTTGTCAAGACTGAGTGAACCGCACACTGAGAGTCCACTTCACTGTATGCAAGGAACATCTCAATGAAAATATTCTTTAGAAGATTTTGCCCTCACAGAACTTAAAGCATCCGAAAGGGAATCTCACTTATTGGCAGGGATTATAATACAATGTGTGGCAAAAACAAACAAAAACCAACCAACAAAGATCCACCTCTGGAACTGGTCAAAAAAAGAAGCAGCACTGAAAATCCTAGATCTCTAGAAAGTAATCACTGAAATTTCAGGGGCCGATGATGTGGTGTAGCGTGTAAAGCCACCGCCTGAAGTGCCCGCATCCCGTATGGGCACCACTACTAATCCAGCTCTCTGCTGTGGCCTGGGAAAGCAGTAGAAGATGGCCCAAGTCCTGGGCATCTGAACCCGTGTGGGAGACCTGGAAGAAGCTCCTGGCTGTGGATCAGCACAGCTCCGGCCAACTGGGGAGTGAACCAGTGGATGGAAGACCTCTCTCTCTCTCTCTCTGCCTCTCCTTCTCTTTGTATATAACTCTGACTTTCAAATAAATAAATAAATCTTTTATAAAAAAAAGGTAGCGAGGAGAGGCCAGCACTGTGGTGGAGTGGGTAAAGCCAACGCCTGCAATGCCGGCATCCCATATGGGTGCCAGTTCGAGTCCTGGCTTCACTCCGATCCAGCTCTCTGCTGTGGCCTGGGAAAGCAATAGACAATGGCCCAAATCCTTGGGCCACTGCACCCATGTGGGAGACCCAGAAGAAGCTCCTGGCTCCTGGCTTCGGATTAGCGCAGCTCCGGCCGTTGCGGCCATTTGGGGAATGAACCAGCAGATGGAAGATCTCGTTCTCTCCTTGCCTCTCCTTCTCTCTCTGTGTAACTCTTTCAAGTAAATAAATAAATCTTTAAAAAAAAATAAGAAATTTCAGATTAATTGCAGTCTAAAATACACTTAGCCCTAACTATATCACACTCACCTTTTTATTTATTTATTTATTTGAAAGGTAAAGTGACAGACAGAGAGATCTTCCGTCTGTTGGTTCACTCCCCAAATGACTGCAACAGCTGGAGCTGGGCCAGGCCAAAGCCAGGAGTTCAGAGCTCCATCCGGGTCTCCAATGTGGGTGACAATGACTCAAATACTTGAGCCATCATTCATTGCTTTCTTACGGGCATTAGCAGAGACCTGATAAGACTCCGATAAGGGATGCTAGTGTTACGAGTGGCAGCTTAATGTGCTGAGTTACAACACTGGCCCCAGACATTCTCTTTTGATTCTGATTTACTGCAGTCCAAGAAAATTCTACTTGAAGATATCTGCTCTAAAAATTTAACTTGCAGACAGCCATAAAGGGAAATAGGATGCCACAGGCCTGGATAGACAGACCAGTAAGAAGATGGCTTACCAGGTGGTGCCCAAGAAGCGTCCTGACGGATGCCACATGACTCGGGCCACACGCACTGTGTGGCCTTCAATATCTGCCACTGGTTCATCACTGGAAAAAACAAAACATAGACAAGTAAATAATTTTACAGAATATATAATATTCTTTGAATTTACTAGCTGTTGTGTACATACACCCTTTCTGTACAATTTGAGAGGCTAAACTGTAACGACACTTATAATGTATTAAAACTTCTAGGTTGGCCGGCATTGTGGCTCAATAGGCTAATCCTCCGCCTTGCAGTGCCGGCACACCAGGTTCTAGTCCCGGTCGGGGTGCTGGATTCTGTCCCAGTTTCCCCTCTTCCAGTCCAGCTCTCTGCTGTGGCCCGGGAGTGCAGTGGAGGATGGCCTAAGTGCTTGGGCCCTGCACCCATATGGGAGACCAGGAAAAGCGCCTGGCTCCCGGCTTTGGATTGGCACAGTGCACCAGCTGCAGCGGCCATTGGAGGGTGAACCAACGATAAAGAAAGACCTTTCTCTGTCTCTCTCTCTGTCCACTCTGCCTGTCAAAAATAAAACAAAACAAAACAAAAAACCCTTCTAGGTTAAGAGTAATTTAAGCTACTCTCCAAAGTTTTAAAACATTTGGGACATGTGCCCACAGGACAAACTGACCACCACCTCAATTTGCTGTGTTAATAAATTCATAATGCTGTACCACTTAGGATTAGAGAAAAATTAAATATTTTAGCCTGCTAAGTAAACCAGTCACTCTGCACAAACAGTGCTCAGATTCTGGAAAGAAAACATGCTGCAGCAGAGACGTAGGTACACGTCAGGTAGCTTCGACAGGACTGCGTTACAGGTATTTCTTTCTCCATTCTTAGCCTGTTCAAGGATCCAGATGGAAATAGAAACCCCTAAAGAGACAGAGGCTTGGGCTCCTTCTGATGGCTGTTAAATTGTAACCCAGCAACTACAGAAAGGTCTGAAACACGGGGGAAAGGAAACAAACATGAACCCTAAGGAGGACAATTAGGAAGGGAACTTTGTCAGTGTGCACACACAGAACTACCCAGAACCCTAGGGGAATAAATGCTGCTGAGTATCACCAAAGCCAATTAAAACTACGCTCATACCTGAGACCCTATCTGGCCAAGACTGGAGGATACGAATTAGCTCTATAAACACCTTCCTGTGTGTTCCCAAAGAAAGGAAAAGCAGCATCGGATTTCAGATGTCTTTCAGCCAACAAAGCACTCCTAAAAGTTCTGGGGGAAGCAGGCTCATAACCACATTTTCCACAGCCTTGTTGTGGCTGGGAAATCTATCCCAGGTAGGAAACCCCACTGGGAGGAGACGCCACTTCCTTGGTAATAGCGCCAGACACAACCTCACTTTCCTCTCCCCTGTGGCTCTGTGCTAAGAACCAACAGGCTGCCCAGAGGATTCCCTTTACTCCACCGACCAAATCGGGTGTTCCTCTTTGTTTATCGGTCTTGTAGGATCCTTCCAGAACAACTGGAGCCAGGAAACAGTGGTCACTTTGCCCAAAGTTAATGGGTAAGAAAAACCTGGCTCAGCTCCACTGGTGAGAAAAGGTATAAGAAATCTTCCATGTCATTTTCAGGCTAAGCTGCCTTCACTCTTAGAGCAGTTCTGATGTTAAATGCCAGATTTTTAACCCAGGGGTCCCAAGTGCCAACCAATCAAAGGCTGGTGCAGCCAGAGCAGACTGCAAAAGAGTAACCCGACCTTTCAAGGCTCCAAAGCTTCACAGAACCATCAGCAGCGCAAGAGGCCAGGTTGACATCTTTTTGGTCTAAGGACACGGTGGATTTGGGATGGAAGACGATGGCTCCTACATTTGTGTTATGGCCTGCAGGAGTGTAAGAGATGAGAGATACTGAGTAACACAGACAGTGTGTGCGTGTGCGTGTGCATATGCATATATACATTCCAATCAGGCAACACGAGACACAGTAAAGTGACTACTCAAGGATTAAAAAAAAGAACTATGTTAATTTAAATCAATATTTAAGTTACATTAAAAAAAAGGCAAAACACAAAATTTTGTTTTTTTGGTGTAGATTATAAAATGTCAGAGTATGGGCGGATATAAGAAAAAAGTTACACATGTATAAAGTCATATTCCAGCCTTAGTCAGAGAAGAGCAGGCAACTGAAATCACATCAAGAATTACACTGTGTGTCATGGATCTGAGCACCCGGCAGCTCTGCCAAACAGAGTGCGTACTGGGAACCTCTTACCTCGCAGAGTGTGAAGGAGGTTACAGTCAGGAACAGACCAGAGCTTGCAAAGCCCACTCCTATCAAACACAAAGGAAAGCATCTCAGCCAGGGTTGGTCTGGGAAGGAAAAGGATCTTGGTAACATCACTAATGGACAGTCTCTTCCCACCCCAACAGAGAGAAAAGGCTGTAATGCGAAGGGCTACAGAAGAAAAGGGCTAGCGCTGGCTCTTAGGCAACCTGAGGATCAGTTTGCAAGGGAAGAGGGGACAAATGACCTACTAACAATGGTACTACCTTCTTAAATACTAAGTAGTATCTTCCTCTACAATTCTTTAAAAAGACTTATTCTGGGCATTTTCTAATAAACTACCTTTCTTTCTACCTATTATATCAAGTGATCTCTGTAAGAGACCTGTGAGGTGGACGAGGCAGGAATGACCACACTGACTTTGCAGGGACGGTCACCCAGGCCGGGAGGGCTGGAGCATGGGGCAAGTGCCTCGGCATTCTCCTGAACCACAGCCTCAGCCTCTAGTCCTGTGGTTCCTGTACACCCAATCTAAGTCTCTCTCTCACTGGCCAGCCACAAGGGCCCCATGGATCTTCTTACAGAGCGCTGAGCTCCAGCATCTGCAGTGCTGTGACCATGGGCAGAGAGGAGCAGCTAAGACAAAGGCTGATCTGTTCTACCTACCCCCCACTTAGGAAAATGCCACTGTAAAATGCAACTTACCAACAGGCTGTGGCCAGCATTTTAGAATTGGGACTAAAATGACAGTAGGAGATAGGCCGATCATCTCCAATCTGACTGCAGAAATTATTCAAAGACTTATAAAAAAGAAAGAGAGACAAACAAATGGTGATCATTAATAGGCTACCCCAAGAGTTCCTTGTTGTTCCACCACTAAAAAATGAACCCCGCAGCTTCACCCCACTCCAAGACTCTTTACACTTTGTTGTTGTTGAGAGACGCTTGTCTTGAAAGGGGCAAAGGTTTTGTTGGCACACTGTTTTACACAGGCTTGGCACCATGAGCTTCTGTGTCAGGGAGAGATCCGTGACCCGGACAGGTTAAGGGGAGTTACAGAGTGGAACCCTTGGCCTCTGCCGAATACAAAGCACAGGAACTTCCCGCCACCTTAACCCAAGGCTCTGCCCTATCACAACGGCTCAGGCAGGGAGGACTAACTGCAGCCACCTTGACCTTCACAGAGGCAGGCCAAAGCAGAGAATCTAATGAGTAAGAACCTTTACCAGAGTGGACAGCCGCCAGGAGGATCTTACCCGGAGAGACTTGTGCAGCTCTTGCATCTGGGAGGTCCGTGTTGTCTCAGGAATCTCTTTATGGAGACGGGCCTCCTCCAAGCGCTTCATTGCCCTGTGACACACGAACGACATCATGACCACAAGCAAAGGCCCACATGTGTGTCCACGCCACTCAACAGCACGGAGCGACCACAGTTATCATAAAGCAGATCTTCAGTGGCCGAGAGGAAACCTCCAAAATCATGCTTCTTTCCTCCTCCGGGGGCCCTCCTCACCTGGGCAGGGAATAGTTGGCAATCCACAGTCTGGCCACCTTGAGGCTGTTTGGTCCTTCGTGGTACCAGGTCTGCTGATACTGAGAGGCAAATCAACAGTAGAAATGTTGAGTTGGAAGCGTTTCCACCCCTCCCATGGCTGTCAATTTTCTACCCTTATAGCCCAGAGACAGGTAAGTTGGTTCAGTAACCTGGAGAAGCCTATGTGCTTTCAATAGCTCTTTCTTGTTAGATGGTCTCTGGTTCCTTATTAAGGTACACGAGGAATACTATGGTTCTCTTCTGAATGAAAAACTCACTTAGCTCCTGGCATATGACACAAGAAACAGAAACTACTGGCAACAACTACCACTACATATACACTGCTACATACAGACCCTGTGATGTCAGACATATTTTACCTCTTCTTTGGACTTCTTAGATTTCTCATCATCTTTTTTGGTCTTTTTTAAGGCATCAGTACCAACCACTGAGAGGATATTTCTTAACCTGAAAAACAAACAAAAAGTCCAAAACTTATTTTTAAAAAATTTTAAGAAGATTATCTGGGGCCAGCACTTGGCATAGCAGGTGAAGCCACCGCCTGCAGTGCTGGCATCCCATATGGGCGCCGGTTCTAGTCCCGGCTGCTCCACTTCCAATCCAGCTCTCTGCTGTGGCCTGGGAAAGCAGTGGAGGATGGCCCAATTCCTTGGGCCCCTGCACCCACATGGGAGACCTGGAGGAAGCTCCTGGCTCCTGGCTTCAGATCAGCTCAGCTTCAACCACTGCGGCCATTTGGGGAGTGAACAAGTGGATGGAAGCCTTCTCTCTCTGCCTCTCTCTAATTCTACCTTTTGAATAAAAAAAAAAATTATTTATTTGAAAGACAGAGTGACAGAGAGACAGAAAGCAAGGGAGAGAAAGACAGAGACAGCAATAGAGAGACAGGAAGAGGGAGTGGTGGAGGGAGAGTCAGAGGTTGTTCACTCTCCAAATGGTTGCAACACGTGGTTCAGGCCAAAACCAGGAGCCTAGAACTCCATCCGGGTCTCCCACATAGGTGCCAGGGACCAAGTACTTGGGCCATCATCTGCTGCCCTCCTAGGTACACTAGCTGAGAGCTGGGTCAAAAGCCGAGTAGCTAGGACTTGAAGATAGGACGTGGCTGTCTGAAGTGGGGTTGCTTAACTGGCTGCACCATGATGCCTACCCCAAAAAGATCAAAACCTAAACAAGGCTGAGATGTGACTGTAGAAAAGTGTAGGACATTCCTCCCTTTATGCATGGAGTGTACACATTCCAAGACCACCAGCAGGTGTCTGAGACCTCTTATAGCACTGAACCCTCATACACTGTTTTTTCTGTATGTACGTGCCTACTGTAGAGTTCAGCTTATAAACAGGCACAGTAAGAGATGAGTAACTGTAACTAATAATAAAATAGAACAGTCTCTCCCTCAAAGCACCGCACTGTACTGCACATACTAACAGGCGGGAAGCACTTACAGCACGGACAAAGGCTGATCCATGTCTTGAGTGCGATGGAGCAGGACCTAATGAGATTTTTTGATGTTACTCAGAATGGACACAACTGAAAACTTATAAATTATTTCTGGAATTTTTTATAGACTTATTATTTATGGAATTAATAATTTTTATAGACTTATTTACTTGAAAGGCAGAGTTACCTAAAGAGAGAGGGAGAGATAGAGAGCCTGGCCTTCCATTTGCGGGTTCACTCCCAAATGGCCACAACAACTGGGGTTGGACCAGGCTGGAGACAGGAGCTTCCTGCTATGGCCTGGGAAAGCAGCAGAGGATGGCCAAGTCCTTGGGCCCCTGCACCCACATGGGAGACCAGGAAGAAGCTCCTGGCTCCTGGCTTCAGATTGGCACAGCTCTGGCCATTGCGGCCATCTGGGGAGTGAACCAATGGATGGAAGACCTCTTTGTCTATACCTCTCTCTTTAACTCTTTCAAATAAATAAAATGAATCTTTAAAAAAAAGAGGGGGCAAGCATCCACTACTTTCTCAACCTTTAAATCTCTAGCACCTTCTTGAAGAGGTAAGTGGGGGTGCTTAAACTTCCAGCGTGACTTCTTTCATTTATTCTTATTTGGAGATTCCTTAAGTCCAACCATCAGCAATTAATTATCCTATCTGCTCCAGAGTCAACCACCCCTACAATGCTACCAGCTGGCCTGTGAAGACAGCCACTCTTCACTCAATACCACACACGGCTGAATATATACAACAATGACTAAGAGGGGCCAGTGCTACAGTGCAGCACGTAAAGCTGCTGCCTGCAGTGCTTTGGGTGCATATGGGTGCTAGTTCAAGTCCTGACTGCTCTGTTTCTGATCCAGCTCCTGCTAAGGCACCTGGGAAAGCAGCAGAAGACGGCCCAAGTCCTTGGGCACCTGCACCTACGCAGGAGACCGGGAAGAAGCTCCTGGCTCCTGGTTTCGAATTGAAGAAGCTCCGGCCATTTGAGGAGTGAACCAGTGGATGGAAGACCTCTCTCTCTCTCTCTCTCTCTCTCTCTCTCTCTCAGCCTCTGTATAACTCTGCTTTTCAAATAAATAATCTTTTTAAAAAAACCAATAACTAAGAAAGAGACTTTGACTTCAAGTAGCATGTTTCAAGAGGGGAGAGGAGTGCTAGAGGGGAGTACAGAAGCACCTAAGGCAGATGGAGGGTGTCAGGGAAGGTGGCGCTGAAAACGTGCTGAGTCCTCCCACAGTCAGATTGAGGGGTCAGAAACGGCACCCGATAGCGAAGTCACACAGACGGAACGGCTTGGCATAACAAACTGTTCAGGACAGCTGGAGCATAGAGTATGCTCAAGATGGGAACGGGTGAGGAACAGGCTTGATGTGCAAGTAGGAGCCAGGTCACTAAGAGCTGCTAGCTGCATGCTAAGGAGGATTCACATTTGAGGAAAATCCCTAGGTAAGCGTGGAGAAGGGACTGATGGGGAAGAATGAAGGCAGGGAGATCAGACAGCACACTACTAGGAGTCCTATGAGCTGTGACCGTGGACTTGTCTACGAGAGTGGCAGTAGGGGTTCAGGGCCCTCACCTAAGCGACATAATTAAGTGGAAAGACAGAGAAAGAGCTGGAGTATCCCAGGAGAACCAATGTGGTTAGTCTAGCAACTGGAGAAGAGTGACACCAGGTTATAGCTTAAGACCTTACAGACCACAATTAGGAGTTTATTACTCTAAGCATAATAGGAAGACACCATAGGATTTTAGGAAATTAATACCTTTGGGTCTATCAAAAAGTCTAGATGTGAAAGCAACAGAGATGGAGCAAAGAAGGTAGACTGGAGGTGCAGCTCACAAACAATATAGACTAGATTTTGCTGGAGCATCACAAAGGCAGGGGCTGTGTTATGGCACACTGCTACTTGTGAGCGCCACTCGAGTCCCAGCTGCTCCGCTTCTGCTCCAGCTCCCTGCTAATGTGCCTGGGAAAGCAGCGGAGGATGGTTCACCCATGTGGGAGACCTGGATGGGAATTCTGGCTCCTGGCTTCTGCCTAGCTCAGTCCTGGCCACTGTGGCCATTTGGGGAGTGTACCAGCAGGCAGATCTGTCATTTCACCTTTCAAATAAATAAATAAATCTTTAAAAAAGTAAAAGGATGGCAAAGCAGGTTTTCAATCATAAGCTGTGTGAATGGTAGCGCCATCTACAAGGAGACTAGGAGAGAGGTAGGGCACAGATTTCAATTCAGGGAGCTTAAGCCTGAAGTACCTGTAGGATATCTAAGCTACAGGGAGGTTTGGGAGCTTCAGAACACACAGGGCTAACGATGCATGGGAGTGGATCTGACCACCAGGGCAAGTGTCAGGTAACAGCAAAGAACTACAGCTTAAGGTCAGACAAGGAAAAGAAAGACAGGCTAGAAGTGTGGGAAGGGGCTGGCACTATGGCATAGTGGGTAAAGCCGCTGCCTGCAGTGCCGGCATCCCAGATGGGTGCCAGTTCGAGTCCCAGGTGCTCCACTTCTGATCCAGCTCTCTGCAATGGCCTGGACAAGCAGTGGAAGATGGCCCAACTCCTTGGACCCCCGCACCACATGGGAGCCTGGAGGAAGCTCCTGGCTCCTGGCTTTGGATCAGTGCAGTTCCGGCTGTCGCAGCCAACTGGGGAGTGAGTGCTCTCTCTGCCTCTGCCTCTCTGTAACTCTGCCTTTCAAATAAATAAGTAAATCTTAAAAAAAAAAAAAAAAAAAAAAAAAAAAAGACGTGTGAGGAGAGAACAGAAGAAAATCAAGAGGGCTTGGTTACAGGAGAGTGAAGGAAAGGCAACGCTTCAAGGACGGAGTGTACTGGGCTGGTTTTAGTAAAGATGGGCTGGTGACCTTAATCAACAATTTCAGTGTGGAGGGTTCAACAGTGTGAAAGGGCTGAAGAGAAGTTGAGGAGTAAGGACCTAAGAGAATATACTTAAGCAACCTTTCGAAGAAGGGAGGAGATGGGACAGTGGGTGGAGGCCCTGTCCTTGCACACAACCAGCCCATCATCGAGAGACTGCCACCTTAAATCACAAGAGGAGCGTCACCGCAGGGCAGTGCCCCTCTCAAGCACCCGAAGAGCACTGATCATGTCTTGTCACCAACAGGAAATGCATTTGCTGTCTACATTTTCAAAGCTCAAAACCAAATGTTTATCCAACTCAAAACTTCACACTGGGGAGTGGAGGGCACTATGTTAGTACCCTCTTCAGTCTAAACAGAAAAATTAGTGGAGCAAAGATTGGCCCAAGATTTGGATTATGGGCTCAACTACACAAATGGCAAGTAGATACTACTAACACTACTAAAGTTTCAGTTAAAAGACCAACTAATATTTGAAACAAGATCTTGTGATTAATAAAGAAACAAATAACTATCTAGAAAGAGCACCTTTCTCTTCTTTCAGCAGGGCCCTCTCCAAACAGCGTGATGGGCTCCCCCAGGGCTCGAAGGCAAGCCTTGACCTCCGAGTCATCTGTGGAAACGTTGATCTGCCGGGCCCGCTTCCTCCTCTCAAACTCGGCCAGTACCTCCGCCTGCCGCTCACTGATGTGCTCTTCAATTTCAAATACTTCTCCTGTGAAGAGAACAGGCAGCACCAACATAACCACCAGATCTTCGTCAACTACGGAGGAAGAAATAACTTCTAACAATGAAGAGTCTGTACGTGGCCCTAGGAAATGGTGACTGTTGAATCTATCATAGACATTCTGGATATAGTTTACTGTTTTTAGCTTATTTGGCAACCTTAAATCTATGCAAACATATACCTTAGATGAGATCAGAATGTAATAGTACAGAATTATCTTTTTCTTTTTTTTTTTAAGATTTATTTATTTGAAAGTCAGAGTTACACAGAGAGAGAAGAGGCAGAGGGAGAGAGAGGTCTTCTATCTGCTGGTTCATGCCCTAGATGGCCATAATGGCTGGAGCTGCGCTGATCTGAAGCCAGGAGCCAGGAGCTTCTTCCAGGTCTCACAGGCAGGTGCAGGTGCCCAAGGACTTGGGCCATCTTCTGCTGCTTTCTCAGGCCACAGCAGAGAGCTGGATTGGAAGTGGAGCAGCCGGGAATAGAACCGGCGCCCATATGGGATGCCAGCACTTCAGGCCAGGGCATTAACCCGCTGTGTCATAGCACTGCCCCCCCCCCCCCCCTTTTTAAAAGATTGATTTATTTTTGGGCCAGCACTGTGGCATAGTGGGTAAAGGCGCCATCTACAGTGCTGGCCTCCCATTTGGGTGCTGGTTCAGTCCTGGTTGCTCCACTTCTGATCCAGTTCCCTGCTAACGTGCCTGGGAAAGCAGCAGAAGATGGCCCAAGCTCTTGGGGCCCTGCAACCATGTGGGAGACCCAGAAACAGCTCCTGGTCCCTGCTTCAGACTGGTTCAGTTCTGGCCATCATAGCCATTTAGGGAGTGGCCAAGCAGATGAAAGATCTGTCTCTCCTTTTCGTTCTCTGTACCTCTGCTTTTCAAATAAATAAATTTTAAAAAGCAATTACTTATTTGAAAGTCAGAGTTACAGAGAGAGGGGAGAGACAGAGACATATCTTCTACTCGGTGCTTCATTCCCCAAATGGCCATATTAGCTCAGGCTGGGCCAGGTGACGCCAGGAGCCAGAGCTTCAACTGGGTCTCCCATATGCGTGCAGGGGCCAAAGGACTTGGGCCATCTTCCACTGCTTTCCAAAGTGCACTAGCAGCGAGCTGCATTGGAAGTGTTCATATGAGATGCCAGTGCAACAGGGCAGTGGGTTAACCCATTGTGCCACAGTGCAAGCCCCAAGAGTAGAGAACATTTTTAGCAAATGAATTAACCAAGCCTTCTATCAAAAAGATATGACAAAAATGTTATTTTAGGGGCTGGCACTGTGGAGCAGTGGGTTAAGCTGCAGTGCCAGCATTGATATGAACACCAGTTTGAGTCCTGCTGCTTCACTTCCAATCCAGCTCCCTGCTAATGAGCCTGGGAAAGCAACAAAAGATGGCTCAAATACTTAGGACCATGCCATCCACATGGGAGACTCAAATGGAGTTCTGGGCTCCTGGCTTCAGCCTGGCCCAGCCCTGGTCATTGTGACCATTTGGAAAATGAACCAGCATAGAGAAGATCCCTCTCTCTCCCTCTTTCTCTGTAACAGTCTATCAAATAAAGAAATAAATCTTAAAACAAACAAAAAGAAATGTTATTTTAACAACTGCCAATGTTATTCTCTAAAACAGTCCCCGACTAGGGACACTTACCAACTCTGATCAGTTACCTGGAAATAATTGTCATGAAAATGAGATTTCTGTGACTATGAATTTTTTTGTTTTATTTAACAGCTAGTGTTAAAATCTTACAAACAGAAGCATTTGGACGAAAACAGAGGTACAGTGGTGTTTCAGAACAGTTGTTTAGAAACAGCATAAAGGTTTAGAGTCACAGCTGTGCAGGTATGAGAAAGAGCAGTCAAGTGGGAGGACCAACGAGAAACTCGACAGAAGTGGTCTCAGGAGAGGCGTCTTCACTTTATGCCCTTTTTCAATTTCTTACTACAGATGGATATAATTTTATTTGAAAAACAGTGTGGCTATGGGGCTGGCGCTGTGGCCTAGCAGGTAAAGCCGCTGCCTGCAGTGCCGCCATCCATATGGGCACTGGTTTGAGTCCCACCTGCTCCACTTCTGATCCAGCTCTCTGCTATGGCCTGGGAAATCAGTGGTAGATGGCCTAAGTCCTTGAGCCCCTGCACCCATGTGGGAAACCCAGAAGAAGCTCCTGGCTCCTGGCTTCAGATTGGCACAGCTCTTCCAGTTGCAGCCAATTGGGGAGTGAACCATCGGATGTAAGATCTCTCTTTCTCTCTCTGCCTCTCCTCTCTCTGTGTAACTCTGACTTTAAAATAATTAAATAAATATTTAATAAAAAAAAAAAGAAAGAAAGAAAAAGAAAACAGGCTTGGTGCTATGAAAACTTATTGGAAAAAAAAGTGGTCTGCTTGTTACTGACAGGAAAAGATATCCTTAACAATATGTAGAGTGAAAAATGCGGGTTACAAAACAATTTATGTATCACAATTTCACTTATGGGAAAAACTATGTATTTTTCTAACTGTATCAAAATTCTCAGAAAGGTGTATACAGAAAGGCATAAAGAGGAGCCGGTGCTGTGGCACAGTGAGCCTTGGCCTGCAGCGCTGGCATCCTATTATGGGCACTAATTCGAGTCTGCGTTGCTCCACTTCTGATCCAGCTCCCTGCTAATGCGCCTGGGAAAGCAGCAGAGGATGACCCAAGTCCTTGGGCCCCTGCACCCACATGGGAGACCTGGAAGAAGCTCCTGGCTCCTGGCTTTGGATCAGCTCAACTCCAGCCATTGTGGCCATTTGGGGACTGAACCAGCAGATGGAGAATCTCTCTCTCTAGCTTTTTCAAATAAATACAATAAACCTTTTTTTTTTTTTAAAGAAAGATATAAAGAATACAGGACTTCTTACTCTACACATTTATACACTGTATGATCTTTTAATCAATTCATTTTAAAAATGTTGACTTATTTATTTTCCTTTTGATTGAGAGACAGAGAGAGAGATATTTCTTGGGTTGGTTCACTTCCCAAATGCCTGTAACATCCAGGGCTGGGCTAGGTCCAAGCCAGGACCCTGGAACTTAATCTGGATGTCTCCCATGGGCAGTAGGAGTCCAAGTACTTGAGCCTGGACCTATGTGTGCATCAGCAGGACACTGGAACCTGAAGCGGAGCTGCGAGCTGAAGTGGAGCATGCAAGTATCCCAAGTGGCATTTTAACTACTAGGCCAAACACCTGCTCACATCATTTCATCTTTCAAAATAACAAACTACTACTTTTATATTTAAAACATTTTGGGGGTAAAAAATAACTGGAGAACTAAAAACAGGAGAGCATTATAAACTATTCTAGTTCCAAACCAAAGCCGGAATGACGTTAGTTCTCCAAGAGACAAATGTGACCATTTAAATCCCAAATGTGCACTGAAAAAATTTCTGGTAAAAGTACTAATAAATCACGGGAGAAACAGTATATTAAAAGCTGTAAAAAAAAGGCTGGCACCATGGCTCACTTGGTTAATCCTCCGCCTGCGGTGCTGGCATCCCATATGGGCACCGCGTTCTAGTCCCGGTTGCCCCTCTTCCAGTCCAGCTCTCTGCTGTGGCCCAGGAAGGCAGTGGAGGATGGCCCAAGTGCTTGGGCCCTGCACCCGCATGGGAGACCAGGAGAAAACACCTGGCTCCTGGCTTCGGATCAGCACAGTGCCGGCCGTGGTGGCCACTTGGGGGGTGAATCAACAGAAGGAAGACCTTTCTCTCTGTCTCTCTCACTGTCTAGCTCTATCTGTCAAATAAAAAAAAAAAAAAAAATCTGTAAAAAAAAAAAAAAAGGTTGCTGGATGATGGTAGGTAGTGTAAGCAAAATATGAGTCTATAGATTCAAGTTTAAAAATTGAAAACTTCTAACATAAAACTACAGCTATCCAAGCTGAGGAAGGTACGCATCACAGAAAACCGGAGGTAAAGGTAAAGATGGACCGAAGTCTGTCATCTTACCGGAGGTTATATTAATATTTCCTGCTTCAATTCCTGCTTTAAGTCCTTCTTTTCCCAAAATCCCAGACTCTCCTTTGGCCAGTCGCTCCCTTTCCTTTTCTTCCAGACTTCCATAATAAATATGCGGTTTCTTCACCACGGGAGCCACCAGGTCATCAGGCGCTTTAGTTTTGGTTGCCTGCTGAACCAAAGGCTTTGATTAATTTAAGGCTTGATCTTAGCAATCCACGAGGCTTCCCCAAAGCATGAAGTTCATCCTGACCTCCCCCAAGCAAAAGGCCCAACTGGGCACCAAGGAAGAAGCGCTTCACGGACCTGCGGGTGTGGGGATGGGGGCGGGAGGGCACGTCAGCCCTGCAGTCACTTCCAGGTTGACAGCTAGAAGAGGTGGATAAAACCCGGTTCTCCGGGTGGGTTTGCCTCTGGAAGGCGATCACTTCATTCTGTTGGAAGTGCAAGCTCTTCTTGGGTTTCGTGATATTTCCAGGGTTACCGTGTAGCACGGGGGAAATACCAAGGATAAGGTAAAAGACCGGCGTGGTGCCGAGGGAGGGGTAGCAAGTGACAGGGCTCCTGCTCGGTCCATCTCAAGCGTTTTGAGACCCGTGGTGGCAGAGCAGGAGCCCGGAGGCCTCATCCCAATTCCGAGGTCTCCTATAGACAGCCACCCTGGCCAAGACCCTCGCCCACTCCGGAGCCCTGGTTTGGGACCCGTCGGAAGTGGTGTGTGCCGTTCGGGGCTGCGGCGGGACAGGTGCACACGAGTAACAGCACACACACTCGCTCAAGGGTCCGGGGAACGCTGCTCCGCTCTCGAGGGCTGGACCGAGTCCGGCAGCCCTCCTCTCCAGCCCTCCGCCGTGTCAGCCCGCTCCCTAACGGACCCTTCCCCGAGGGACCCCCACCCTCTCGGCGCTCCCTGCCGGAGTGAACTGAGATCCCGAGCTCCGTACCGTGGAGGAGGCTCGTGACGAAGCCATGCCGGGCTCCGCAGCAGCCAAGCCCCAGAAAAAGCCGAGCTCTACGTTTCAGACCATCCACCGCGCGCCCAGCAAAGCGGAACTGCGTCACGGACCGGAAGTGAAGTCGGGCGACGACGCAGCGCCCTGAGCGGCGCGGAGCATCATGGGAGTCGTAGTAGTTACTATTCTGGTCGCGTGGAGGGGCATGACCCGTAGAACCTCCGAGAAAAGCTCGCGGGAGACGAGGTTCTGGGGTGGGGCGGGGGAAGAGGGGCGCGAGGCAGTCTGGGAAGTGTAGTCCAGTTGGGCTCGCAGTAGATTCGCGGTGGGAGTCGAGGTTCCTTCCGGGAAGGGGCTCAGCGGGCTTGGAGAGAGAGGGAGGTGAGTCGAGTCGCGCGGCCGGGCGCTGAGCTCTGGAGCGTACCGAGGGCTCCGAGAGTCTTTACGTCGTCCCGGGGCGGAGACCCATGTTGCCATGGAAACCCTCGCCCGGGACCCCGGAGTGTGGTCCTGGAGCTGGGCGAGGAGGGCTGTCGGGGTGGGGGTGGGGAGGGAAGTCCTGCTCCCGGGGCCGGGGGCTCCGTCCGAGCGGGGTCAGTGTGCGGTGGATTTGGGCCGCGGTGAGAGGTGAAGCTCAAGGAGCCCTCTAGCGTCTGAGTGAAGTAAAGAGCGGGGGAAGCTGCTTCGGCCCGGTTTTGCTGTTGCTTTTGTTTCGTCTTCAGCCGGGTCTTTGTGTCAGACTGAGTGAGGTGATGGCTAGGAAGGCGTCGGGTAGACCGCGGCCGACTCTCTCCTGCAGAGCCCTGTGCTCCTCTGGGTGCGGGGGCAGCAGCGATGAACAAGGCATGTAGTGGGTGGGAGACTCAAAATGTTCGTGTTTGCAGAGCTGGATCCTCCCCCCCCCCCATCGTTATCTCTTCCGCCCCCCCCCCAACAATTGCAGTCATAAGTGCCTGTTATTTATTGAACGTTTACTGAATACCACAGTTGTGTACCAGGAGCTTAATCGGCACTACGTCATTCAGTTCAGACAGCAACAGAGTGTAGAGGGAAGGAAGGTCTGGTGCGAGACAAAGATCGGAAACTAAAAGGGATCGGAGCCAGCACTTCAGCCGGCTCTCACCCTGCTTCCTAGTGCTGGGCTTTCCGTGTTCGCAGAAAAGTTAAAATGCAGAGCGATCTTCTCAGTCTGGAACTTCGTTTTCCTCTACTGCTTGTGGGCATTGGAATCTGGTGGACAGTATCGGATTTAAGTCAAAGCGGATTGAAATGTGATGTTTTGTGTTACCACTGCGTGCCTGTCTCAGGCTTCGTGGGAGGAGGAGATGTTTTTTCTTTTATGCACTTCTCAGTCCCCGGCTTCATCCTGGGTACACCCAGTAGCGTTCACTTACATCAGTCTCGTTTAATCCTCACCCCACGGACCTATGTGTGACTCCTACAGGAGGCCAGACTGGACGGCTTGCTTTGACTTCTTTCTCTGTAAAACAGGACGATCTTGCCAGCCTCACAGGGTTTTCATATTAAAGCAAGGAAGTGAAGAATGGTGATGGAAACATTAGCCCAGTGCTCACTCAAGTTCATTTTACTTTATTTGTTTCCCATATTCAGGGAACGTTTACTGACTGCTTCATGTACATACTCAGACTCTATTGGGTGCCATGAGGATGCCCCTCAACAGATACTAAACATGATCGGGGAGTTCTGTTTGCTCAAAGAAATGGTTTTTGTTAAAAGTATTGTCTTGACTCAGACTGTTCTCTTGAGCTTGTTTGTGCACTTGTTCTCTCTGCCTGCTTTTTAGATGTTGACTAAGACTTCATTTAGACATCGTTTCCTGCCATAGGCTGTGTTTAGCATCTCTGACCACCACCCCACACCTAGCCCAGATTTCAGGCCAGCGTGGCTGCCATTGTATTCTCATCAGTGTTCTTGCTCCCCTCACTGTTAATTTTCCCCTCACGTGTCTGTTTCTCCCACAGGTTGTGTCTGTACCTTTTAATTTTGTAGCGGGAGCACAAGAAGTCTTTGCTAATGAATGATCTGTCTGGTTGATTGAGACACTGAAGAGAATCTTGGGAATTGGTGAGTTCAGTATTGCCTAGAATTTTCTTATAGGCAGCTTGCTGGTGTTCAGTTTTTTCAGAAAGAGGTTTTTAGAATCACCGCGTTGTGGATCTCTATCATGAAATACAAATGCAAGAACCATACACCTAAAGCCTTAGAAATCTGTGTGTGGGGCTGACATTGTGGCACGGAAGGTAAACCACATCTTGCAACATGGCATCCCATATCAGAGTCCTGGCTGCTCTGCTTCCAATCTAGCTCCCTTCTAATGTGCCTGGGAAAGCACCAGACAATGGCCCAAGTGTGGGAACCCCTGCCACCCACTTGGGAAACACCAATGGATTTCCCAACTCTTGGCTTTGGCCTGGCTCATTCACAGACACTGTGGCCATGGGAGTAGTGAAATATGGTGGATGAGAGATCTCTCTCTCTGTGCCTCTCCATCTCATTGTCACTCTGCCTTTCCAAAAAAGAAAGAGATCTATGTGTGAATCCAAGTTTGATTTTGCCATTGCCTTCACTTTAGTGTGCATGGCTTTATGTTTGTAACTGCAACGTATCACCTCCAGTTTTTCTCTGTCATTTTTAATAGCTCATAGTTGATTGGATCTGCTCTCAGTGTAGATTTCAGTATGCTGCGACGGAAACCCACGCGCCTGGAGCTCAAGCTTGATGACATTGAAGAGTTTGAGAGCATTCGAAAGGACCTAGAGGTAAGAGTGCAACTTTCAAACCCTTAGGAATAGCTGAAACAATAACTTGTGAACTCCAGACTCTTACACCAATAGCTCTGTTTGTCTCCTTTGCAGGCACCTCAGACTTTTACTGTTAGCTTCCTGTGGCTGCCCTAACAAAGTACCACAAACTCAGTGACTCAAGACAACAGAAATTTATTATTACATGATCTTTTAGGCCAGAAATGGGAAATCTGTTCAGCTGGGCAGAAGTCAGGGTGTCGGCAGGGCCACGTTCTTTCCAGAGGTGCTTGTGAGAATCCCTCCCTTGGCCCTGCTGGCTTCCGGGCGGCCACTGTCCTTGCTCCCGTTGTGTCTCCATGGTCACGTTGTCTCCCCTGTCCTGTTTGTGATACCTCCCTCAGGCTCCCTCTTACAAGGATATGTGTGATTGCATTCAGGGCCCACTTGGCTCATCCAGGATAAGGTACCCATCTGAAGATCTTTAATTTATCACCTCTGCAAAGACCTTTTTCCTATATAAGGTGACATTTAGAGGTTCCAGGAATTAGGACCTGATAGCTTTGGAGGCTGTATCTAGCTTATTATCCATACATATTGGAAAAGAAAAAGAACTTAATCTTCCCTCTCAAACCTGGTGTACCCCCTTGACCCTCCCAGTGCTCCCCATTTCAGTAACGATCCCATTGCTCAGGCCAGAAACCTGGCAGCGATTCTGCAGTCTGTTCCCCTCACACTTTATATATATATAAAAATATATATATATGTATATTTTTTTGAGAGGTAGAGTTACAGACAGTGAGATGGAGAGATGGAGAGAGAGGTCTTCCTTCCATTGGTTCACTCCCCAGATGGCTCCCAGAACTGCACCGATCCAAAGGAGCCAGGTGCTTCTTCCTGGTCTCCCACGTGGATGCAGGGGCTCAAGCACCTGGGCCATCTTCTACTGCTTTCCCAGGCCATAGCAGGGAGCTGGATCAGAAGAGGGGCAGCCAGGACTAGAACCAGCACCCATATGGGATGCCAGTGCCACAGGTGGAGGATTAACCTACTGGCAACTGCGCTGGCCCCACACTTTATATTTATTCTACCCATAAATCTTTAATTCTGCCTCCAGAATATATCTAGACTTATGCATACCTTTGCATATGCAGTGTTAACAGCACTACTCCAAGTAACTGTCTCTCTGTACAGTTATATACACACATAGATACTTATTTGAGAGCAGGACACACACACACACATGCGCGCGGCCAGCGCACTCCCATCTACTGGTTCATTACCCAGATGTCTGCAACAGCTGGGACTGGGCTGGGGCCGAAGCGGGAGGGGACCTGGGAACACAATCCAGGTCTCCCATGCGGCTGGCAGGAACTCCAGTTAGTCAGGCCGTCTCTGCTGCTTCCCGGGGTGTCCGTCCTCAGGAAGTTGGGAGTGAGGAGTTGGAGTCAGGAATGGAACCCAGCTCTGGTATGTGGGTTGCATTCCCAGCTCTTTCCATGTGAAACATGGGTGTCTTTTAGTTTTTTTTAAGATTTATATATTTATTTATTTACTTGAGAGAGAGAGTTACAGACAGAGAGAGGGAGAAACAGAGAGAAAGGTCGTCCATCTCCTGGTTCACTCCCCAAACAGCCGCAATGGCCAAGGCTGACCCAGTCCGAATCCAGGAGCCAGGAGCTTCTTCCAGGTCTTCCACGTGGGTGCAGGGGCCCAAGTGTTTGGGCTATCTTCTGCTGGTTCCCAGGCCATAGCAGAGAGCTGGACCAGAAAAGCAGCAGCTGGGACTTGAACCGGCCTCCGTATGGGATTCCGGCGCTGCAGGCAGTGGCTATACCTGCTGTGCCATGGTATCTTAACCACTAGTCCAACTGCTTGCTTCCCTGTACAATTTTGGTAGCATCATAAATGGTCTTTCTGCTTCCATTTTTGTCTCTTCAACCCATTCTCCTTCAAGTGCTTAGAATGAGCTTTAAAAAATTTCAGGACATGTCATTCCGCTGTTTAAAGCTTCTCAGGGGGTGGGGGGCAGGTGCTGTGATGTGGTAGGTTAAACATCTGTCCGCAGCGCCGGCATCCCATGTGGGCTGAGGTTTGAGTCTTGGCTGCTCCACTTCCAGTACAGCACTCTTATGACCTGCGGAAGCAGCAGAGGATGACCCAAGTCCTTGGGCCTCTGCACCCACGTGGGAGACCTGGAAGAAGCTCCTGGCTCCTGGCTTCAGATCAACACAGCTCCGGCCATTGCGGCCATTTGGGGAGTGAACCGGCAGATGGAAGATTCTCTCTCTCCCTCTCTCCGTCTGTAACTATGCCTCTCCAGCACATAAATAAATCCCTGTAAAACAGACAGACAAACTTCTCATGGATCCCTGTACTTAGAATAAAAGAGGATTCTTCACCAGGGCCTGTAAGATTTCCTCTGTTCTGGTCCCTCTCTGGTTTCCACTTCGCACTTCCGTTTGCCTTGCCCTCCTGCCCGCACACGGTAGCCCTTTGATTTCCTGGAACGTGTGCAAGTACTGCTTCCCTGGCCTTGGCTCAAACTTCCCTCTCCCTGGAGTGCTGTCAGTTTCTTCCAGTCTTAGGTGACGTGTCACCTCCTCAGCCCCAGAGGTCTCTTTGTACCTGAGTTAGCAGTTTCATTCCTATCTGTGCTGCCTGCACCTCATTAGGCTCTCATAAAGCTTATTTTATTTTTTTAGAAAGCTTTTATTTAATAAATATAAATTTCATAGGTACAGCTTTTGGAATATAGCAGTTCTTTCCCCCATACCTACCCTTCCACCCCCAAACTGTTCCACCTCCTACTCCCTCGCCCATCCCATTCTTCATTAAGATTCATTTTTAATTATCATAAGGCATATTTTAAAGCATGTATTGTAATTTAAAGTATTATTTGTTTGCTTATTGTAAAAATCATCTGCATTAGGAACCATGACTGCAGAAATTATGTCTGCTTCACCGTTGAGTTCTCAGTAGGAGGTAGGAGCGCAACATCCATTTTTTTTTTTTTATTTATTTTTTTTTTACAGGCAGAGTGGACAGTGAGAGAGAGAGACAGAGAGAAAGGTCTTCCTTTTGCCGTTGGTTCACCCTCCAATGGCCGCCGCGGTCGGCGCGCTGCAGCCAGCGCACCGCGCTCGTCCGATGGCAGGAGCCAGGAGCCAGGTGCTTTTCCTGGTCTCCCCATGGGGTGCAGGGCCCAAGCACCTGGGCCATCCTCCACTGCACTCCGGGGCCACAGCAGAGGGCTGGCCTGGAAGAGGGGCAACCGGGACAGAATCCGGTGCCCTGACCGGGACTAGAACCCGGTGTGCCGGCGCCGCAAGGCGGAGGATTAGCCTGTTGAGCCACGGCGCCGGCCGTAACACAACATCCATTTTTTTAAAGAAAGATTTATTTATTTATTTGAAAGACAGTTACAGAAAGAGAGAGGGAGAGATAGGGAAAGAGATCTTCCATCTGCTAGTTCACTCCTCAAATGGCTGCAACAGCCAGAGCTGGGCCGATTTGAAGCCAGGAGCTTATTCTGGTTCTCCCACATGGGTGCAGAGGCCCAAGGACTTGGGTCATCCTCTGCTTTCCCAGGCCATAGCAGAACTGGAGCAGTGGGACTTGAACTGGCACCCATATGGCATGCCAGTGTCACGGGCGGTGGCTACACCATTATGCCACAACGCCAGGCCCTCAGTATCCATTTTTAAAGATGTGACATGGGTATAGAGTATGCCACACAGTACTAGATATCTGTTGATAAGACTTAGGTCCTTCAGTGGCCTTCAGAAGAAAGTCCAAACCGTTGAGCAGAGCATGCGAGGCGCTTTGTGAGCTGGTCCGTGCTCATCTCTGCACTTCATCTTGCCCTGCTGGGTTACAGTGGACTTTAATCTCAGACACTACACTCACTGTGTTCGCTCGCCTTACGTGTCCTTTGCCTTTCTTTGTCAGCTAACTCCTGTTCATCTCTTGACTCAGCTCCTTCCAGCTGCCGCTGGATGAGGTTCAACCTCCTTGCCCTTTGCTGACTTCTCTCCTAGGCACTACCACACTCTGTTGTGTTTTTGTTGTTTCTGATTGCCCCTGCTGGGCCCTAAGCTCCTTGAAGGCAGGAATTCATACATTCTTCTCTGCTTTGGTTCCCAGCTGGAGGCCCAAAGGCTGGCACAGTGTAAGTCTGTTTTTTTTTTTTTTAATATTTATTTATTGAAAGATGCATTTAGAGGGGGGGAGGGGAGAGAAATTTCCATCTGGTTCACTCCCCAAATGGCCACAAAGGCCAGATCTGGGCCAATCCAAAGCCAGGAGCCAGGAGCTTCTGGGTCTCCCATGTGGGTGCAGGGGCTCAAGGACTTGGGCCATCCTCCACTGCTTTCCCAGGCCATAGCAGAGAGCTGGATTGGAAGTGGAGTAGCCAGGAATTGAACTGGCACCCATATAACTGTGACTCTGGATTGTGAAACTCAGCAGTTGTTCAGAGTGGGAAGCCATTTAAATGATTTCACTCCAATTGGATATTCTCAATGATAGTCCCCTGCTGTTTAGAACCTGTTTTCACAAAGGTGTTTGGGTGGAACCTTCTAATGTCGCTTACTGGTAGTGTAGACTAGAGAGTGATCAGCAAGGTTATTCTATTTGTCAAATAAAAGGTAATATAGGATGGATATCCCTAATGCAAGAATTCAAAATCTGGAATATTGTGAAATCTGAAACTTTGTTGAGTGCCAGTGCTCAAAACGCTCCAGACTTTGGATTTCCGGTTTTTGGATTAGGGATGCTCAGCTGGTGAAGTCTGTGCAAATATCCCTTCAGAAAAAGTCTGAAATCTGAAGCTCTCCTGTCTGCATTTCAGATAAGGCAACCTGACCCGTCCCTTCCCTGATGCACTGTCACTTTGCTGTGACATGTGCATGTCCACAGTTCCTCAGTAAGTGCTGAAGAATAATGGCAACTCAGAGATCTGAGGAGCTGAGCCTTCTAGCAGAGAACTCCAGATAAAACATCCGCTCATTTAGAACATTTACGGTGGGGCAGTGCTGGTTATGGGTTAAATGTGAGCTTTCCTTTTTGAAAACGAGCAAACTAAACATTGTGATTCTGCAATCATGTGTGACTTAGAAGCCAAACTTTTTTAAAGATTTATTTGTTTAAAAGTTACAGAGAGTGGCTGGTGCCGTGGCTCAACAGGCTAATCCTCTGCCTTGCGGCGCCGGCACACCGGGTTCTAGTCCCGGTCGGGGGCGCCGGATTCTGTCCCGGTTGCCCCTCTTCCAGGCCAGCCCTCTGCTGTGGCCCAGGAGTGCAGTGGAGGATGGCCCAAGTGCTTGGACCCTGCACCCCATGGGAGACCAGGAGAAGCACCTGGCACCTGGCTCCTGCCATCGGATGAGTGCAGTGCGCCAGCCGCAGCGCGCCGGCCGCGGCAGCCATTGGAGGGTGAACCAACGGCAAAAGGAAGACCTTTCTCTCTGTATCTCTCTCTCTCACTGTCCACACTGCCTGTCAAAAAAAAAAAAAAGTTACAGAGAGAAGGAGAGAGGCAGAGAGAGAGGTGTCTTCTTACTAACTGGTTCACTCCCCAAATGACCGCAATGGCTGGAGCTGGGTCAATTGAAAACCAGGAGTCAGGAGCTTCTTCTGAGTCTCCCATGTGGGTGCAGAGGTCCAAGCACTTGGGCCATCTTCTGCTGGTTTTCCAGGCACATTAGCAGGGGGCTAGAAGCCAAACTTTGTATCTGAGAACAAAACGAGGCTTGGCCTTTCTTTGTTCCATATTGAATTGGAATGTTACCTCTGGTGTCAGATAGGAGGTACAGCTGCTGCCAGGTTGCCTCCAGCCGCATTCCAGCCATTGCTGCCGCTGCCTGGGGTTGGGGTGGCAGGGCCAGGATCCAGAGGAACCCGAGCCAGCTGTTGATTGATGGCCTGGGCCTGCAAACTGCAGACGTTAGTTTCAGAGAACATTTTGGGAAATGGGCATTCTCAAGTGGTGTGGTAATGAGAGGCCCCAGACACAATGTGCAAGGGCTTGGCTTTAGTGACTTTCTCTCGTGCGGAAGGGCTAGATGATTATAGTCAGCAACGTTACTGCAGCTTCAGCCGGAAGCACTCTGGGTTGGTATTGTCAGTTTGATGTCCATCCCTGAGGTCTTTAATCTGTTGTAGCTTTTCACTTTAATTACATCAGGTAAATGGCTTTGTAAGTTGTGATAGTGAGTAAGGAATTGGGGTTGGCACTGTAGCGTAGCAGGTTAAGCTGCCTGCAGTGTTGACACCCCTATGGGCGATGGTCCGAGTCCTGGCTACTCTACTTCCAGCTTCCTGCTAATGGCTGGGAAGGCAGCAGAAAATGCCCAGGTGCTTGGGCCCCTGCACCCATGTGGGAGATGAGAAAGAAGCTCCTGGCTTCGGATTGGCTCAGATCTGGCCATCGCAGCCATCTGGGGAGTGAACTAGCAGATGGAAGACCTCTCTCTCTCTCTTTCCCTCTATAACTCTGCCTTTCAAATAAATCAATAAATCTTAAAAAAAAAAAAGGCTTCCTGGAAGATGTGGTGCCTGAGTGACACCTCATAGAAAAAAAAAAAAACAAAAAACCCACACAAAGATGAGGCCTGAAGACTCCAACCTTTTGACAGTCTAAAGGCTCTGGGTCCTTTTAACCTCACGCGGCCAGGCAGGCTGTAGATTGGGTGGCTGTTGTTCTTTTCCGTTTATTCTCTTGAATGATGCATGTGCTGCCGCACCCTCCCCTCCCCTCCCCATTGTCTGCTCTTACACATCTGCAGGTGCAGCTCTCTGCACCCCCACCCCTCGCCTCTCCTTTGTGTTTCTTTGGCAGTGTAGGCTTCCTCTCTCATAGGCTTAATCACCCCCGAATTGTCTGTTTTCCCATTTTCTTACTAGATTATCACTTCCTGGAGGGGAGGGCTTGTACCTTTTATTACTGTATCTCCACTGTTCTTGCAATTTCCTTAAACCTAGGATTTCAGTTTATCATTCATTGGATCCTAACCCTGTCCTTTACCCCATGCCTAGAACGTACGTGGTAGGTACTACATAAACATTTGCTAATTGAAAGACTGTTGCCTTAATCCTAAAACTTTTATACTTTCAGACCCGTAAAAAGCAGAAGGAAGACGTGGATGTCGTAGGAAGCAGTGATGGAGAAGGAGCCATGGGGCTCAGCAGTGACCCCAAGAGCCGGGAACAAATGATTAATGATCGAATTGGTTACAAACCCCAACCCAAGCCCAATAGTCGCTCATCTCAGTTTGGAAGTTTTGAATTTTAGAGATGGATTATCTTGCATGCCAGAGCCCTGGAGTGGAATAAAATAATGGCAGAAGTACAAACCAGACTGAGGGAACTGAGTGTTTACCTCCTGCAGAGAGAAGTGTTTCTGCAGGAGACTGCTGACGCTTCACTTTTGCTCTAAGCTGCAATGCAAACTCTGGTTTGTCTCTGGAAAGCTGACTATAAAAATCGTCTGAATCTTGTTTTTCAAAATAAATATATTTTTGGAAAGTTGTGGGACACCCTTAATGACATATAGCACTTTTAACTCTCAGGCTTCACAAGGTAACTGCTGCAAAAATAACATTCTTCTTTCCAGGTTTACTAAAAAACTCTAGCACTGAACACTTCCAGTTGGTCCTTGTCCCTTTCATTTTACTTCTTTGGCAAGTATTTATTGAGTACCTACTACGTGCCAATCAGAAAGACCCCTGTGCTTAGATTCTGTGAAAACCTGAACAAGTTGTAGGCACCAGAGCTGTTGGCTTTACAACTAGTGGGGGACAGGCAGTGGCGGGGAGCAGGAGCGCGCCCAGCAAAAGTACTGTCATACAGGTTTCCCTCCTTCTCAGCCTAAGAATTTTTCCCAGCAGGAACCACTGGGAGGGGCAGCTCAGGCTGGTTTGGATCAGGCCCTGTTGTTTTTCACTGTTGAATCTCCTACAAGGAACCCCAAGCTGGGGTGGTAAGAACCTCTGGGACCATTGGTTGTAAAGAGACCACTTAGCAGTTCTTTTTGGGGGATAGTTTAAGGTCTGAGTAATAAGAGTGTGGGAGATGCACAGATGGATAGAAGGGGATATACAGTTTCACTTTCTGCTCCATTCTTTCAGTTTTATCTTGGACCTTGAATTCTGTTACTTTGCAGTCTTTTAAAAAATGTTCCAGAGTCAAGGCTCCAAATAGGGAAGTTATTATATTACCTTAAATGGAAGGGCAGAAAAACCAAGGGAAGAGTCAGACTCGGCCTATCTCTGCCACGAAATCCTCCCAGCAGGAACAGGCAAAGAATCCGGTAAACACCGTGCCTCCCGAAAATCTGCCCAGTGCCTACGGACAGCAGACACTTCAGGGCTGTTGGTAAGACTCCATACTGAATGCTTTCTTCAGACTGTGTCACTTAATTTTCAATATTATAAAAGCTGAAACTAGCAGTTACGTGGTAGAAACGGTACTGGAGCCCAGTCTGATTTCTGAACCCACACTGCTGAACCTCTGGCTGTGTGGCTTTTAGGGCTTTTAGTCTCTGGCTGTCTACACAGCAGCTGCAGGGGCAGGCTGAGGTTGCTGTTCGCAGGTCCAGGAAATGTCCATGCTGTTGTAATTTTGGAAAATAAGACAATTACTAGATCCACAAATAAGAGCTATTGCAGCTGCAAAACTTTTGGCACAACTGAAGTCACATATTGTTTCTTAGGTCTTACCGCTCATTTCTGGAGTACCCAGCCCGAGGGAGTTGGTCAGGGACTTGTAAGACAATACTAACCCTGTCCAGAAGAGTACACCTTTGATTTTCCTGCAAGCTGGAGTAGCAGTAATCATACTAGTATGGCTTGGATGCCCACTTTGTGCCAGAAGCCTTTCACATACACCTTCCACTGCGTAATGACATTTCAGTGATGGACTGTGTATATGACAGCAGTCCCCTAAGATTTATTGCCCAGTGACTTGGTAGCCATCTTAGCTTTCCACTCTACAATGTTAAGTATACCCTCTGGTGTTCAGATAAACAGCAACCCCTTAACAGTGCAGTTCTCCAAAAATATCCTGTCATTAAGCAACATGTGCTTGTATTGCTCTCAATTCAATATGGAGGGGCTGGCGCTATGGTGCAGCAGGTTAATACTGTGGCCTGAAGTGTTGGCATCCCATATGGGCGCTGGTTCTAATCCTAGCTGCTCCACTTCTGATCCAGCTCTCTGCTATGGCCTGGAAAAGCAGTAGAAGAAGACCGAAGTCCTTGGGCCTCTGCATCCACGTGGGAGACCTGGAGGAACCTCCTGGCTCCTGGCTTCACATTGGTGCAGCTTTGGCCGTTGGGCTAATTGGAAGTGAACCAGCAGATGGACGACCTCTCTCTCTGCCTCTCCTCTCTCTCTGTAACTCTTTAAAATAAATAAATCAATCTTAAAAACAAACAAAAAACAGGGAATGCTCCCAACTGCTGGTTCACTCCCCAGATGCGAGCTGAGGTCAAAGCTGGGAGCCAGAAACACAATCCAGGTCTCCCTTGTGGGTGGCAGATTCATCATTTGGGTCATCACTGCTGCCTCCCAGGGGCCCCAATAGCAGGGAACTGGAGTCAGGTATCAAACCCAGGTACTCTGAGACAAAGTATCTTAACTGCTAGGCTAAATGGCCACCTAATGCTCCTAAATCAGGTAGGTGCTATTGAGCCCCTCCCCCACCCCCCAAAAGAAGATTTATTTATTGGGGCCAGTGCTGTGGCACAGTGGATTAAAGCCCCGGCCTGCAGCACCGGCATCCTATGTGGGCACTGGTTTTTGAGTCCCGGCTGCTCCACTTTCCATCCAGCTCCCTGCTAATGCACCTGGGAAAGCAGTGGAGGATGGCCCATGATTTATTTATTTGCAAGACAGAGAGAGAGGTCTTCCATCTGCTGGTTTACTTCCCAAATGGCCACACTGGCCAGAGCTGGGCCGATATGAAGCCAGGAGCCTGGAGCTTCTTCCAGGTCTCCCACGCAGGGGCCCAAGTTGGGCCATCTTCTGCTTTCTCAGACAATAGCAGAGAGCTGGATCAGATGTGGAACAGCCGGGACTCAAACCAGCACCCATATGGGATGCTGGCAGTATAGGTGGTGGCTTTACCTGCTATGCCATAGCACTGGCCCTTATTGCTGTCTTTTTATAAACGAGAAAACTAAGGCTTAGGGGCTATCAGAATAACTTCCTAAAGTCACACTGCTAATAACTGGTGGAGCTGAGATTCAAACAGACCCATTGACTCCAAACTCCAGGCTCATCCTGTTAGACTAGGGAACAGCATAGCGATGCTGCTGCATGGCAGGACGCCTGGCAGAGGCCAACAGGAATACCAAATGACACCAGTTCTCTGGCAACACCAAAGGGCAGGGCAGGGTCAATGCTCATCTCAGGGCAGCAAACTTCCTGGAGGTTCAGCTCAAAGCTTCCTTCCTGACAGTGTAAACTTAGGGAAAGAATTATGGTGTAAGAGAAGTTAGCTTTTAAATTCCAGAATCCTTGGTATACTGAAAGATTTGCTGCTTTGTGAAGATCCTGTCTCTTGTGCAAAAGGCCCCATTCTTTGGTGTGGACTAGCTCATCATGGTAGAGGAGAAAGAGTGAGATTAAACATGAAGGGATCGTACCATGTAAACCCCTTTGACATCTTCGAAATGGGTCACGGCGAGACTCCTTGGCTGTGAAAGGACCAGCTTGTTCTGATACCACTTTGGGTAGAAAGGCATACAATCACAAAATCAAAATATTTATTTTGTTCTTTTGCACATGACACTGTTAAAACATTCTGACTACAGCCGTACTGCTCTCCAGGAGCTTACAATCTGAAACAGTCAACATTAATTGTAGACCCAGTGATTAAGGCATTATATTAAACGAGGACTGTATATCTTCAGTTGTATCTTTTGAAGAAGCAGCTGAGGAGGGCAGGATCAAAATTAAATGACATGAAACTGTACCCCATGCCCTCTTTCCTCCAGCTCCTTTGCAAGGAATCTCCTGTGATTAGAACCCAAGACCAGTACCCACAGCCTGAAAGGGAATTCTGGACAACCCTACTACAGAAGTAGTGCGGAAACTTTCTAGTCCCCTGATGGACAGAGTGAGGGTTCCCTGTTTGTGGGCAATGAGGGTGTTGAGTGTTCCTCCATCATACACTGGAGACAGCACCTAAGTCTGTAACTCTGAGGAGGGTACGAGGTACCTTTTCCCAGACTTACAGAAATTCCAGTGGGCAGTTGTTTCTTGAAGCATGCTTAAGGTCTCTTAACAGGTTTCTAAATACCAACTTCTGGTATTTACATCTACAAATGGCAATGCCCACTGTATCAGGAGGGCTAGGGAGATTGAACAAACAAGACGATGGGGATAAAGGACCGGAAGTCAGGAAGGGAAAAGGAGAGCAGAATAGGAGGCCAAAGAGGTGAAGGTACAGTCTCCTAACAGCTGTGCACAGGGAAGGAGGAAAAGAGAAGTTTAGGTCCAAAGTGAACAAAGACATCAGGCATCAAATGCCAAATGAACAGGAGTTCAGAAATGAAAGTCAATGAAACAAGGTCATTATATTATGACAATCCCACAGCTCAGGAAAGATGGAAAGAATTTTAACTTTTTTCTCCTTTACCAGCTTCATCCTTTGGCATCCCTGAATCTCTAAAAGTCAGGTATCCAGGAGACTATCTCCGTCCTGAAGAGGTTTTTCTCTGTTAGTTTCAGGTTTATAATGGTTTTTCTTACCTTACTGATCAGGTCCCAGTACTGGGAAGGTATTTTATAGCAGCTCATGCTGAGATGTCTAGAGAGCACCAGTCACTACTAAACCTTGATTCTTACTTGGTTCTCATGTTTTATGATTCCTTGGCTTCCGAGACAGCCATGGGCTATTTGCACCTTGAGTGCTGGACTCTTGTCAGTACCCGGAATTCACTCTGCCTGTGCTAAGTTACCAGGGCTTCAAGCGGATGAAATGAGAGACAAGCACAAAGCTCTAAAATGTTGGTTCTTGGATTTTAACCTCGATCTAGTAGGCTCGTCACCCTCTCTTGGTTCAAAGCCATAGAAGTACACATTCCTCACTCTCCAATATTTAACTGGCATCCACAGAGAAAGTACAAACTTCAAAACCATAACACAAGCCAACAGGACAGCTCTGCCCGAGGCATGGCTGTGTCTGGCTCCGAGGAGGGCAGGTTGAGCAGACCAGCACGGAAGATTCACTGTACCGAGGTAGTTTGGACTGAAACAAGGCTGCAGTAGAGACTAACAATAAACATTCAATGGGATTCTTCACTTAGAAAAGAGATTTCTAGCCACTTGTGATCTAATGAAGCCCCCAAGAGTGACAAAGATGGTCTTTCAGAGGATGAGGATCTGCTTGCGTGGGCATGGATGCTGGGGACTGATGCAAATCTGGCCATCAGTGGACCGCACCCTAAGTTTCTCCAAAGAGAAAGCTGAGCTTTGGCCCTTCTGGCCCAGGCTGGCTGATTTACACTGCAGATCAAAGGTCTCTCAACCTTCAACCTCCTTCCAAGAAACCACGGCTCTTTAAAACGGAGGCGTAGTGATCTCATCCATGCTGATCAGAGTACTTTGGCGGCAGCCCTTCCTGCAAATGCGCAAAGGTGCAGGTATAGGAGTACACAGATGGAGCTGCACAACAGTCTTTGGAATGCTTAAGTATTGGCCAGCGGCATTTATGACGTGAATTATGCCCAGATGTACAACCTACCCATCAGCAATTCAAATTTCCATGCCCAGTACCAGGTGATGCTTCCTTAATTTACAGCAGAGATTCTTAAAGTGTGGGTCCCCTTCACTGTCAATTGGAACAACAATCAGGAACCCAGAAATACCAATTTTGGGGCTCTGGAATTAAAGCCCAGCAACTAGTGTGTCAGCTGCTAGTTCTGATGCATGCTCAAGTTTGAAAATCACTGGTTTGGAGACAGACATGAAAACAGTAATGGGAAAAATTTCAAACTCTTGCTTCATTCAGCTGAGACAAACCAAGGTACTGAGTCAAAGTAAAATGCCAATGGCTTTACAGTTTTATTTTAAAATATCTATTTCTATTCTCTCAAATTGATTGTCTTTTTTTTTTTATTAGCAAATTCATCCTAATCAAAATGGTAAGTGGGAACATAAAATTGATGAGTTAGCAACTCAAGAATACACACTCTGCAAGCCCTGAGCCTGCAATTAGCCTCAACCACCCCTCTGCACACTACAAAGATTTTGGTGCAACACATCACACCTGGAGAAAGGCACAGGGTATTTCCCACTTATTGAGTCCAAAGACTAGAACTCATTTTCTAATGTTAAATTTGAGTTTGGGGTGCAGTTGGACAAGAATTTCCCTCACCTGCCATTATTCCTGCTCAAAGTCAAACCCTTTCCATCACTGACTCAGGGAAAACAAAACAAAACAAAAAGAACAAATTCATACGCTGTCTGCTTAAAGAAATCAAGAAGATAAAACAAGGAAGCAGATGACCAAGTCATTGAATAGAAAGCTACCCAGATTAGACGAGAACATATAAATGGGATCTAAGATGAGGAGGAAGAAGACATCTCGGGTGGCTTCTCTTTAAGAAAAATGGGAATCTCAACTTAGTAGGAAAAAAAACAGTTTAGACAGTTTAGGAGGTTACCACTTTACCCCAGGGACTGTAAACTAAACCTCTGTTGAGCAGTGTGTGTGTGTGTGTGTGTGTGTGTGTGTGTGTGTAAGAGGAGCAAGAAGAGATGATTGGAGCAGGAATCATGTCTTCCAGTCTCAAACTGCTTCCCACTGCAATCATTAAGGCCACACATGGAGTCTGACGTTAATGACAATGCTCTGTGATGTCCACTACCACTGCTTTCTTCCAGCTGAAGAGAAAGTATCCTGTCCCGGCCCCGGCTGCTACGGCAATACAGAGGTACCCGTTGTAGGTCATGAAGATGAGCATGAGGAAGTAGCTGATGACCACCTGGATGATATGCAGCACTGTTTGCAGGAGGTGAGGAAAGCTTAGCATCTGCTGCCTGGAGAGCAAATGGGGACACAACAATCAATCAATCTCTAGGAACTCGGAGACCTGGAGGAGGGCAAATGTTGTAGCCATGAGGGCAGCCTCACCTGAACTGCCTTACCGCCATCTTGGCAACTCGTGGGCACTTGGGGGAAGGACATTTTACAGTCCCTGAGAATGGAATACCATAGGCTGCCAGGTTGATAAGCATCAGCCAGATGTGGTTATATGTGCTTTGGGGAGGAGGACAAAGAAAGGAGCAACCCCGACTTGTCTCCACCTTGGGTCCTGAAAGGGAAGGTTTAGGGAACGTTGGGCCTGTGGGCAATATAAGGCCCCTGAAATCAATTGGTTTGGCCCTGCCAAGGCAACTGCAGGTGGAACTCAAATTCAATACATCTACAGCAGACTAATTGTGTAAGTCGATCATTTTGTATAGCCTACAAATGATGCTATAAATAACCAAAGGCCCTTGGCAGAAAAAAGTTTCCCCACTCCTGCAAAACCTCCCATACTTATCTGCCTGAACATTCTTAGGCCTTCCCCCTTGGCAAAGTTCATGTTTCACAAAAGTGGAAACAGAATTGAGGGCTGGGTGGTATAGTAGAAACAACTAAATTAAGGATCAGGAGATCTGGTTACTCATTCTTTCATCTTAAGTAAGTCCCAATCTTTTGGGGCTTTAATAAGCTCATCACTATCATGGGAATAAATAATCTTGTTTGCTTGAAAGCTTGAGAGGTTGGTCTTTGGGATTTCTTGAGGCCCAATCTAGTTTTAAGACCTATATTTCTATCAAAACTGGAACTCAAAAAGCAATGCTAATCTATGGAAAAGCCAGCAGTCATCCAAATACTTTCTTGGAATATAGACATTAGTATCATTTTATATTGTAAATAAAATGAGGATAGTGCTGACTAGGTTTACTCTTTCAGAGAAAGTAATCAATTACATCTACTCTTTTATACCTTGACTGAATAAATTTCTTAACATGTTCACTAATATTTTGGCAAATATTTGAAAATATGGATTCCTTATTTATCTTCTTCCAAAATGACCAGTACCCAGAACAAACATTCGTGTTCACATATAGGTTCCTATCCTTCTTCCTTTGGCTTGCTCATAATCCACACCACACACCTCTAAAGACAGTTTTGAGCAAGGTCATGTGGAATCACTAACTTAAGAACAGGGCAGCTGTGAGTAAGACAGCGGTTCTGCTGCTTAACTAGTCCGGCTTTCTGGAACTCTCATCTGGACCTGTTCAATCGTCTTACCCAACAGTTTTATGTGTCTCCATAAGGATGGTTCCATTTGGTCCTGGCACAGGCATGGAATTGTAGCGAATGCTGACTTGTGACTTCCGTAGCAGGCTCTCTCGGGCTATCTTGAGTCCCTCATAGAACATTGCTAGTAGAAACACAGCCACAAAAGCTCCAGCCATTTCTAAGCAGGGAAGGAAAAGATGGTGATACTGTGAAACAGGTCACTGGTCAGTGCAGCTAGAAATGTACTACTCTCAGTTTTTTCATATATTATACTGTTACCCCTTACTTGCCCAGATGGGAGAACAGCTTATATAGTCTTGGTGAAAAACACTGCTTCTGTGGAATAACACATTTACTTTCTGATGAAGATCCAGAAGAGCATCTGAACAATAAAAACCTTTTGACTTAGCTGCTTGATGGCATTAAATTAGCTATTAAATTGAAACACAGTGTAGAATATGGAAAAGGAAAATAGCATTTAAAGTACTGACTACATTTCTTGAATGTGCACTTCAATTCTTTGACACAGTAAGGTGCTGGTGCTGACATGAATGTATTTAAAATACTAGTTTAACACATCAGCTGAACTAAATGCTCCCTTTCCTGCCAAAACAAATTGATCTTGTGGATACAAAGATATATTTGGTACTAAATCAGTCCAGCTAATGATGGATCTTGTGCAATTTCAAATTTAAAGCTTACCGATGCAACAAGATAGACACAAAGAGACGGCTAATCAGCTACCTCCAAACCAGGAGTGATTCTAACAGTGGGTATGCCAAGCACTAGGAAGGATGTGGCCCACAGTCTGTACACTAGAAGGAACACTGGTGTAGGCAGCTCTTGGAGGTTTGGGTCTTGTCCTTGCCGACACACTAACATTACGTTATTTAGGGTATAACATTCTACTAGTTGTAAAATAGAAAGGTTGGTATTAGATCAACAGTTTTAACTTAGGGTTTATTTTGCATTGTTTTCACTTGGTTGTAGCTTTATGTTTAGGAATAACAGTTTATCAAACAAAAAACATTCTGGAAAAAGAATAAAAAGAAATTGATTGCAAAAGACTTTTATCAGGCATCTAGATTATTTTTCAGAGCTCCAAAAACATAAACATGTTATTGAAAGGAAGTTTACTGGAAGACCAAAATAAATATTGTGTATCCTACCCCCTAGGTGGGAAATAGGAACCAAGATGGTTATGCATCACGACCAAACTGATTCAGTAATTAGGACAGAAAGAGATGCTGGGTTTTCAAAAGCTTTGTCACCATCTCTCAAGTGACTGACACCTTCAAATACTGCCTCATAGTGTACTCACCTCCAGCTGAATTGATCACCAAACCAGAAAACAACAGTTCCACATTCTTAAAGCCAAAGTAGAACGTCATAGGCTGCCAGAAAATCAAAATGAGCCAGTTAGAGTTGACCAAAGATCCTACGTGAGAGAAAGAAGCTTACAACATTAAAAAGTAGCAGATCTGGGGAAGCAGAGACATTCACGGAAGTGGGAGGCTTTCTCCCTTATCTTAGCATTTATTAATATCACAGGCACCATGCAAGAGTCTCCTCCTGTGGTCCCACTGCCAACTTTCCTTTTTTCTACACAAAGCACAAGGACCAGAAGTCCATTCAGAAAAGGGTCCATTTCATAAAGAAGCTGGAGAAGACAGAACCCTTGAAATCGTGGTTCTGATGTAACTCTGCAACTGACTTGCCACATGATCTTGGGCAAATCACCTGACTTGTGCGGGTCGGCGTTAGTTTTTTCTCATGAGTAAGCTGACCTTTAGCGGTAATACACTGGCAGTACTGAAGGTCCATGATTTCCGTGTCCCAGGTGGGAAGGGACCTGTGCTGCCTCTCCTGTGGCACTCACCATCATCATCATCATGCTGCCGTCTCCTCCGCCATGGGAGTGTGAGGCTGTGGTGGTCATGTGGCCCATATGGTGGGAATGATTCATTTTCCCAGGAAAAGTTCGGATGCAGCAAAAGAGTCTCTTAAAAAAAAAAAAGAATGACATATCACAACCTAAGGATATAAAAATCTTGTTTCATGGTAAATTTGTAAGACTTTTGTCTATATGGAATTTCATGCAATGAAACTTACCTGTAGAGAAAATTAATAGGTTCTAATAAGGATCACTTTTGGAGACTGTGGCAGAAGGAACTTGAACCTAGGGCCTCAGATACCTGACCCCCTTCCTTAGTTTATAAAATTGTTTCTTTAAGGGGCCAGCATTGTTGGCACAGTGGGTTAAGCTGCCACTTGTGACTGTCTCCACCTTCAGTATAGCTCCCTGCTAATGTACCTGCGATAGCAACGGAAGTTGACCTAAATATCTGTGCCTCTGCCATCCACGTGGAAGACCCAAATGGAGTTCCAGGCTCCTGGCTTCTGCCTGGCCCAATTCCAATGCTTATGGCTATTTGGGGAGTGAAAAAGTGTATGGAAGATTTCTTTCCCTTTCTGCCTTTCAAATAAATAAAATATATCTTAAAAAACTATTTGTTCCTTTAAGAGACATGTTTAATATACCCAGATTTAAAGATGAGAAATGCAGCCTGTTTAAGTTGCAGGAAACAATTTGTAAAAATGTACAAATGGATGCCATTAAAGCAATTTAATAGCTCTAAGGCTTTCTAATCATGTCAGTAGATAAAAAGCAAGTACTTCAGATAACTCACCTAATGGGGATGACCTGTGTTTAATCAGGATGTTCAGGTTACATTTTCACGAATGGACAACCAGCCTTCAAGCTAATTTAAATTTGAAGAAAGGTCTACTGCTGCCCTAGGCAAGCAATGTACTCAGGCTTTGGATACAATTTGAGTCCTGCAAGGACATTGGAGTTGAGACCATGAAAAACAAGATATAAATTGGATATTCTATATTAGATTAAGTCTAGACACTGTATAATCAGCTTTGTATTTTTACAACTACATCCATGCTGTACTGCAAAAGTCAATGTGGGCCATAAACCAGGGAGCATTAATTTCTATAGCAGGAGCTGGGGAAGTTGGAGTGTATCTGGAAAGGGAGGTATTGGTAGAAACCGTTTATGTGTCCCTCAACTCCAATTTGTGGAAGGAAGAGTGGCGTCTGGAATTCCGAGTAGGTTTTCCTATTCACGAGCCTGAGTGTGCTTCTCATTATTCATTCCCTCAATCAAAATTTATCAAGCACCTACTATGTGCCAAACTCTGAGCCAAGTAACAGAACAATTTTTGTGGTGTGATTAATGCTGGGATGGAAAGAAACAGGCTGTTGTGACAGTATTTCTAGGAAGTGAAGGAGAGATGGACTTCAGATAGGAAATCTATACACAGTCATGCAGCCATGTGTGTCTAATTCCAAATCACAAATATTCAGCCATCTATTTTCCCATCTTTAACTCCTACCCCGTGGTTCTGTAACAGCAGCCTTAAGAAACAAGTTCTTACTTCCAGTGGACGACAAAGCAAAGTGGCAGGGATATTCAAAGTTCAACTTTTTTTTTTTTTTAAAGATTTTATTTATTTATTTGAGAGGTAGAGTTACAGACAGTGACAGGGAGAGACAGAAAGAAAGATCTTCCATCCACTGGTTCACTCCCCAAATGGCCACAACAGCCGGAGCTGCGTCGATCCAAAGCCAGGAACCAGGAGCTTCCTCTGGATCTTCCACAAGGGTGCAGGGGCCCAAGAACTTGGGCCATCTTCCACTGCTTTCCCAGGCCACAGCAGAGAGCTGGATGGGAAGAGGAGCAGCTGGGACTAGAACTGTCACCCATATGGGATGCCAACACTGCAGGCGGAGAATTAACCTACTGTGCCACAGCGCCGGTGCCTAAAGTGCAACTTTGAATTTAAGTAACTGTCATGTCAGATACTATATTATAAGTATAAATCTTGAATATTTGGTATTATTAATACCATTGTCATAAAAGGAACTAGATTGGAAATGCAAACAGATATTTAACAGACTTTGTCCACAAGTATAAATTTTTTAAAGATTGATTTATTTGAAAGGTAGCATTACAGAGAAATAGTGAGAAACAAAGCTCTTTCATTCACTGGTCCACTCCCCAAATGGCCGAAACCAGGAGCCTGGACCCCCATCCAGGTCTCTCACATGGTGGCAGGGGCCCAAGCACTTGGACAATCTTCTGTCTTCCCAGGTGCATTAGCAGGAAGTTGGGTCAGAAGTAGAACAGCTGTCACTCGAATCAGTGCTCATATGGGATGCTGGCATCGCAGGTGGTGGCCCCATCCACAAACATTTTATAGTAAAGCACTAAATAACAGAACACACACCAAAAAAGTGACAATGGATGATGGACAGGGGTTTTAGAGGAAATAACTGCAGAATGGAGAGTTCACTGGTATCTCAATGATCCTAAATTAGGATTCTGAACCAAGCAAATGAAGTGAATTAAGAATGAAAAGACTGCAGCCGGCATTGTGGCATAGCAGGTAGAGTTGCTGCCTGAGATGCCAGCATCCCGTATGGGCACCAGTTCAAGCCCCCTGCTCCACTTCCAATCCAGTTCTCTGCTAATGTGCCTGGGAGGGCAGCAGAAAATGGCCCAAGTCCTTGGCCTCTGCCACCCATGTAGGAGACCTGAAAGAAGCTCCTGGCTTCTGGCTTCAAACCTGCCCTGTTCAGGTCATTGAGGCCATTTGGGGAGTGAACCAGCAGATAGAAGACCTCTCTCTCTCTGTTAATTCCACCTTTCAAATAAATAAATTAGTCTTAAAAAAAAAAAAAAAGCACTGAAAAGACTTTTTCGAGCCAGCACATCCTCATATGGACACTGAAGCTGAAGTCGAGTCACAAGTTTTATTCTCTTCCAACAAGAGTCTGAAGAGTTTACAGCATTGGAAATCATAAAGATAATTTCATCCTGTATTATCAACACAAATCCTGGTCATGAAGAAGCAAGGAGTATCAGTTAAGGCCTTTCTGTTGTAAGACACCAAGGGAGATACAGAGATGAACCACAAACAGTCGGGCTCAAGGAGCTCCTAGGCCAAAAGCTGGAAGGGGAAACTAAGTAGAAATACTTTTCCTTTTGGGGTATAAAATTACATGTAAAGGACTATTTAAAAAGCAAGAATAAACACCACTCTTAAATAACTATTTAAGAGTTGTGAAATCTTTACTTAGTATATACTGAATCGATCTTCTGTATATAAAGATAATTGAAAATGAAAAAAAAAAAAAGCCCCTGGTTTTAAATTGTTAATTGCATAGAAAATTAATCAATTTTTAAAAAATATCATGTAGGATCTCTGTCCTTAATATGCTGTACATTATGATTTAATGCTATAACTAGTACTCCAACAGTATTTTTCACTTTGTGTTGCTATGTGGGGGCAAACTGTTGAAATCTTTACTTAATATATGCTAAACTGATCTTCTGTATATAAAGAGAATTGGAAATGAATCTTGATGTGAATGGAAGGGAGAGGGAGTGGGAAAGGGGAGGGTTGCGGGTGGGAGGGAAGTTATGGGGGGGGAAGCCATTGTAATCCATAAGCTGTACTTTGGGAAATTTATATTCATTAAATAAAAGTTGAAAAAAAAAGAGTTGTACCATGAACTTTTACATTATTCCTATTAGCAGTTTTCGAAGACTCACAAGTTCCTAATTATTCTGGCCCCTCATTACCAATTAGAGATACATGTTCAATGACAACACATTACCAAGTCTCTAAACATACCAGAGACCCAGGAATTCATACATCAAACCTTAAGAAACCTTAAGAAAATCTTCCAACTTATGCATTTACTCTGAAACAGCATCTGTGTAGGATACAATTCACTTTCAAATGCACTGGCTAATAGAGCAGGAATAGAATCTTGCTTTTGTTGTCAGTGAACAATGGACTTCCTATAATAAAATTCCACGCAAGGCTTACCCAGTGGTATATGAACATGGAGGAACTAATCTGGTGGAAATTAACATACAAAAATACACCACAGAGTCAAACCCTTCCCAGTAAGGCCTTATGCTTGCTCACTAATCATCTTAGTGTAAGAAAAGTCCCACGGGAATATGCCAAACCGATGTCAAAAAAGGAAAGACTAAGAAATTATTAAGGCATAATAAATGATTATAATTTTCCCCTTCCTACTTAATTTTCAGTGATGCGTCCTATGTATTTGGATAACTCATCAAATGCACCTAACTCATTCTTGGTAGAACAGAAATGCTGTCAGTGGTTAATTTTGAACTCTCCTTCAATAGTTCTCATCTAAAATGACCCAAGCTCAGTTTCTTTCAGGATAAAAATGGGTACTTAAGTAAGAAAAGTACTGTGTCCAGGGGCACACCAGTAGTGTTTGTTTCCTCAGTTTGCAACCTGAGGAAAATGGTTTCATCTCATGGTAATCGGGAACTGTGCTGTTCTCGTTGGCTTATTCAAGTTTCTCTAACCTCCACAGCCACTTCAACTACTGCTCTCTAAGAACTGTTTTCTCTAATGTAGCCCAACCTCATCATCTCTTTCTATGAACTGGGTTCAAGGTCCACAAAGTAGCTGGACTGTACTTTTATGGAACCAAAAATGCAGTATGGTTAGTGGAACTCGTGGAAGAGTAAGTAATGATTAGTGATGGGTGGAACCTAAGCAAAATCTTTTTAAGAGGGTAATCTGATTACATGACCTGCAAAAGTGCCTTCGCCTCTCCTCAGCTGATTTTCCAGACAGCGAAGCCTGAAGGAGGGCTGCTGCGAGGACTCAATGCAATCACACCCATAGAGCACCTCAGTGCCTGACAAATGGTAGCTATTACTTTATTGGAAATAAACCTTGAATAGGGAAAATTCAGTGAGTGAGCTTTGTGGGAGAAGACACCAGTCAGCATATTAGCATTCTGTTAGAGTCTCTCCTACAGAGTTCTAGCTGAGACCACAAAGTGGCTGACAACAAGCATGTGGGTAACCCCTAAGAGCTGCTGCTTCTGGTAGAAAACCTTAAGGAAAACCAAGATATGGTCCAGGAATTGACTATTACAACAACCGCCATCACCACAAAGCATGAATTTGTATGGAACTCAGTTCCTAAAAAACAGTTAAGGAAAGAAAAGAAGTCTCTCAGGATGGCTTTCCACTGTTCAGCTTCGAAGAACATTTATCTCATATCCAATAGGGTACTTGAATCTGGTCACGTGCCAACTGTCTTCTATTTGCCCGGAATACTATGAGATATGAGAAACAGTGCATTCCAGCTTTGTATTTCTATTTCCTCCTTTCCTCCACTTAATAAGTATGGTGCAATACTTACATAAATAGCTGACAAAACAACCTTGTGTTTAAGGGTCTAATTCTTTCACAGTCTAGCTTTGACGATAATCAAAAAAGAAGTTACCTTCAGTCCTGCCCCATCTCTCCTATCACAGATTCATTGTAAAGCTCAACTAGAGGCCTGGGCTCTTTGCAAAACCTAGACTCCCTAGCCAAATAAACATGAATTCTTGAAAAAAGTTGGGAGATTAGCAGGAAGGCTAAATTCTGCTGCTTATTCTGGGTCTTTGCATTGACTTTATCTCTAATCGGTTTAGTCTGAACTTCAAATTCTTATTTTCCCAGCTTGCACAGTGACAGGTAAGACTAATGGAGATTAGATTCCATAAGAAGACTACACAGAAGTGGTTATAGGCCGGCGCCGTGGCTCAACAGGCTAATCCTCCGCCTTGCGGTGCCGGCACACCGGGTTCTAGTCCTGGTCGGGGCGCCGGATTCTGTCCCGGTTGCCCCTCTTCCAGGCCAGCCCTCTGCTGTGGCCCAGGAGTGCAGTGGAGGATGGCCCAGGTGCTTGGACCCTGCACTCCATGGGGAGACCAGGAAAAGCACCTGGCTCCTGGCTCCTGCCATTGGACAAGCGCGGTGCGCCGGCCGCAGCGCGCCAGCCGCGGCGGCCATTGGAGGGTGAACCAATGGCAAAAGGAAGACCTTTCTCTCTGTCTCTCTCTCTCTCACTGTCCACTCTGCCTGTAAAAAAAAAAAAAAAAAAAAAAAAAGAAGTGGTTATATATCTGCCACAAAGCCCCTCTTCTCTAGCCCAGTCAGATGTAATCTAGGGCTTCAGAAAATTCTTTTGGAGACTGCCTACAATCTTTCCTAACTTCTATGATAAGGACACTAAAGAGGAAAGTTTTTATCCTTAAAATGATTAGGTTCATGTTCCCTTTTAAGTCTACAAAAACATTAAGCAAAAAGAAATCCATCTAGTTGTTCTGCTTTCTGTAGTCACTAATTACGATTGGTGACACAACCTTCTGCTGAGTACAGATATAGGAAATTCAAGATCAAAGACAGTGCACTATCATAAACAGGGAGGCATGCTTATGGACTATGTTCACATCATCAAGCAACCAGTTTAACTTGGCTAATTCTACCTTTTGCTCACCTGTACAAGGTCAGGAGAAATTCTGAGAAATGGCTGTGGCTTTGCTTCGTGGTACCTTTATAAAACTTCCTTATATTCAAAAATCTAATTCTTTCACAGTCTAAGGCAGGGGTGGAGAACTTACAGCCCTTGGGCCATAGAAGGCCGTCAAAATCATTTGGCCTGGCCCTGCCAAGGTAACTGCAAGTGGGACTTGAAATGTAATAAATCTGTAACAGGCTAATTTTTTAAGGTAATAATTTGGTATGGCCCATGAATGATGTTATAAATATCCAAATGGTCCCTGGCAGACAAAAGGTTCCCCGCTCCTGCTCTAAGGGTAGAGTATAGGTGAGCCTTCCTGTAGGTGAACTTTAAAATTCTCTTGATGGCTTTATGATTCCACACTTAAGTTGTCCTTGTGGGGAAGGGGGAAATGAAGGAGATGTAAGAATAAAGGGGAGGGGCCAGCACTGTGGCATAGCGGATAAAGCCACAGCCTACAGTGCTAGCATCCCATATGGGCGCCAGTTCGAGTCTCAGCTGCTCCACTTCTGATCCACCTCTCTGCTATGGCTTGGGAAAGCAGTAAAAAATGGCCCAAGTCCTTGGGCCCCTGCACCCACATGGGAGATCTGGAGGGAAGCTCCTAGCTCCTGGCTTCAGATCAGCACAGCTCCAGCTATTGGCGGCCATCTGGGGATTGAACCAGCAGATGGAAGACCTCTCTCTCTCTGACTTTCAAGTAAATAAATACATCTTTAAAAAGAAGAATAAAGGGGAGACCTTGATATAAAACAGCAATACATAGGGATTAGGGGGTCTGCTCATAATTTGGCATTACAGGCAAACATGTTGGAGTTGCTTAAAATAAATGTAGTAGTTACCAATAAGTGGGAAGGGGAAATACAATTTGATGAATATATGGAAGACCCTTCCCCATGAAGGCCATGGCACTGTCTATCCATCCCCTGGTTCCTGATGTCTCATATTCCTGTTCTAAACTGACTTGCAGAGATGTGATTGTAATTGTATTGTCCTTTGGATATATAAGGCCTTTCATGGCCTGAGTCTTTCTTGAGGTACAATGATAACATGTTTCCTTAATTTTTACCCATTTCTCTTACAAAGGGTATTAGGCTTGAGTAAATCATAGGTCATAGCCAGACCTATCAGAAATTCACAACTCCCAAAGGTTCAGCCCAGCCAATGTATTAAAAATACTAAAGATCAGTGGCAAGAAAACAGATCAACAGCAACAAAAGAAATGTAAAAGATCGTAGAATTGGGTCAGGGTTTCGTAAGTAGCAGAGCAGCTCCCTTGCTGCGATCTATTGAAAGTCAGCCCTCGACACAAGGGTTTGTAAAAAAGAAAAAAGAAAAAAGAAAAAAAAAAGATCGTAGAATTATATACATTCAAACACCTATTACTCCCCTCAGCGCTAAGAGTTCATACAGAGGGAGGGCAGGTACAGTGGGAAGAATCACTATATTCCTAAGGTTGTATTTATGAAATGCATGAATTTTGTATTCCTGGGAGGAAAAAAAAAGAGTTCATATAGCACTTGCTACAATATAAATTTAGGAGAATAATCGCCCCAAACTGACACATCGCTACCTCTGCCACACACACTTAAACATACAAAATCCGTCTAGATTTTATCTTTTAAAAAGATTTCCAGTAAAACAATGGCTACCATCCGCCCCCTCCACCGGCCCCTGACTTTTTGCCTTTGTTGCCAATAAAAATAACTTCAAGGGATCATCTGTAACAAATTTGTACATGATGTTTTTCATGGCAATGGCTGGGCTAACAAAGATATTAATAGAACTGACCAATAATTAATTTAGTAATTATTTGCAGATTTCAATAGTCCTATCATTCTGTTATTTTCGTTTTCTTCACCATATACCAAAGTGAACTCTATTACATCAGATAATCTACACAGGGTGCCCTGAAAGCACTTCTCATAAAAAGAAGCCAAACTATGCACAGTCTACAAACTCAAGTAATAGCAGAATTTATGTGGCTGAATTACTCATACATCAGTCTAATGGGCTGCATCAAAAGTAGCCAACTGCCAGACATATAAAGAGGAAAACTACTTCAAACAATTACATTTAAAACTTAAAGAGCCTTCATTTATGAGTAGTCAATGACCTAGGCAAACAAGAAATGCTGCATGGATTGACAAGTTTTTAAGGGAATAAAACAGCAGCTATGAATTAGTGGCAGTAACTCCTTTACTCAGAGGCTCTTGGCTAAGAGTATCTATTTTAGCCGAAGGGGTAACTCAGGAGCTGCCTTGAGAATCTTATTCTACCTATATCAGTGGAAAGACATAAAGCTATCCTTATTCTGAGGTCTAATCAGAAAGAGGCAAAATTTACTTTATTTCTGGATTTCAGTTCAAGGTCACCCCCTTCTATCCTAATTTCATCTGTCTCCATCACTCTACTTTATTAAGCTGTTCAGACTGAGTGAAAGAGATGAGAACCTGCTGGGGCAAGACCGATCCTGAAGGGACTGATGACACTGTGAATTATCCAGCCACTGAGGGCTATCACTTTCAAGGGAAAACAAACTTAATTTCTTAAATGCCCACTTGCAGTCTCTAGATCACCTATGTCTACTGGGCAAACAGGAGTGAATATCCACTACCACATAAATAACAAACATAAATGAAAAATAACTCGCTTAAACATGAGATACACTGGTGATAAATATTATATTGGGCAAATTATAGAGCTTCATTTTCCTTAGTTGTAAAGACAGTGAATTATATGATTAATAAACTTCTATCCAGACCTAAAATTAATTCTACATTTTTTCAGTTCCATCTCCAGAAGAACAGAATGCCTCCCTCTCCCTCTCCTTACTATTAGGTTATAAGCTCTTTAAAGATCCTGTCTTATTTATCTTTGCACTTCTGCTTTTTCTTATATCCTGCATATAGTAGGTTACAGTAAATGCTTGAAGAAATAAATTGTTTTTTCTGCATTTCTTCTCTGCCAACTTAGACAAAAAACAGATAAGCTAAAATTCCTTATCTTTTAATGACACACTGGGCAAAGCTCAATTTCCTCTCCACCACCTTAATGAGTCTAAAATGCCATATAATCATATTTGGTAGGTGTGCTCAGAAGTTATCCCATAGTTCTAACTCAAGAAGTAGCAAAACATAGCTGATGTAGAAGTAACATAGGCAAGTCGGGTATTAGGAATTTATTTAGCTCTGACTATTTATTTCATAGACACCTAGAGTTTGACATCTCCAAGTTCTTTGGAGATTCTGAACATTCACATTTTCTGGCCTAATTCACCTTTAGAGATACAACTGTGAAGTATTTGTTTTGTGACAAATCTGAGGAAAGAGACTGTAAACACAACCAATACCTGTTTCTAAAAGTGGGAGAAGGGAAAGGTGTGTGTATCAGCTGCTACTGACCTTCAAGCGGTCTGAAGTGCCAAACCCAGACTGTTTAGGAGAACCAAGTCTGCAGGGTGCTAAACCTTGACAAGTACCACATAAAAGGCAGTAGAGGAAACCACACAAGCTGTAGCTAGCATAAGATCAACTAAAACGTTCTTACTTTATAGATTCAAAAGAGGAATAACTGCAAGGAATATGAACAAATGACACTATAAGAAATCCAGCATTTTATTTTATCCTCGCAACATCTCTTGTTTAGAGGAATCAAGGCACCAAGAGGTTAAGTAACTTGATCAACAAAGTGTCCTTGCTAGAGACCTAGGTATACTCCTGGGCCATGCTTTATTTTCTATTAAACCTGCCTCAGAGTACTGCACTGTGGTGCAGTGGGTTAAGCTGCCATCTGCAGTGCTGGCATCCTATATGGGCATATGTTCAAATCCTGGCTGCTCCACTTCTGATCCAGCTCCCTGCTGATGCACCTGGGAAAGCAGTGGAAGATGGCCTCTGCACCTATGGGGAGACAGGGAAGAAACTCCTGCCTTCTGGCTTTGGCCTGGCCCAGCCTTGGTTGTTGCAGTCATTTGGGGAGTAAACCAGCAGCTGGAAGATCTCTCTCCCTCTGTTTAATTTTTATTTTCAAATAGTAGGTAAATAAAATAAAATGAACCTGCCTTATTCTTTACCTAATGTCATGTTTTGTAACCATGTATGTCCCAATTTTGGTTACTTTTCCTGATCCCCAGTAAATGAGAAGATTCACCCAGCCTGTCACCATTGACATCTCTATTATCAATATGGGTTTTCCTAAAGGTACCCCTGCCCTCTGTCCATTCTATATAATGTATCAGTGATTAGTTAATCTACCTAAGGCATGGCTCTATTTACCTGGTGAATACTGCTGCCTACTAACTAACCTTTCCATTGTCTATTAAATTCCGTTGTCCAAAATCACAGATCTGTAAAATAAAGATACCGCCCTATGTTTCTGCCTATGTGCACTTTGTGTTCTGGCCAAATGAGTCCAGTGGCCAAAGTTCCCAGTGTTCGCAGGATACCACACATTTTCTGTCTGATATCTTTGTTCATATTGTGTCTTCAATCTGGAATGCTCATTCTAACAATGTCTAACACGGCAAACCCTCCCCAACTTTCAAGGTCTTGTTCTAAGATCTCTGAACATTCACAGCACATTGTGCCTTTTCGAGCTGGGACCAGGTCTTACCAATACCTGAAATGTTTATATCATCTTTGCAATCTGTGCCTGTCTCTGTCATCATGCTGATAGAATGGTTTTGAGGAAAGGCAGGAGAAGAGAAACAGTTGAATGGGGGATTGCTTCAAAGTTCCTTCTCCTCTTCGTCAACTGCAGACATTTAATGAGCCCTCTTAGATGCTACTCCTTCTTGACATAGGTTAAGAGAGAAGTTTGGTGCCAAACAACTAGGCCTGGAAAGAGACAGATGAGCTGTTTCTCCTCTGAAACTGAAACCTGAGTGTCCTGTCTCTTAATTTATGGATCACAGATTTCACAGAGAACTGGAAGGACATTAGAAGTCATTGCATGCATCTCTTAATATAAAATTCTGCAGTAACTGTTTGAACATCTCTAGGGACTTGCTAGGCAAATGTGTTGCTCCCTTCCAGAGATATATAGAAGCAAATGTTCTTTCCAGTCAAGCCAAATACAGAAGATGCTCCATAGGAATGTGAATCTTGCTGTTTGATGGTGATGTTGATGGAAGAACCAGTGCTCCAAGCTGAACTAGGATTTGCCCTCCATATATTTACAAGCGTCTCTCAAACCGTAATTTGCTTTTTAATCTGTACTCCCAGGAACTGATTTCTGCCTATAAAGACAAAATTAACTATCTTCATCCTAAACTTCTGGTATTGATACATTGATTTCAGGTTATCTGGTATTTAAGTCTCTCTCTCTGTGCCTCTCTCTCTCTCTCTGTTACAGACTTATGTGTTCAACTTTATCTCAGTCTAATCCTCCTCACGTTCCTATCTTCCACCAACACTGATCTACTCACTTTTTGTGAATTTAGAGCATTGCCACTTGTATATTTTTGGGGGAGTGTGTCATTCCCTTGAACTCCTTCCCTCGCCCCATTTTCAGTGTATTTACAAATTCTGTGACATTTATTCAACATTTCTCATGCACTAAAAAGATGCCAGAATTAAGGGTAAAGCTATAACATGGCCCTTGCCCTTTTGAGTTTACAATCTAGCTCATTTTTTAAGGCTTTAATAAAATGTCACTTCTTGCATGAAGGTTTCTTGAGTTCCTAACAGAAGAAATTTTCTCTTCTAAATTTCCCTAGTAATCTTCTCTCATGAAAATCTAAACTTATAGTTCTTAAAATACAAGCTAAATACACACACACACACACACACACACACACTCAGCAAGTTTCTTGAGGGCAAGGGACTTTCTAATTTATTTATTTTTTAATATTCATTTGTTTATTTGAAAGATAGAGTTGAGAGATTGATGTTCCTTCCACCCACTCATTCAATCCCGAAATGTTTGCAATGGCCAAGGCTGGGCCAGGCTGAAGCCAGAGGCCTGGAACTCCATCTGGGTTTCCCACTTGGGTGCAGGTGCCCAAGTATTTGGGCCATCTTCTGATGCTTTCCCAGGCACATTAGTCAGGAGCTGGATAGGAACTGGCGCTCATTTGGGATGCTGGCATTACTACTGGTGGCTTACCTCACTGCACCACAATGCTGTCCCCAGGATCTTTTTAATTTCTACCTCCTTAAAGCATCTAGAATAACACTCAAAAAGTATTAATTCTTACAAAATCCATGTATGTTTCAATCATATACGAGGAACCAGATGCAAGAAGATAAGGTATTTGCCTTTGTGAAGTTACTCTAGAAGAGCAAGCTCTCATTACATATGCGCACAAATAAATATATATAGGTATATATGATTACAATTTGTGATGAGTGGCATGAAGGATGTAAAACATAGCAGCAAGCTACAGAATAACAGTGAAATAATTAATTTAGATGGATGCAGGAGACAGGTGGGAATAAGGAGAGAGACGACTTTTCTAAAGAGGTGACTTTTTTAAACTTTTTTTAATAGAAAAACTTTGATTTAATAAATACAAATTTCAAAGTACAACTTTTGAATTATAGTAGTTCTTCCCCCCATAACCACCCTCCTATCCTCAAACCATCCCATCTCCTACTCTCTCTCCCATCCCATTCTTCATTAAAATTCATTTTTAATTATCTTTACATACAGAGGATCAAGTCTATACTGAGTAAAGATTTCAACAGTTTGCACCCACACAGACACACAAAGTATAAAATACTGTTTGAAGACTAGTTTTACTGTTAATTCTCATAGCATAACACATTAAGGACAGAGGTCCTACATGGTGAGCAAGTGCAGTGATTCCTGTTGTTGACTTAACAACTGACACTCTTATTTATTACGTCAGTAATCACCTGAGGCTCTTGTCATGAGATGCCAAGGCTATGGAAGCCTCTTGAGTTCACAAACTCTAACCTTATTTAGACAAGGCCATAATCAAAGTAGAAGTTCTCTCCTCTCTTCAGAGAAAGGTAAAGAGGTGACATTTAAACAGACTTATAAAATTATTGGGGTTTTATAAAAGGGCAGGGAAGTACCTCCTTGAGGTAAGACAAGAATTAAGGGCATTCAAGGCCAATATGAATAAAACACATTGAGTGAGAGGAGGAAAGAAAGCCCAAAGTAGTTGAAGGGTGGCAAAAGGATTATCAGCTTAGAAGGCCTGGACTGAGTGTTTCACCCAGCGGTTAAGATGCCCGCATAAATGTTGGCGTGGCTGGGTCAGAGTCCCACTTCCACTCCAAATTCCAGCTTCCCGCTAACAGACACCCTGTGAGGCAGCAAGTGACGGGGTCCCTGCCACCCACGGGGGAGATCTGGATTGAGTTCCTGGATCATGGCTTCAGCCCTGGTCATTCTAGGCACTTGGAGAGTAAACCAGCAGATGGGAGCTCTGTCTGTCTCTGTATCTCTCTGCCTCTCAAATAAGTAAGTAAAACTTAAAAAAAATTTAAGGAAAGCTTTATAGGCTGTTTTAAAGTGTCAAAATTTTATTCCAAGGACATCTGGAAACTATTTAAGGATAGTAAGCAGGGAGGTATATGATCAGATGTACATTTTTTTTTTTTTTTTTGACAGGCAGAGTGGACAGTGAGAGAGAGAGACAGAGAGAAAGGTCTTCCTTTGCCGTTGGTTCACCCTCCAATGGCTGCCGTGGATGGCGCGCTGTGGCCGGTGCACCGCGCTCATCCGATGGCAGGAGCCAGGTGCTAGGTGCTTATCCTGGTCTCCCATGGGGTGCAGGGCCCAAGCACTTGGGCCATCCTCCACTGCACTCCTGGGCCACAGCAGAGGGTTGGCCTGGAAGAGGGGCAACCAGGACAGAATCCGGCGCCCCGACCGGGACTAGAACCCGGTGTGCCGGCACCGCAAGGCGGAGGATTAGCCTGTTGAGCCACGGCACCGGCCCAGATGTACATTTTAATAAAATATTAAAATATTGGCTGCTATGGAGAATAATTGCCTTTATTTGTTCTTTCCTATTAATATTTCCTACACAAGTTCAGACGGCATAAAAGTTTTAACAGATGCTTTTCTGGACTCTAGAAAATTAAACAATTACAGCTCAATGCTCTGAGTTATAAAATAGTTTGAGGGGTAAAAACCAAAGAATATTTATCCCTGCATTGTAAGAGCTTCACAAGTCACAGCCGCATTTCGCAGGTGAGAGTTAGGCTTGCCAAATGCTGGAGTCAGATGGTCTTCAGATCCTGGCTCTGCTCATTTCTAGCTCAGTCTCTTGTTAACATTTCCTGTAAAAGTCCTCTGGTTCATCAGGTTGACAACAGGTCCTACTGTAAAGTGGCTACTAAAGGGACTGTGTTGATTTCAATAACACTTGGGTAAATGACTCAGATTTGGTACTTGCACAAGGAAGAAATACATAAACCTCACTTTTCACTTGCACCTCCCTCAAAACATTAGTGATTAATCGAGGATGCATATAACTCCAGTTTTTAATGCCTTGCTCCAAGGAAAGTGAAAAACCTATGAGGCTGAGTCCATGAGGGATTCTGGTTACAACCGTCATTTTCAGTTCTTAACGTTAAACACCTGCTGAGGTTTCTCAATCTTGGCATTACTAACAGTGTGGGTGGCATAATTCTTTGTAGTATGAGCTGTCCTGTGTGTTGCAGAATGTTTAACAGTATCTTTAGCCTCTACCCACCAGGTGCCAGTAGCAGTGCCCCAGTTGTGACAATTAAAAATGTCTCCGGACATCTCCACAAGTCCCCCAGGGGGCAAAACTGCCTTACCCTCTAGAGAACCACTTTTATCATCTGAGTTTCAGTGAAACTCATGGAAGCACAGAGATAATATCTGTTTTGTCCTCCTTCAGGGTTGTTATGTATGATTCAAGTAACATGGGGAAAAAAAGATAGAAAAAGCCCATATCGGATGTAAAAGCATTAATACTTTGTGAAGAATTTCTTGTTTCATAAAGCATTGTAAGATTGAGATTAAGGGTATATGCAGTCTAATATACCTTTCAGTTGGGTAGTCAATAAATATTGATTGATTTACTCTAAGTTTGGGTCCAATAGTAACTTCATTTATTTATTTAAAGATTTATTCATTTTCCCAAAAGGCAGAGCTGTAGAGAGGCAGAGGCAGTGGCAGAAGCAGAGGGAGAGAGGGAAAGAAGGAGAGAGGGAGACAGAGTGTCCTCCACCCACTGCAACAGCCAGAGCTGCAGCAATCTGAGGCCAGAAGCCAGAAGCTTCCTCCAGGTCTCCCACGCGGGTTCAGGGGCATAAGGAATTGGGCCATCCTCTGCTGCTTTCCCAGGCCACAGCAGAGAGCTGGATCAGAAGTGGAGCAGCCGGGACTCGAATCGGTGCCCACATGGGATGCCGGCAGCGCAGGCAGCAGCTTCAACCGCCATGCCACAGCGCCAGCCCCTTCATTAACTTTTGTGGCATGTTCTCAGGTGCACTTTTTCTGAAAATTGCTGAGCCACAACAGTGTAATATGTTTCCAAATCTAAGTCTACTTAAAAGCTAGGCCTGGATGAAATGAAACTGGCTACTCATTTTACAAACCAAAGTATGGAGGTTGTCTGATTAGCCAAGGTTACGGCGTAGTGTCTAGTGGTAATCAATCAGTCATTAGAACCCTGGTTCTGATATCAAGTCTAGTGCCCTTTCTGTTATTTGTAGCATGGTATTTCTATCTTATATCCATGTTTCTTAATACTATGTTAGCTTTTCTTTTTTAAATTTTTCTTTCTGGGGACAATCTTGAAAAACTGAGGCGAGGAAGCAGAGCTGCAGTTTTGAGAAAGACTAAAAATTTTAGTTCTAATTCTAGTTTTTCTATTATATTAAGTAATCTAGCTTCTGTAGTCAGAGATGGATTAACTCATCTTCAGGGCCTATTTCAGTAGAGACAAGTTAGGTGCAAATAATAATCATTTCAATGAGAAACAAATGCATGCTCATCTTTTCTAAATATTCTTAATAACAGGATATTCTTAGACATTCTAACATTTCAGTGGCTTTAACACTTACTTATCAAACACATTGCAGAGCATGCTGTTCATATCATTTTCTAGCATTTTTCAATTCACCAATCTTACACAATCATCCTCTCTGAGAGGCACCTTGCCAAAGTTAAACAGCAAAAGAGCCTCCCCTCTTCTTGGAGTCAGACTGCTGACTGTTAGAGGGCCCTGCCACCTTTGGAACTCAGAACACGTTACTAAAACTTTATGAGGATAATATCACACTTATAAGTGGGATGATAAAATTTCACAATATTATGAATATCAAATGTAAATATACCTATGAAAGTGATTGGCACATGAATAACACATATAATAAATCATAATAAATGCTAATTGCTTTCCTCCTAATTCAAGTGCTTCTCAAAGTGTGAGCCACAGACTGTCTGGATCAGAATCATCAGGAATGTTTGGCTGAAAATGAAAAATTATGGACATTACTTCACACCACTGAATCACCTCTCAGGAAGTGGAGCCTCAAAACTTAAATATGGAGACTGAAATGGTGGTGCAGCAAGTTCAGCTGTCGATTGGGATGCTGGCATCCTGTATGAGAGTGCTGGTTCAAGTCTTGGCTACTCTGCTTCAGATCCAGCTCCTTGCTAATGCACCTGGGAAGCAGCAGATGATGAGGTTCTGCAACCCATGTGGAAAACCTGAATGAAGTTCCTGTGTCCTGGCTTAGACCTAGCCTAGCCCTAGCTGTTTTAGCCAATTGGGGAAGGAATTAGTGTATGGAAGATTACGTTCTTGGTCTCTCCTACTCTCTCAGTCACTCTGTCTTTCAAAAAAATAACTTATGTACAAAACAGATAATAGTATGGTAGACTTCTCTTACCCACAATTCATTATCCATGTTCAATAAGGCTGGGTATAATACAATAAAATATTTTGAAAAACAGCATATCCATTTAACTTTTATTACATTATTCTTGTTGTAATCTCATACTATGCCAAATTTATAGAATTAAGTATGGGGGCTGGCGCTGCACAGCGTTTAAAAGCACTGGTCTGTGGTGCTGGCATCCCATATGCGTGTGGGTTTGAGTCTCAGTTACTCCACTTCTGATCCAGCTCTCTGCTATGGGCTGAGAAAGCAGTGGAGGATGGTCCAAGTCCTTGGGCCCCTGCATCCATGTGGGAGATTCAGAGGAAGCTCCTGGCTCCTGGCTTTGGATTTGGTGCAGCTCCAGCCATTGTGGCCATCTGGGGAGTGAACCAGTGGATAGAAGACCTTTCTTTCTCTCTCTTTGCCTCTGCCTCTCTGTGGCTCTGCCCTTCAAATAGATAAATAAATATTTTTTTAAAAATTATGTGGCAGAAAAAATATAATTGATGGCTCTGGTACTGTCTACAGCTCCAGGTATCCACTGAGGCTCTTGGAGCAAATCTCCTATAGTTAAGTTGGGGGGAAGGTGGGGCAACTGTACAAAGAATCCAAGAATTGGACATTTAAAAATGAGCACTTATTGCCTGGTAATAATAACAGAATTATGCATTCTGACCTCAGAATCAGCCCTTAAGGCATTCTGGTCTGGTTGAAAAGCCCACAAGAGCATTTCAGGCATGGTAAACCAATGCACTGTGGCAAAAAAAATGTCCTACATGAAGGAACTCTGTGGGTAAGACCCCAGTGGGAAGAAGTGGTCATCAAAGAGGGATGTACTTTTCTCCGAAGAGAGGAGAGAACTTCCACTTTGCTTATGGTCTTGTCTAAACACTGACGGAATTTGTGGATTCAAAAGGTTTCCAAAGCCTAGGCAGCTCAGTCAAGAGCCTCAGGTGATCACTGACATCATACATAAGTGTGTTAATTGCTAAATTAACAACAGGAGTCTCTGTGCACTAACTTCCCATGCAGGACCTCTATCCTCAAAGAGTTGCATTATGAGAGTTAACAGTAAAACTTGTTCTCAAAGATTTATTTCATTTTAGTGCATTAAGTGGAGGATGTTTTTATGTCTCATAAGTTTTTCTTATACCTAAGTGTCCAACTCCATTGCCTGTTTTCTTAGGTGCTTCCTTAATTAATGATAAAACTCTTTCTCAAGGACTTACTTTCTTTAACGTATTAAGTGGAGGGTATTCCTATGTCTCATAAGTTACATTATGTCTAAGTGCTCACAAAAGATGTATCATTTTTGGGTGCTTTTTTAAAGTTAACTAAGTTTCTAAAAAAAAATGAAGTGAAATTAACTGTGAGATGCAATGACTTTGAGCAGCCTTGTCTTGACTGTTGAGGAAGTTTTTTTTTTTTCCTTGCAAATTATTGAACTCATTACTTAGTATACAGTTGGTCTTCTGTGTATAAATTTAATTGAAAATGGATCTTAGTGGAGAATGGGGCTGGGAATGGGATAGGGAGGAGGAGTGAGAGTGTAGGTGGGAGGGCGGGTATGGTAAGAAGAATCACTGTATTCTTAAAGTTGTACTTATGAAATGCATGGGGGCCAGCTCCGGTGTAGCAGGTAAAGCCGCCGCCTGCAGCGCCAGCATCCCATATGGGTACCAGTTTGAGTCCTGGATGCTCCACTTCTGATCCTGCTCTCTGTTATGGCCTGGGAAAGTAGTGGAAGACAGCCCAAGTCCCTGGGCCCCTGCACCTGTATAGGAGACCCGGAAGAAACTCCTGGCTCCTGACTGATGCAGTTCTGGCCATTGTGGCCAACTGGGGAGTGAACCAGCAGATGGAAAGCCTCTCTCTCTCTCTCTCCCTCTCTCTCTCTCTCTCCGCTTCTCCTTCCCTCTGTGTGTAACTCTGAATTTCAAGTAAATAAATAAATCTTAAAAAAAAAAGAAATGCATGAAGTTTGTATTCCTTAAGTAAAATATTTCTTTGGGAATAAAAATGAACGTTTAGGAAAAAGAAAAGTGTGTATGGGGGAAGCCAAGATTCAACTAGGAACTAAAATAAAACATTTGTTTATTTTGAAATTCCAAAAAGGGCACAGAGCTAGCATGGTCTCATTTAAAAGTTCCGTACACCACTACCTACTAATGAAAGACACTTTTGAGCTAACACTGAATTCAATGCCAAAGTACTCATCTTTGGGATTTCAGAGACATTTTCTCTTTTAACTACTGTGTGAGGAACAACCAGACAGACAGACCTCAAACAGGAAGTTGCTGTTTAGCTAAGACTTTTAAATTCTGGCCATGTGATGAAATGGGTACATCTAATTCCCAACGTGATTAAGGAAATTAAGATTTGTCCAAGCCGAGTGAGCACTTCAGGTCCGTCCATTAGCACCAATTGCCTTTTTAAGACTGGGTTGAGTCTGAGATCCTTAATAGCTCCCCCAAAAACACAGGAGGAGAGAGCTGTGGGCTGAAAAGGTATTTTCCTTCTTTATTATGGCAGCTTTCCAGACACACAAGGGATCTATACTTATTCTCTAACTGGTAAAACTGTACTTACTGGTTGTGGGCCCTTGGGCATATTACTTAATACCTCTGTTGCCTCAGCTCTAAACGAGGGCTAATAAAAGTAGCCTATCTTATAAGATTGTTCGAGAATTATTATCGGGAGTTCACTGAGGCAGCCATGCAGTGGCTAAGAGAGCAAGTTAATTTCCTCTACAACACAGACGACAGTGGCACCTTTGTCATAACAGTGTGTATTTAAACCCTTGCTTCAGCAGTAAGACATTAGGTCCTTGAAAAACACTCACTAATGCTACTTGTAAACTTACAAGTTTTCTCTAAATCTGCCATAGGTACAGCTCCCTGCATCCTTTTATTTGTCTTCCACCAATTACTGCATAGCTAACCTTTCTTTCTCATCTCTGGACTTTTCAGAGATGTGCTAGGGACTCCTGTTCACTTAACTTTACAGGCAGCGAAGTCCTTTGCCTGTGTTAGATCATGTGATCAGCCATTTCCGTTCATTTGGTTCCCATCTGCACTGTATTCTTTTTGGAATGTTTCAAAGTTTCTGGCTTCTGCCTGTTTTCTAATTATAAAAAAAATTTGTTTTCCTACTGTATTTCTACAGTAATTTCACTGGGATTTGGGGAAGGACGAGATTAGTTTAAAGAATGCCATCTTGCAACAGAGATGTGATACGGTACATTATGTCTCATCTATCTTCTACAGTCTAGTTTCTGAAGAGGAGAAACAGTTCTAAGGTACAACAAAGCACCCTGATGTGCCGCGTAAATCACAGGGAAAATCACAGGGAAAATATTTTCATGGTTAGTTTCTAGGAAGTTTGTGAGCCTTTTACAAGTGTGCAAATAACAACTTTGTGAAACCTGAAGGCAGAAGGAGGCCCAGGGAACACCTGGTTTCAACTAGCCAGTAAGAATTTCCCATGGGAATCTGACAAGGAAGACAGATAAGATAGGCCTACTTTGATGAGATGCATGGTAGGACTCATAATTCTGTCCTCCATAACTTGGAGGGATTATAGTCCACAAGTGGGCCTGGTTATCTCATATCCTATCAAGTTTATCTGTGCTGTTCCACAGAGAGACAATGGGTGCTGAAAGCATGGTCCAGAGACAGATTTCCTTATTCTAAAATCTGAAAAAGCAACACTAATCAAATGATGCTTTCTAAATGTACAACTTCATTTATAAGCTGGAGTCATATTCATCTGTTATTCTCTTTGATATTTATGATTTGTGACATACAAAATTAGATTTGTGAGAAAATGTTTGACTTGTATGAGTATAGTCCTTTGCTGTGCCTACTTAGTAAGCCTAACTTCACAGTTACCACTACTGTATAACTAAATAAATAATGCTATTATACAAGTTCTAAATATTTTAAAAGTTTATTTATCTGAAAAGCAGAGCTAGAGAGAGAGATAGATCTTATATTCTCTGGCTCACTCTCTGAAAGACTGCAACAGCCAGGTCTGGGCCAGCCAAAGCCAGGAGCCAGGAACTCCTTCCTGGTCTCTCACATAGATGGTAGGAGCCCCAAGTACTTGGACCATCTTCCACTGCCTTCCCAAGCATATTTAGCAGGGAGCTAGATCAGAGTAGAATAGCTGGGACTTGAACTGGCATTCTGATATGAGATGCCAGTGTCACACAAATGGTGGCTTAATCAGCTATAGCACAACATTGGCCTCAATGTACCAAAATTTTTTTAATTTAAAAAAATTTTTTATTTATTATTATTATTTTTATTTGACAGATAGAATTAGACAGTGAGAGAGAGAGAGGGACAGAGAGAAAGGTCTTCCTTCTGTTGGTTCACTCCCCAAATGGCCACAGTGGCTGGTGCTGTGCCCGGAGCCAGGTGCTTCTTCCTGGTCTCCCACATGGGTGCAGATGCCCAAGCACTTGGGCCATCCTCCACTGCCTTCCCAGGCCACAGCAGAGAGCTGGACTGGAAGAGGAGCAGCTGGGACTAGAACCTGGCTCCTATATGGGATGCCAGTGCCGCAGGTAGAAGATGAGCCAAGTGAATCACAGCACCAGCCCCAATTTTTAAAAATTTTTATTAAGATTTTATTTATTTATTTGAGAGGTAGAGTTACAGACAGAGGGAGAGACAGAGAGAAAGGTCTTCTCTCCATTGGTTCCCTCCCTAAATGGCCACAACGGCTGGAGCTGCACTGATCCGATCCGAAGCCAGGAGCCAGGTGCTTTCTCCCGGTCTCCCATGTGAGTGCAGGGGCCCAAGCACTTGGGCCATCTTCGACTGCTTTCCCAGGCCATAGCAGAGAGCTGGACTGGAACAGAAGCAGTCGGGACTAGAACTGGTGCTCATATGGGATGCTGGCGCCACAGGCAGAGGATTAACCTACTGTGCCATGGCGCTGGCCCCAATGTACCAAATTTTTACTCAGCACAAAGAATGGCAGTGGAAGCTAGAAAGATGCATGTGTGTGAGTATTTAAAAAACATACACTCCTCTTCAAGATAATTACTTGGTCTCTCATTCTTTCCAGAACCACATTAAGTATGCAAAGGTATGGGTTGAGAAGTAATTAAGGCTGTGCAGAGACAAGAAAAGATATGGTCCCTGAGAGGGTGGCAGAGTCGAGGCTAGATCCTTTTGACATCTACTCTAACTCAATTCAACAAGTACTAACTAAATACCCTCTGACCCAAGGGCTACAGGCAAGCCAGAGATGAAAAGGATGGAGACTCTAGCTTAAACCTGCTATCATAGAGAACAAACTTTACAAATGGCTCATGGCATTATAGAAAGAGAATGACAGAGGTAACAAAGAAAGAGGCTGATGTAGATATGGTTAAGAGTGTTGTGGTATGGCAGATCAGGCCATGCCTGTGACAGCAGCATCCCTGATGGATGTGCCAGTTCAAGTTCTGGCTGCTCTGCTTCCAACCTAGCTCCCTGCTAAGAAGCCTAAGAAAATAGTGGGAGATGGCCCAAATACTTGGGCTTCTGCCACCTATGTGGAAGATGCAGATGGAGTTCTAGGCTCCTGACTTTGGCCTGGGCCAGCTCTGGTCAATGCAGACATTTAGGGAGTGAACCAAAGGACAAAAGATCGCTTTCTGTCTCTTCTTCTTTCTCTCTGTCATTTTATCTTTCAAATAAATTAATTAAAAAAAAAGGTATGAGGGTATGACACAATTCTGACCTGCTTTACGATGACCTTGCCTCTCAAAAAGAGAAGTACTCATGATGGTACCACAACCAAGATATCATATCTCATAATCATCAGAACACCTGGGAAGGCTGATACCAGTAATCTTTTGTTCTGAGTTGAAAATAATGACCTTGCAAATTAGCTCCTGAGTAACAGCATATTGAAAAACACTAGAACAATCTGTAGGACTGTGATGCAGATGACCTCAGTGATGTCTGCAATCAACACAATTCTGGTGAGGTTATTTATACATGGCTCTTACTTAGGCTTTAATCTGAATAATAAGAGATAAAAGTTAAGATGTTTCCAAGTAAATGATACCTTCTCATTTCTTTCACTACTCATTTACAATTAAAGTCTCACAGTCAGAACTAGAAGTGTTTTTAATTAACAGTCTGATGCATATACTGGCACATACGTGAATCGCTATATGTGCAGTTATTTGTTACAGTACTGTCCGTAAGAGCAATATATTGAAAAAGCAACCTAACTGTTCATTGATAGGGCTCTGACTAAACAAGTTGTTGTATCTATGTACAACAGAGTACTTTATGGAACACTTTGCAGATTAAAAACAAGAATGAGAAAAAAATCCAAGAGTGAAGAAGCTCTTTTTATATTGATATGTGATGATCTCCAATATATATAATAAATTTTAAAAAACAGGGTGTATTATATGCTTTAATTAGTAAAAAACTTGAAAAGGGAAAAAGTATATACTTATTGTTTATACATATCTATACCACTTTTGGGGGAGGGGATGCTAGAAAGGGGCAACATTTTGGTCCCCAGGAGGGTAACTGGTCAGAGAAGGTCAGGAGTAGAAGGAATTTTTTTTCAGTGAATATCTTTATAAACATTTTGAATTGTGAACCATGGTAATATATTTCCTATTTTTACAAAATTAAATTCTCAAGTCCAACACCTTTACTTCACAGATGGGGAAACTGAGGGGCACATTAATGAATAATGACATTAATACACTCCTTGGTCACTGGAAGCCAGGTTAACCTCTCTTCAATCCTCCTCCCACTTCTGTAGATGGTTTTCTGGGAAGCAGCTAAGCAGGAGGGGTTTCTGAGCTTCACAAATCCTGTTTTGGTGACAAATAACATAGAAGCTCCCATTTCTCTTGCCCACTCCCACCTTCCTGTACAAAGAAGATCAAGTGTACCACTGCATTCTTCACAAAGGCCTTTAGAAAAGCTTTTATTTGTCTGGTCCGAATAGGACAGCTCAAATTTGATATGTCAAACAAACAAACTGAAAAGGTCTTTTAGTTATGCAATGATAGAAGGGCCTAAGTCCAATGGGGAGTGGATCTCCTAGCTGCTATACTCTATTTCTCTGATATCTTGTGTTGCTGGCTAAGCCACATCCTGGAATAAGGAATGCAATCACGGGATGCGCCCTTTCATTCTCTCCTTGCTGGATCTTTTTGTGGTCTTGACACATTTCTAGTCTGCTGAGTGCAGACTAGACTTACGTAAAGGTTTTCAGAGTTATATAGACGATATGATAAAGAAAGCCCTCAGAAAAGGTAAGCGAGAGGAATGCAGGGGTACATAGTTACACAACATTCTTTTGTCTCATAAATTGACAACATTCTAGGCACTCCAAACTGCTTCAAAATTATATTCACATCACAGTCCTACAACAACTCTACTACTGATTCAGGGAAAGGATCAATGTGGCTAAGAAAAGTCCTTTCCCTTGTTACTGGTTGCTAGAGTTCTGTTCTCTTTATATGCTTTATTTCATGTTTACTTTTGAGATGCAGGCGTCCATCTACTTATGCTGTATTGCATAATGTCCCCAGCCTACAAAAGCAGGTTGTATACAAAAGCCTAGAGCTATTGTGTAAAGGAAAAGAGGTAGGGTGGACCCTTCACAACCCTTTCCTTCTCTGCAGGGCTTTGCATTCCTGAGGATGGGCCCCTCCTCTGCTTGGGGATGTTACCTAAATCATGAAATGATAATACTCAAAGCAATGGAACTTCAAAAGCATTTCCTTCCCAGTCCCTACTGGAAGATTTCTGTTGGCAGAAACTGCTCATTGTATTAGGTATTAGACTTTTGATGACTTGTCATACTTAGCCACAAACTACATGGGACTTTTGAGTTTTTAGAAGATATTGTTAAGAGCTGAATGTGGGAGTAGAGCTTTAGTCTATTCCTCCCTTACCCCCAGTCAGGCCTGCCTTGCCAACTTTAAAAGACAGTTATCTGGGGGCTGCCTAGTCACTGACTTGTCTCACAGATCTGCAGTGAAGTCATCTTGTCACTGGAAACGTTTTTCTAGTGATGATTATGTCATCTTTTTCTCTTGGAGTAGTTTTGGTGGGGAATCAGAAGTCGAGGCAAGTTGGAAATAAGAGGAAGAGGAACAATTTTAAGGATCAGACTTCCAAGCATATAATATAAATTGTTGCCTTCACAGCAGTCATCTCATTTTATTCACGTTAAGACTGGGACCTTTATTTTTCTCCATTCAAAACTGAGACAATAGAGGTGAACATTTAGCTTAGAATCAAGTTTCTTCCGTCCCACACCAGAGTACCTGGGTTTAATACCTGGCTCTGACTCCTGACTCCAGCTTCCTGCTAACAAAGACCCTGGGAGGCAGCAGTGATGGCTTAAGTGATTGGGTTCCTGTCACCCATGTGGGAGACCTGGACTGAGTTCCTGGCTCCCAGGTTTGGCTGGACCTGGTCCCAGCTGGCCATTGCGGGAATTCACGGAGTAAACCACAGATGAGAGATCAATATTTCTCTCTCCCTCAAATAAACGAATCAATTAAAAAAGAAAACAGATTATAATCTGAGGAAAACTGAAGTTTTTAACAGATCAGTAGCAGTGCCCTAAGTAGTTTTTAATATGCCTTAATCTCATCCAACACTCGTATTCTAGGACATGGGAAAATGAAAACTGAAGAGGCAATCATGTGGAATGGAGTGGGAAAACCCTTTTACTCTTTACTTCATATATTCTTAAACCATTTGAGATTTTTTTTTTATGTCATGTCATTTAGAAAAAAAGTTTCCACTGGGCTAACTACAAACTTGTCACTTTGGCCTTCAATGTATTTGAAAATATGACCTTAGAGTTCTTCTATGTTTTAATCCACTACTTGCATACAAGTATTGTGGCCTTAAAGTCTTAGCAAACTATCCCACAGGACTCTCTTAGCCAAGTTTGCTGACCACACACTGGTAGATTATTCTCCAATATGAAGGGAGTAACTCTTCCAGTTCTCCTTGGTGAAGGTGTGGGCATACCAAGGGTATTAGTTGTGTTTGTTCACAAGCCAATCTATGCCAGTTGAGCTTATTATTGTAAATCTATAATCTAATTAAGTCTTAACTAAACCAATTTTGAGAAGAGAAAAATGATAGCAACAGCTAACATCGAGTTCTTACTACCTGCCAGGCATTGTTCTGAGTGCTTTATAGGAATTAACTCATATACTCTTCACAAGAATCTTAGGCAAGGGATACTATCATTATCCCTATTTTATGAAGGAAGAAACTGAGTGTGACTTGCCCAAGGCCTACACAACCAATAAGCAGCAAAGCAATTTGGCTTCAGAGCTATACTACATAGCTTCTCTGTAGTTTTTCCATGGAAACCAAGTCCAATGTTCTGTGAAGACTAGATAAAGGTGAGTCACACAATCTCATACACTGCTGACAGGTATGGGAGAGACAGCTGTAAAGGCTGGGAGAAAATTCCCAAACACCCTGAAGGGCTGCATTCAGACTGCTTTGTGAGTGACTTTTCAGTATTCACTCTATGTTAAAGAAGCCATAGGTGATGTAGCTCAGGGGTTGGCAAACTCTTTACACAGAGAGCCAAATAGTAAACATTTTAAGTGTTGTAGGCCATGTGGTTTCAGCTGCAACTACTGAGCTCTGCCTTGTAGGACAAAAGTAGTCAGAGACAATATGTAAACAAATGAGTATGGTCGTGTTCTAATAAAATCTATTTGCAAAAATAGGCATCAGCCAGCATAAGATTTCACTGTAGTGTATTGATCCCTGGGACATATTTCACGAGAAGACTGAGGCCTTATGTTAAAAGAAGGGCAAGGGACATCAATGTTTTAAGCTAAAAGAAAACGTTTAAAAATGTATATAATTAATACCTACAATTCCCTGCTTTAACTTACTTTTTAAATTAACCAACTAATGGCCCCAACTGCATCAGATAAGAGGGCGACTCCTGTCTTGTGAGAAACGTGTGCCTTCTTTCCTGCCTTTACGTGTTTGCCAGTGCTGCCCTTGGAAAGCCTTGACTTCCTACTCCCAGTGGAATCCTACTTATTTTCAAAGCCTATTATCTAATGGCACAATCTCCTCCAAATAAGATATGATCTCTTCCTCTCTGGAAATCCCACAATAATTAATTTCTCCTTCTTATGGGACTACTGTGCATGTCTTCAATTATGGTTATCTGTGTACTTTAATTACTCCCACTGTTCAACCAAAAGCACTTTGAGGACAGGAACATGGACTTACTCATTTCCCTATCCCTCACAACACCCAGCACAGTGCCTTAAACATAGTGGGCTTTCAGAGACACTTCTTGAATTGAGTTCTCACACCCTTCTGCTTTTAGCGACTGTGTGAACAGAACACTATATTGATTCTTCCCCCCACCAATCTATATTCAATTCCTATCCCTTATCATTACACCAAGGATACAACTTGGTTATCATTCTAAATTATTAATTTTAAAAGGCATCCACCAGTACAGATCAGTATGCAAAAACTGTCACCTCTTGCAAAATTACTCCTCATTTGAAAGGAACTATTAAAACTGCTGCTTCCAAGGGCTGGCGTGGTGGTGTAGCCAGTAAGGCTCTGCCTGCAGTGCTGGCATCCCATATGGGCACTAGTTGGAATCCTGGCTGCTCCACTTCCGACCCAGCTCTCTGCTGTGGCCTAGGAAAGCAGTGTAAGATGGCCCAGGTCCTTGGGCCCCTGCATTCCTGTGGGAGAACAGGAAGAGGCTCCTGGCTCCTGGCTTCAGATTGGCCCAGCTCCAGCCGCTGCAGCCATTTGGGGAGTAAACCAGCAGATGGAGGACGGATCTCTCTGCCTCTGCCTCTCTGCAACTCTGCCTTTCAAATAAATAAATTTTTTTAAAAAATTGCTGCTTCCCACTCGATCTTCAAGGGGTTCAATTCATTTTATAAACATATCAAGTAGCCGGATACTTAAAATAAACAAAAATGCGACATCAAACTTGAGGTCAGGGTTGTTATGCCTTACTTATCTTCCTATTCAAAGCGGTACTCAGTAGATGTCTAGGTTTAATCTACTTGTATGAAGTGTTTCGGGAGCCTGGCCCCAGCTCAGAGTGTGTTAGAAGAAGGGTGGGACACGAATTCAGGCTTCCTGATTCCTAGTCCAATATTTCTGGTTTGAAGATATTCTCATTCAGGCGCACACAGTGCTACAGCCGCGAGCCTGAAAGCTGCGGGAGACCCACCGCCATCTCTCCCTCGTACCACTAATGAGATTCAGCAGCTGTGCTCCCACAAGGGGACTCTGTATATGCATGCTGGTGGCGCCCATGCCAAAAGGGCAGATTTTAGATTTCCTGAGTGTCTAAGGAGGCCCCTTGAACACCCTCAATAAAAACACCTCTGCCCAAGAATGCAAGATAAGAGCTCACATGTTTCCTCGGCATTTTGTTGTTGCTGTTTCCAGGCTTTTTAAAATCTCATTTAAGTTATACAAGTTTCATATTTCCTTGGTTATCATTTCCTTGTCATTTTTTAAAGAGCACTATTCAGTTGTTCAGTGCTAGAATGATGGTGGCAAGTTCTGGGAGGGAGGGTCAGAAAGAACGATGGGACTTTCCCAGCTCATTCTTCCCTCTGAGATGTGGCAAGGGTCACATTCTACACAGAGTTACTGCAACAGGTTCCAGTTCTGGTGCCTGGATTCCAGTTGCATCATTGCTTCCACATGGCCAGCCTTCTCTGCTGTAACCATCTGAGTCAAGAAACACAAGAAACAGACCAACAGTCCTGTCTTCCGTTCAACAGAGGAATATTTACTTAACAAATTACAGTTGCATATGATATTTCTAGCTCTCCTAGCCCCCTCCCCTGGAGCTTTAGACCACAGTACAATCACCTTCAGTTAACAAAAGAGACCAAGTAATGCAGATCGGTCGCAGCCAGTACAGCATTTTTACGTTTCTGGAAGTTACCTATAAAGGGTAAGAACCATCTCTGGGCTCTGGGTCGCAAGGGAGAAAAATCCTAAGGGAGTCAGTTAAGGAATAAGAGAACAAGGATGAATTCCGCCCACCTCCCCAACAGAATCAATCAGACCCTATTAAGGTCAAGGAGGCTTGCAATTGAGTTTTATACAAACTACAATAAAGACCAGAACAGGGGAAGTGGCAAGAGGTACAAAGTCCCTGGGGAGGGAGCTACCTACTAACCACTTCACTCCCACTTCAGGTGAGGGACATCTAGAAGCCCTGAGTGAAAAAACTCCAGCGATACTCGTGGAAATGGGTGCTGCACTGGGCCACGGGTGGCCTATTCGCACTTCGGCTAAGCCGGCCCTACCCGCCAAGAACGACACCAGGTTAACCAAAGGCAGCCTTGTGCAACATACAGAGATGGTGGAAACTGGAGGCGCCGGAGTAGGCAGCGACTGATGTTGACTTCGACTGTCACAGGAAGACTTAGGAAGCCCCAGGCCAAGGCTGCCTCCAAAGCGTTCCCCCTCCCATCACGCAGAATACCGCAGCTCTCCCGCACCTCACCTGCGTGGAATACAGGTGACTCTGGAAAGGGGACTTTCCCCAAGCTACTTGCCACCGTCTAGCAATAACCACCCTGGAAGGGCACGCAGTGCGTAAGGGCTGTGAGGTTCTCGCTCACCCATCGGCTCGCTGAGTCCGGAATCAAAGGACCAGCATCCGGCTCCGTCTCCCCTCTAGTCTGCGTGACCTCAGGCCAGTCACTCCTCAAAAGCTTACTGTCTTCGTTCCCTTAACTGGAAATTCTCGGCTTATGGGGCGATCGGGGTTGAATTCCATGGCCTCTGTCTGAGGTTTACAGCTTCTTGGCCAGCTAGCACATGGCAGCACTGGACAAACGACCCGCTGCAAAGCCGGGGAAACTGAGGCACCGCGCACGCCGCCCCAAGGTCACTCCGGCTCTGTGGCTGCAGGGGCCAGGCCAAAGCTCAGATCTGCAGAATTCCAGTCCTGGGCTCAGGAGAGAGGTGCGGAGGGTCCTTGGCCCGGACGGGAAAGGACGGTGCCCATGATAGGGTTGTAAGAGAGGGGGTAGGGGAGGCCTTACCTTCCCAGGTCGAGTCCCGCCACCGAAGCCTCCTTCTCAGAACCTTAACCCGTCACCCCTCACGACTCCTCACAAGCCCCCTCCACTTCTGCCCGGCTCGACGTGTCCACCGCTGCCACAGAGGCCGCGGATTCCCGCCCCTGCCCCGCCCCCCGGGCTCTCTGACCAATCCCGGCGCGAGACTTCCGAACTCCGCCCTCCGTGCGGGCTGGAGAGGCCTTACGTCACGAGACGCTCGTGCTCACTCCAACCTTTCATTTGCCTTTGCCCCACCTTCCCCAGAGTCTAGTCTCCTCTCGGCCAAGTAACCGTGCGAGAGTTCGCCCTGCCGGAAAGCAGCACGCCCCCGCGGCATTTTGCGACATCGGTGGTGACAGGACCTAGGAGTATTCGGCTTCCTCTCCGTAGCCGGGAGAAAGCCGACGCGATGTTCGGTGCCGGGGACGAGGACGATACTGACTTCCTGTCGCCCACCGGCGGGTGAGTGGCTGAGAAGCATGCACCAGAGGACATGGCTGAGAGAGACCGGCGGATGGTTGGAGGGGCTTGAGCTCGGGCCTCTTGCCCACTTCCGGGTCCAGAGGTTTGCCACATTACGGTCCTCTGCACGTCTCTGAATCTGGGCAGAGATTACAGCTGTGCTGAGTCTGTCGATCTGGGTTCTGGACTGGACAACTCCCTCGACACAGTCATGACCCTGGGGTTCGCCTTTTGCTTTCTGGGTCATAGTTGTTCCAGTGAACTGAGGGTGTTGATGAGCCTGGCTGCCTCGCAGGAGTCAGCTGGGGACAACACGAGACGTTCGATTCCCCGTGGACAAGGCAGTGCCACTTCGGAACGAGGCTCTGGGTGATTCGGAGCCAGCATTTTTCAAAGCCTAGCTTGGATGTCACTTTTGTGTGTGTGTGTGTGTGCGCCTTCCTCTCTCCGCAGAAAGCAGGATGACTTGCTCTCTCTTCCTTATTCCCACGGCGGGGCGTGTTTGTATCTAGCTTTGCACACCGAACCTACCAGATTCTGAGCCCTGACAGGACAGAAACCTGCATGTGGAGTTGGTCCCTGTCGAGCGCTCAGCGTGGTACCTGGCGTAGTGAGTGCTTAGGAAGTGCCTGTTGAGCGAATTCTGGCAGTGGAATTGCGCTTGGTAAACCCTGAAGTTTAAAGCCAATGGGAAGAGACTGTGGTTGTTATCCCCTGTCTGCAGACATTATGTATACCCATGGGGTAGAAACCTTCAAAGGACAGGGCGTTAATCTCTTTAAATAGCGCGGCTCTTTTCCTTGTGTTAGCAGTGGGCACCTTGCTTTGTGGGCGGCCCGGCTCCATTCCTTGCAGGGACTTCGAACACCTGCTCAAGAAATTGTGTGCGTGCTGAATGTCCTGAAGAACGGTGAATGAATGCCCCAGCATGCATCCCTCATTCTCCTGAATGCTGAAAGGTTCCGATGACGATTAAGTCACTGGGCCTGCCCTCATTTTGCAGACCTGTTGGAGAGTTCAATCCATGAGTGACCATAAAATGGCTCTATGTTGGTCTTAAATGATACCTTTTGGGCAAACAGTGGGTGTTAGTGGTTAAGACACTGCTTGGGATGAGCTTATCCCGTGTCAGAGGGCCTGGTCTGATTCGAGTGTGCACCTGGGGAGGCTGCAGGGGAGGCTCAAGTACCTGGGTCCCTGCCACCCACATGGGCGACCTGGATTGAGTTGCTGGGGCTGTTGTGGGCATTTAGAGGAGTGAACCAGTAGATGAAAGTGCAGGCTCTCACTCTCTCCCTGTCTCCCTCCATCCCTTCCTTCCTTTCAAATAAATCAAATGAATTTAAACATGTTAACGAGATCGTTTGACACTCACTGACTAGCTCTGTATTATGTATCTAAGTTTTGTCACCCTCAGCATTCCCTCCCACCCTGTCCCCCTGCTGTCTGCAGCCACCTGGTTCCACTTTTTCAGTTCTTCAGTTGCTCATTTTAGAGTTAAGCAGTGCTGGTTTCTTTCTTCCTGGTATACCCACATCATTTGCAGCTTCCCGGCATGCACTGGGCCTTTTGAAAACTTTTTGAATGTGAAGTGCACTTAAAATCTGCATTCTTTGCTTTGTGAAAAGGAATGCTAGGGCTTCCAACTCTCATCCATCAGGAACTCCACTGCTTAATGAAAATTACAGGGTGGATGACAGTCAGGTGCTCTTTTGCAGATCCCTGGACCGAGATAAGTTCTTTTTTATTTTTTTCATTTTCTTTGAAAGGCAGAGAGAAAGACTTTCCGTCCACTAGTTTACTCCCCAAATGTCCACAGCAGCAGAGGCTGGGCCAGGCTGCAGCTAGGATCCCAGAATTCAATCCAGATCTCCCACGTGGATAGCCAGGGACCCAAGCACTTAAGCCAGGAATTTGCTGGAAGTGGAGGAGCAAAGACGAAGGCACTCCCTATGGGATTTGGACACCCCTAGCGGCATCTTAACCTTTGTGCCAAATGCCCGCCCCTTTAAGATAAGTTCTTGGTGGCTCATCTCTTTTGCTTTCTTGAGCAGGCTTACCAAGGACCTAACACTTTTTAACCCTAGACATGTGACTGGGCTCCTAGGCATACATAAAGGCTAATTTGATAAACAAAAGACTTAGCACAGAAAGTGATGCAGACAATTATTTATTGTTCTCAGCAATAACCAGGAAAGTGGAATCAAAGTTAAGATTGAGAATACAGCAAGTTTTCTGAGCTGGTGATTTAGCTATTCCTCCCATGGTTTCTCTGAGGAAGTAGAACACATGACAGTGAACCCTGCAGCTGCTTCTCTGTTCCTCTTTTCTAACTTACTATAAATCCACTTGCTGAATGTTCTTGTCTCCTGACTTAAATGTATGACTGTATCCTGTTTAGGATATTCAGGCCTAATTGAAGGGAGGGTAGCAGTGCCTGGGATGGCTATCCAGATGACATAGAATCTGCCTTCCAAGATTCCAGTTAGTGTAGAAGTAGTTACTAGGGGGGCATATTTTTTCTCTGCTTGGTTGTTTGTGAGCTTAGCCCTTTCTCTACTACCATGCCTTTTTAGAAAAAAATTACTTATGTGAAATTCAGAGAGAGACAGAGAGATGTCTTCCATCTGCTGATTCACTCTCCAAATGCCTGCAACACCAAGGGCTGGGCCAGGTTGAAGGCAGGAGGCCTGGAAGTCATTCTGGGTCTTCTGTATGGGTAGCAGAGACCCAGGTACTTGAGCAGTCACCATCACTGCCTTCCAAGGTGCACATTAGCAGGAAGCTGGATCAGAAATAAAAGCAGGACTCCAGTATGGGATGCAGACATTTCAAGTGGGCATTTTAACCACTGTGCCAAATGCCTGCTCCCATTGTAACTTTGAAATGAAGAAATACGTAAATGCCTGCTAAGTGCATGGTACTTGGCTTTTAGTGAGTGGCTTGGAAGCAGAATCCAGGGGACTCAATCAGTTCATCCATATATAGGATGCTTGTGTTTCAGAGTTATAGCTTAACCTGCTTTGTCACAACACCAGCCCCTAAACTGAGTTTAGTAACAAAGGGATTATTGGTGACCCTAGCAAGATGAGTTTTAGTGGAATGGTGAGGCTTAAAATTCCTTGCAGGAGATGAGAAAAGAATGTTGCCACTTGTTAGATGAAATGATAGGAAGCAGGAATAACCCATTCAGATGAAGAGAAGCCATGTTTTTCTAAAAGCGAAAATTTACAGTTTGAAGAAACCACAGGAAGCATCTGGACTAATAACCTCAATTTATAGATGGAGGAACTGAAGTCCAGAAGGAAGAAGCACTTTGGCCAATGTCCTATGGCTAAGCAAAGTCAGACTAGAAATACAGTTTTGATTTAAAGGGCTTTAGCTGCTACTTCCTGTATTTAATCTTTTTTTAAAACCGATTTATTTATTTGAAAGGCAGATTTACAGATAGGCATAGGCAGAGAAAGAGAGAAGTCTTCCATCTACTGGTTCACTCTCCTAATGGCCGCAATGGCTGGAGCTGACCCAATCCAAAGCTAGGAGCCTGGAACTTTATTTGGGCCTCCCACTCAGGTACAGGGGCCCAAGGACTTTGGCTGTCTTACACTGCTTTCCCAGGCCACCATAGCAGAGAGCTGGATTGGAAGTGGAGCAGCCGGGACGCGAACCAGTGCCCATATGGGATGCCAGCACTGCAGGCAGCAGTTTTAACCTCTAAGCCATAGTGCCAGCCCCTTGGATCTTGATATATAGTCAAGGAGCTGTTTGTTCAAGGTTAGAGGTGAGCAGCGGTTTTTTTTCTTTGTTTGTTTTTAAGATTTATTCATTTTTATGTGAAAAGCAGAGAAAGAAAGGGTTGGTAGTAGAGATCTTCCATGTATTGGTTCACTCATTAAATGTACACAAGAGTCGGGCTGGGCCAGGCAGAAGCCAGGAGCCAGGAACTCCATCTAGATTCCTATGTGGGTGGCAGGGACTTAAGCACTTGGACCATCTTCTGCTGCCTGCCTTCCCAGACACATTAGCAGGGAGCTGGATTGGAAACAAAGCAGCCAGGACTCAAAACAACACTCATCTGGATGCTGGCATTGTAGGCAGTGGCTTAACCCACTGAGCGACAACGCTGGTGCCAGGTGAGCAGCTTTTATAATGATTCCAGACTTGGAGTATATTAAATGAAATTTCATTTTCATTTCTGAACAGGACCAGATTGGCTTCTCTTTTTGGACTGGACAAGGCAGCTGCTGGCCGTGGCAATGAATTCTTCCAGTACACAGCTCCAAAACAGCCTAAGAAAGGCCATGGAATAGCAATAGCAGGTACGTTAAGCGATGTAAGTATTGTGACTTAACAGTTTAGTTTGGTAGTTAGACTTAACAGGTTAGTCTGCCAAAAGCTATGTGCCAGGTCATCCAACCTTGGCCAGTCTGGCTAAGCTCACCACCAGTGGTAGGTGCCTCTGTAAGCTCTGGGATCCTGAATTCCAGCAGCAAGATAGTGTTGGGAATGATGGAGAATGTTGCAAGCAAGCTCTTCTGCCCACTGTGGATTACTGTCCAAGGCACTCTTTAGTTGGCCCTGTCCAGTGTTTTGATAAGAAGGGAGAACCAGAGGGCGGTATGCTGGCATAGCTGGTAAAGCCGCTGCCTGTGATGCCAGCATCCCATGTGGGTACCAGCTCAAGTCCTGGCTGCTCCACTTCCAATCCAACTCCTTGCTGATATACCTCGGAAAGCAGCGGGAGCTGGCCCAAGTGCTTAGACATCTGCACCCACTTGGGAGACCTGAAGAAGCTCCGGCCTTTTAGGGAGTGAACCAGTGCATGGAAGATCTCTTTCTCTCTTTGTCTCTTCCTCTTTTTCTCTGTACCTCTACCTCTCAAATAAATAAATACATTTTTTTTTTTTTTTACAAAAAAAGGAAAGGGGGGGGGTGGCTGTGGCATAGCAGGTTAAGCCACTACCTGCAGTATCAGCATTCTATTTGGGCGCTGGTTTGAGAAACAGCTACTTTGCTTCCGATCCAGCTGTCTGCTATGGCCTGGGAAAGCAGTGGAAGATGGCCCAAGTCCTTGGGCCCCTGCACCCGCGTGGGAGACCCGGAAGAAACTCCTGGCTCCTGGCTCCGGATCTGCCCAGCTCCGACTGTTGTGACCATTTGGGGAGTGAACCAGCAGATGGAAGATCTCTCTCTCTCTCTCTGCCTCTGCCTCTCTGTAACTCTGCCTTCCAAATAAATAAATCTTAAAAAAAAAAAAAAAAGCAAAGAAAAAAGGAAGGGAGAACTACTTTTTGCTTCTTATACCTGTATGGGTTAACTGTATACCATGTGAATTTTTCCTAGCTAGACCATGCCACATATTGCTATAAGCCTGAAACTTTATTGTGGTGGACACATGATAAATTCACTGAATGAACATTTGTTAAATGAAAGGAGAAAGAAGAGCAACTAGTATTTCCAAAATGCCTGCTGCTCCTTGTCTGGTCTCAGGTGCTTTAAAAGGGTTGTCTTGCTTTGTCCTCACAACAATTCTTTAAAGCCATGAAACCACCACCATTTTACAGGCCCAGAGAATTTTAGGAGCTTAATCAAGGTGATACAGAAGTAACAGAGTCAGAATTTGAACCCTAATCTGACTCCACATCTTTTATTGCCTCTATATTTTACTTGTTGTATACGAGTAAAGAACTGATAATAAAAACCCTGTGCAAAATCATGTGGCGAGAGACATAGAATTCATTCTTGTGGAATGAATATGAAAGTATTTAGTGCCTTTCACATGCTAGACACTGTGTTGGCACTGAAGTTTTATCCGGATGTTTAGAGTTGAATAATTGCAACAAGTACTGTATATATATATATACATATATATATATATGTATATGTATATATATATATATACATATATCCCACGTAAGAGGAAAAACAAACCGTTTTCCCCTTACTCTATTTCCTTATCACATGCTTCTGTGACCCTAGATGTGTGTAAGGTTTTTCCAACCTACCAAGCAGTTCTGCAGCACATAGAACAGGATATTCTGTAATTCAGTTAATTCAGTTCTGATGCTGTCTACCTAGATACAGTGTCAGGTCTCATGGATTGAGGTCCCAGTTCCACAAGATTTGCCCTACTTCAGAAGCAGGTCTGTACTACCTTGGCTTCTGAACTACTGGCTACAAATTGGGGTCCCATAATTCCTTCCTTGCTAGGATAGCTCACAGAACTCAGGGAAATATTCTCTTATGTTTGCTTCTTTTTTATAAAGATAACAGATGCACAGCCAGATGAAGAGATACATGGGGCAGGGTCTTGGGGAAGAGTGGCGTGGAGCTTCCACGCTGTCTCTGGGTACACCATCCTGCCAGCACCGCCACGTGTTCGGCAATACAGGAGCTGGTCAGGTTTCATTGTCCAGGAGTTTTTATAGAGCTTGATGTCCAGCGCCTTGCTCCCTTTCCTGGAGGTTCGTGGTTGAGTGCAAAGTCCCAACCCCTTACTCCTGTATTGGCTTGGTCTTCCTAGTGACTGCATCCTGAGGCTTTCAGCAACCCTACCCTAAGTCACCTCAATAGGGCAGTCAGAAGACAAAATGATAGCAAATTTGGTTTTAAGTCCTTAATTAGCTTTTATTTGCAGGAATTGGGCAATACCTCCTTCTTAAAATAGAATGTTCCAAGGAGTTAACAGAGAGCTGGGACTGACTGTATAGACAAAGAAGTGCTAAAGAAAGCCGAAACAAGAAAAAACTTCAAAATTACTTTTTTTGTAAAAGAATGGGCTACCTTATCATGTTGACAAAAACTGGCTCGTTTGGGGTCACAAGTCATTTTTATTTTCTTTATGCTTTTCTGTATATTCTAAGTTGTCTACAATGCGCTTGTACTCAAACTAGAAAAAAAAGTTATACAAAAAAGGTTTCAAAAGAGTGCTTTGGAATATAAATTCTTAGTTTTTATGCTGGTGTTAATATTATCTACTACTCTTCCATCACATTAAGGTAGTGAGTGCAAATATATGCATTTTATGTACTATTTTAAAACATTATTGTTACTCTGTGTCAGTTTATGAAGTCATCCTAATTTGTGCCTGTCATCCTAAACTTTGTACCCTAGAAGTAAGGGAAAGGACAACAACTTTATTTTTATTTATTATAACTTTCAAAGTATTAGAAGAAATTAGGTGGATTATGACCTTGCTTTCCCCATGATGCTTTTTGTCCAGCCCAAAGTCTTTGGTTTGAGGTGTGTGGTTTGGGAGTGGAGTCATGAGTTTTAGTCCCAGGCTTGCTACTGTTAGTATATAAGGTATTTCAGTGCTTGGAGCCTGCTTCCTCACCCCCACGCTAGATCATAGGGGTTCAGTTTTATAGATCAGGTAAGGAGAATTGTCATGAAAACATTGCAACACTGTATATAAAGATAATTGAAAATGAAAAAAAAAAAAACTTGGTGTTAAATTGGAAATTACATAGAAAATTAATCAATTAAACAAAAAACATCGTGTAGGATCTCTGTCCTTAATGTGCTGTACATTGTGATTTAATGCTATAACTAGTACTCCAACAGTATTTTTCACTTTGAGTTGCTATGTGAGGGCAAACTGTTGAAATCTTTACTTAATATATACTAAACTGATCTTCTGTGTATAAAGAGAATTGAAAGTGAATCTTGATGTGAATGCAAGGGGAGAGGGAGCGGGAAAGGGAAGGGTTGCGGGTGGGAGGGAAGTTATGGGGGGGAAGCCATTGTAATCTATAAGCTGTACTTTGGAAATTTATATTCTTTAAATAAAAGCTTTAATAAAAAAAAAGAAAGAAAAAACATTGCAACACTAACTATAAGGTGCGTGAAGAGGAATTTTGAAGCTACTTTAATTGTTAAAAATCAGTTTCAAGAAAGCAACTAATGACAACTTTGTTTTCTTCTTCATCTTCAGGAAATCAGGCAACACCGAAAACAGCCCCAGCCGCCGCCGGCACTTCCACACTCTTGGTTGCGACAGCAGTGCATGCCTACCGATAGTAAGTGGATGACAGGGAATGCTTTCTGAAGTTTTATGGAGGGCAGCGAGGTTCAACTCATACGCTTCCTCAAAAAGCCTCTGTTCATTGCAGAGAGGTTACTTACCTCTTCCATAGACAAAGATATTTAAAGAGTAAAGAACTGTAAGTTTAAACTATAAACTGCTCACCCGTGTTCCTTTCTGGAGACAGAATGACTGGATGAATCACTTCTGTGTGCCACAAAGGAAAGCTGACTCTGCATAGTGTAGGGGAATATTAATGCCTGTTATTTTTCTTGCTTCCATAGCACTAATGGTCAATATGTAAAGCAGGGCAAATTTGGTGCTGCAGTCCTGGGAAACCACATAGCCAAAGAGGTGAGAATGCCCCCATAGCTTGTGCATGTTCAGGTGACCCAATAATACCAAGGAGCTGGTTGGTTGCTTTGTTTTAAATCTGGGCCTGCCCCATGTCTCTTGTGTTAGAAGATGATTGCTAGGATCCAACAATTATTAATCTTGTTTTATTTATAACCCCACCTTCTCCTCCTCCTTTCTTCACTCAGATTATTTTGAACAAGTCTCCAACATACAATTTTAATTATAAATAATAGTATATATCTCTAATATAATTTTTAAAAGATTTATTCTATTTATTTTACAGAGTTACAGAGAGAGGTAGAGACAGAGAGAAAGGTCTTCCATCCGTTGGCTCACTTCCCAGACAGCCGCAATGGCCGGAGCTGGGCCGATCCGAAGCCAGGAGCCAGGAGCTTCTTCCGGGTCTCCCACACGGGTGCAGGGGCCCAAGGACTCGGGCCATCTTCTGCTGTTTTCCTAGGCTTTAGTAGAGAGCTAGATCAGAAGTGGAGCAGCCAGGACTCGAATTGACACCCATATGGGATGCCCGCACTGCAGGTGGCGGCTTTACCTGCTATTCACAGCACCGGCCCCCAGACTTACTCTTTTTTTTTTTTTTTTTTTTAAGATTTTATATATTTATTTGAGAGGTAGAGTTACAGACAGTGAGAGGGAGAAACAGAGAGAAAGGTCTTCCATCCATTGGTTCATTCCCAGTGGCCACAATGGTCGGAGCTGCACCGATCTGAAACCAGGATCCAGCAGCTTCTTCCAGGTCTCCCATGCGGGTGCAGAGGCCCAAGGACTTGGGCCATCTTCTACTGCTTTCCCAGGCCACAGCAGAGAGCTGGACTGGAAAAGAGCAGCCAGGACTAGAACTGGCGCCCATATGGGATGCCGGCACAGGCAGAGGATTAACCTAGTGTACCACAGCACCGGCCCCCAGACTTACTTTTAATGGATCGATGATCCTTCCCTGACCAGCTCCATCTGTAATTGAATTGAGGTGATCAGCCCATCACTGTATTTAACATACAAAAAAGAAAATCTTCTCCTGTAAAAGATTGTATAATAACCCTCAAGGTCCCCCACTTTTGGGGTGTATTTTAATTTTACTGTGGTATATGTGTGCATATATATATATAGCTCAAGTATCTGGGTCCCTACCAACTCCAGGGGAGAACTGGATTGAATTCTGGGCTCCTGGTTTCAGCTGGTTGCAGGCATTTGGGGAGTGAACAAGCAAATGGAAAGTCTCTATCTCTCTGTCTCTCTGCCTTCCAAATAAATAATTTTTAAAAAAAGCATATTCATGTATATATGTACACATATACCACAGTAAAATTAAAATACACCCTGCAGGTGGGGGGACTTTGGATCCAGCTTTGGCCTGGCCCAGCTGGGGCCACTGTGGGCATTATGGTAGTAAACCGTGGATGGGAGTTCTGTCTGCTTGTCTCTCTCTTTCTCTACCTCTCAAATAAATTAATTAAAATTTTTAAAAAGAGTAAGATTAAAATAGTGAGAAGGTATAATTTAAAATCTGAGCTATGTAAGGGGTGAACAGAGTTTTTGATTTTATAACTGTTTGAAACACAACCTTTGATATCTTTTGCTGATTTTGGGTTGCATTTTAACTTCTTTTCTCTCTCTCTCTCTCTTTTTTTTTTTTGCCATGTTTGCTTGATTACAGTATAAGATTCTTCTTTACATCAGTCAGCAGCAGCCGGTTACTGTTGCTAGGATTCATCGGAACTTTGAGCTAATGGTAAGACTTCCTCATGTTGGAATCCATAGCTCCTTTGGGATAGGCTTACAGGAGAGATTGGTCTGAACATGTCTGATGGACATTAGATCCACTGCTTCAGCCCTGGCTGTCAGTGTGAGTATCTAACCGAGCTACTAGAATGGTCTCTTGTCACTTTCTGGGAATGTGGATGAAGGGGTGGTTTATGGAGGGTGTTGGAGAGGAAGCAATGTCCCTGGAACCACTTTTGGGGTCCACCTGAGTCAAGGTCCCTTTCTGTGAGTTAGGGCAGTTATATTTACCTGCTGTGCCGCTCATGGTTGAGTCATCCCAACATTTTTCCTTTTCCCAGGTTCGGCCCAATAACTACAGCACCTTTTATGATGACCAGAGACAAAACTGGTCCATCATGTTTGAGTCTGAAAAGGCTGCAGTGGAGTTCAATAAACAGGTGATACCACATTACTCTTCCTGTGAACAGGCAGAACACTCGTTTGAATTTCCCTTAACTTTAGAAAACATGTGAGAGACTCATTCTCTGCTGTATTTGTTAATGACAAGCATAAAAATATCAACTAAATTTGTTGCTTGAGCCTATTGCATGGTTTCAGGAAAATGAGAATGTGAGGATATGTCAAAATGTTCATGGAAAAAAGGAATTAAAAGTGAGTTTATTTTAATATAAAAGCAACTTTCTTTTCTTAAGATTTACTTATTTATTTGAAAGGTGGAATTACAGAGGCAGAGGCAGAGAGAGAGAGAGAAAGAGAGGTTTTCCATTCACTGGTTCACTCCCCAATTGGCCACAACTGCAAGAGCTGGGCCTATCTGAAGCCAGGAGTCCCAGCTGCTCCACTTCCCATCTATTGGCTGGGAACGCAGCAGAAGATGGCCCATGTATCTGGGCCCCTGCCACCTACATTGCAGCCAACTGGGGAGTGAACCAGCAGATGAAAGGCCTCTCTCTCTCTCTCTCCCTCTCTCTCTCTCTCTCCGCTTCTCCTTCCCTCTGTGTGTAACTCTGACTTTCAAATAAATAAATAAATCCTTAAAAAAAAAAAAAAAAAGAAAGGCAGAGTTACACAGAGAGGAGAGGCAGAGAGAGAGAGAGAGAGAGAGAGAGAGAGAGAGAGAGAGAGAGGTCTTCCATCTGCTGGTTCACTCCCCAATTGGCCACAATGGCCGGAGCTGAGCCAATCTGAAGCCAGGAGCTTTTCCCGGGTCTCACATGCGGGTTCAGGGGCCCATGGACTTGGGCCATCTTCCACTGCTTTCCCAGGCCATAGCAGAGAGCTGGATCAGAAGAGGAGCAGCCAAGACTTGAACTGGCACCCATATAGGGTGCCAGCACAGCAGGTAATGTCTTTACCTGCTACGCCACAGCACTGGCCCCATCACACGGCCCTGTCACATTACTTTTTAAATGCTATCTGTATGTAGTTCACATTTTAAACTTTTTTAAAGGCGTGAAATGGTATAGTAACTTTTAAAAAGGTAACTCAAACTATAATGGAAAGGAACTTGGCTGGCGCCGCGGCTCAATAGGCTAATCCTCTGCCTGTGGCGCCGGCACCCCAGGTTCTAGTCCTGGTTGGAGCGCCGTATTCTGTCCTGGTTGCCCCTCTTCCAGGCCAGCTCTCTGCTGTGGCCTGGGAGTGCAGTGGAGGATGGCCCAAGTGCTTGGGCCCTGCACCCCATGGGAGACCAGGAGAAGCACCTGGCTCCTGGCTTCGGATCAGCACAGTGCACGGGCCTCAGCGGCCATTGGAGGGTGAACCAACGGTAAAGGAAGACCTTTCTCTCTCTCACTATCCACTCTGCCTGTCAAAAAAATAAAAATTAAAAAAAAAGGAACTTAAGGAAACAAAGACTGCTGTTGTGGCACAGCGAGTTAAACTGCTGCCTGGGATGGCGGCATCCCGTATCAGAACACAGCCTCAGCTCCTGGCTGCTCTGCTTCTGACCCAGCTCCCTGTTAAAGTACCCGTGAAGGCAGCGGAAGATGGCTCAAGTGCCTGGGCCCCTGCCACCCATGTGGGAAACCTGGATGGAATTCGAGGCTCCTGACTTCCGCTGGCCATGGCCATTGCAGACATTTGGGGAGTGAACCAGCAGATGATCTCTTTCTGTAACTGCCTTTCAAATAAATAGGAAAATCTTTAAAAAAAAATTTAAAAAAAGAAGACAAAGGTCAAATATGCTTCATACACAAAATGAGATACCCTAATGTGCAACGTAACAATCCTTCCAAACATGTTTGCTAAGTCTCATCTCCTGTGTTTAGTGTTTAAAAAAGCGATCTTCTCACTAAGAAAAATCAGTGCGATTGTCTGGGTATGTGAAGCTTGATGGCTGTTATTAATTGGGGCCTGTGCCTTCTCTTAATACCTAATGGGTTCCTTATTTTGCAGTTTTATGCCAGCAGCATCACAGATTTATTGAAATGAGCTGTGCATCAAACTATAAATTTAGATGCCATCACTCTATTTCAGTTGTTGCTCACACAGAACGAGAATCCTTTCTTGACAGTCTTTGGTAGAAGTTTATTAGTTTGTGGGCTAGAGAAGATGCATCAGTAGATATCTAGCTTAAATATTTATTATTTATATATTATTTAAATGTTTTTATAAATAATGAAATATGGTTATATGTATTACATAGAGAAAATTATATTCTTTATGGTATTCAACTATGGTTTTTTTGAAATGATATTTAATGTTCATATCGGTTGTATCTAGGAAATATGAGTTGTATGAATTTTTCACTTTCTTCTTTGCCTTTCAGTACTATATGACTCCTTTGTAATAAGCATGTATCATTTTTACATAACTTGTATAAGATAAACTCTATAACAATAAAAAAAGACATCATTTGATTAGTAAAGCCTACTCTGCCCCATAATTTTATACTTTCTTATCTTTATTTAGTGTTTGTAAGTTAATGAGAAAATAACAAATTTTATTATGGTATAAAAATCTTACAAATACTTAATTGTTTTAATAAATAACTTTTTTCCTTCCTAAAATGTAAATATCCAGAACATAAAGCATATATAATATTCCAAGTATAGGAACACCAGTCATTCACTTATGGAAGAGGTGTAATATGTGGTGAGGATTTTGTTTGTCTTAGTATAAAGAGCTTCACCAAGAATCAAACCGTTATTTAAAACTCAACTTCTTCAGTTTCCTTATTTGAGTAGAAACTCATTCATTTCTGTAGAACCAGGCCACAGGGAAGGTCTGAAATATCTAAAGACATGTATGTTTGGTCATTTGATGGTATCCCATAATTCTCAAATACTATTTGGTTTTTCTTTCTCTTCTTTTTCTTCTTCTTTTTTTTTATTGGTCTGGCAGATATTTCCAAAGATTTGTCTGTTAGCTCAGATATTCTTTTGCCTCACCAAGTCTGTTGTTAAGGCTTTTTACTGTATTTTTATATGACATATTGAATTCTTCATTTTCAATATTTGAATTTGATTTATCTTTTTATTTTATTTTATTTTTTATTTATCTTTAATATCTCCATCTCCTAGCAGAATTTCTCATCCATGTCATGTTAGGCTTGTGATTATAAAGTAAGTTGAAAGTGTGTCCTTATAAACTTAAAAAGAAAAATAAGAAAGGAAGGAGGAGGGAGGTGTATATATATATATACACATAACTTTATATATATATATATATATATATATATATATATATATATATATATATGTAAAGTCCTTTGGCTACAGAAAAGTGTTTTCTAGAGACTTGGAGGCAGTTGTTCATGACTTGGCGCTCGAAGGCATTCCTCTGTGAACTCCTTCCCCACGCGTGCAGAGGAAAGCACAGGCCCTGGGCTCTGGGAGGAGCTGCTTCCAGGTGCAACACCAGCGGCAGGGCCCCTTTGGGCATCCCACTTGCTGTGTCACTGAAGCTCTGCATCTGCCTGAAAGCCCTTGGTCCTCTCCGCCAGCCTCCAACTTGAGCTGCCCCACCACGCACACACAGCAGGGAATCCCGGGGCAGCTGAACTGGGCTGGGCTGCAAGCCCCCCATGGTTCTTTCATAATATGTATTTTCCATGTCTTAAAGACTCCTCCTGTGTATGAGTTTCAGAATATTTTTACATCAAAATAAGCATCTTTTAATTCCATCTTCCATGAACTTTTAGAAGTACCTTGGTATAAGTCTGTGTCCTTTTTTCCCTACTTATTTCCTTAGATTTTATTTCTAGTAGTGAATGATTGGCTCAAAGGGTCAAGAGATTTTTACGTTCTTGGCATAATATTTTTCAGAAAGATTGTACTATATTTCCACACATATCAATTCTCACTAACTCTTTGCCAGCATTTAGAATGATCCATTTCGGAGGGCCTGTGTGTGGTGTAGTGAATACAGCTGCCACCTGCTATACCGGCATCCCATATGGGCACTGGTTCAAGTCCCAAGTGCTCCACTTCTGATCCAGTGCCTTGCTAATGTACCTGGGAAGGCAGCAGAACATGGCTTAAGTGCTTGGGCCTCTACACCCATGTGAGAGACTGGGGAAAAAATTCCTGGTTCCTGGCTTTGGATAGGCACAGCTTTGCCTATTGTGGCCATTTGGGGAGTGAACCAGTGGATGGAGGAGCTTTCTGTCTCTCCCTCTCTGTAACTCTGCTTTCAAATAAATAAATAAATCTTAAAAAAAAAAAGATCCATTTTTCTTTTAGTCTTGCTTGATAAAAAGTGATGTAATGTTGTTTTTGCTAGCATGCATTTGATTACAATAATGAAACTTAAAGAAAATAAGTAGTAAGCTTCAATGCATACTATATTAAAACATATTGTATAGAATAATTCTTTAGAAAGTATGACTACAGAAAGACTCTTGTTTAAGATTTGTGCTAAGGTAGTATGATCACATATGTAGGTGGTGGTAATATGGGTTCTGGGAATGCAAGAGGATGCTGTCTTTAGAAGTGCCTTTTGCAATTTTTAGAAGCTCCATTTTGTTTCATAGTTTCCTAGATGCTGAAACCAGAAATCAATATAGTAATCATAACTAATGTTTGTTGAATATTTACTGTTATTTCACAGGTATCTTTCCAAGTACTCTACCTGTATAAGCTAAGTACTTTATGAGATATGAAAAGCTTTTGTCTCCATTTTAAAAATGGAGACTCTTGGGTACATAGGTCAATGTCACAAAATTAGTAAGTGGCAGTGCCTGGATCCACACCCAGATGTTATGACTACAAAGCCATATTCTAAAGCATTTTGGTTCTCTACAATGGTTTTTTTTCTAAACATCTAATCTGTTTCATTAGTGTATACGGCTGTTTGGGAAAGACAGCAATAATAGAATGAGAACTTAACTGAGCTTAAGCTAAATTTATTCTGCTTCAATGTTTTGTCTTGCAGGTCTGCATTGCCAAGTGCAATAGCACCCCTTGCTTGGATGCAGTGCTCTCCCAGGACCTTGTTGTGGCAGAAGGCCCTGCCATAGAAGTTGGAGATTCTTTGGAAGTGGCCTACACTGGCTGGTTCTTCCAAAATAATGCATTGGGCCAGGTAAGAAAATGTACTCTATAAGTTCTTTTGAAATTAAAATAGCATGAAAGATATTCACGTGGAAGATATTACTATATATTTCTGCTATTGTCAAATGGAAATCTTGCGGGAGTGCTGGTTTAGTCACTACACTGCTTTTAGAGCTTCTCCATGAAATGCTAATGTGTAAAGTCTGCTCAGCGCAACTCCATCTCTTCTGCTTAGGCAAAGTAGAAATCTGTTTCCCAAATATCATTTTTGCTAATTGTGCATGTGTATATCTTGTTCTCTATACTAGTTTTCAGTTTGAATATATTCTTAATGGATTAGGTCTTACAACTTCTTTGTAGACCATCCTCGTAGTTTCTGTCAATATGTTGAACAAGTTGTATTTTATTACTATTGAACTTTCAAAAGCAATATAAATTGTCCAAAGATCTTTAAGAGTTATAAAATGTGGATTCAAGTCCCATTCAAGTTTCCTACTTTGATCTTGATTGAATCATTCTATTTGTGAATGGAAATTAATAATCCTTACTCTACTTACTGGGCAGTATTGGTGTGAGCATCAGATGAGATAATTTTTTTAAAAGATTTATTTATTTGAATGAGTTACAGAGAGAGGCAGAGACAGGGAGAGAGAGAGAGGTCTTCCATCCACTGGTTCACTCCCCAGTTGGCCACAACAGCCAGAGCAGGGGCAATCTGAAGCCAGAAGCCATTAGCTTCCTCTGGGTCTCTTGCATGGTTGCAGGGGCCCAAGTATTTGGGCCATCCTCTACTGCTTTCCCAGGTGCATTAGCAGGAAGCCAGATAGGAAGCCAGAACTCAAACCAGCGCCCATATGGGATGCCAGTGCTGTAGGCCAGGGCTTTAACCCACAGTGCCACAGCACCATCCCCAGACAAAATAACTTTTGAAAATGCTTTATAGATGAAACATGTTTAAATGCACTTTAAAAAATATATTTATTTGGGCTGGTGCAGTAGGTTAATCCTCCGCCTGTGGTGCTGGCATCCCATATGGGTGCCAGTTCTAGTCCCGGCTGCTCCTCTTCCCATCCAGCTATCTGTTATGGCCTGGGAAAGCAGTAGAAGATGGCACAAGTCCTTGGGCCCCTGCACCCATGTGGGAGACTTAGAGGAAGCTCCTGGCTACTGGCTCTGGATCGGAACAACTCCGGCTGTTGCAGCCATTTGGGGAGTGAACCAGCAGATGGAAGACCTTTCTTTCTGTCTCTCCCTGTCACTGTCTGTAACTCTACCTCTCAAATAAATAAATAAATAAATACATAAAAATCTTTAAAAAAAAAAAAATATATATATATATATATATTTCCAAGAGTTACAGAGAGGGAGAAGCAGAGGCAGAGAGAACACAAAAGGTCTTCTGTCCGCTGGTTCACTCCCCCAATGGCCGTAATGGCCAGGACTGGGCCAGGCCAAAGCTAGGAGCCAAGAGTTTTAACTAGGTCTCCCATGTGGGTAGAGGGCCCAAGGACTTGGGCCATCTTCCACTACTTTCCCAGGAGCATTAGCAGGGAGCAGGATAGGAAGTTGAGCAACCAGGACTTGAACCAGTGCCTATATGGGGGGGGGGGGGGTGCTGGCACTGCAGGTGGCGGCTTAACCTGCTATGCCATAGCCCTGGCTCCTTAAATATATTTTTAATGTATTTGAATATAATATAATGGTAGAAGTGCATTTTTCCCCCTGAATCTGGGAAATTGTTTCAGAAATATTGTGACAGCATCTTTAAGCCATGATGTAGTCCCATTTTTTTTTTTTCTGGCCCCTTATGAACTATTTTAAATTTTTAAAAATTTTTGTTTGTTTGAGAGGTAGAATTACAAAGAGAGGAAGAGACAGAAAAAGGTCTTCCATCCGCTGGTTCACTCCCCAGATGGCCACCATGGCAGGAGCTGAGCTGATTGGAAACCAGGAGCCAGGAGCTTCATTCGGATCTCCCACATGGGTTCAGAGGCCCAGGCACTTGGGCCATCTTCCATTGGTTTCCTGGGCCATAAGCAGAGGGCTAGATCAGAAAAGGAGTAGCCAGGACTTGAACAAGCAACCATATGGGATGCTGGCACCCCAGGCAGAGACTTAGCCTTCTATGCCCCAGTGCCAGCCAAACTATTTTTCTATTATATATTATATTCTCTAGTCCAGAAATACCAGACTGCTATATAGTTAGTTGAGTATCAGAATGACTTATTTCTGCTTTTTAAGTTGGCTGACCTCATTTCCTTTGATGAAATTGCAGGTTTTTGACTCTACTGCTAACAAAGATAAGCTGCTTCGCCTAAAATTAGGATCAGGAAAAGTCATCAAGGTAAAAGCTGTTTTTGTGCAGTTTTGTATCAGTTGCAGTGGGCTTAATTCAGAGTAAAGTTTGTGACATTTTTAGCCTATGTATATCTTCTGAGAGTCTGGAAATGCTTGGTTGAAAAATTGGAGAGGGAAAATGTGTTGCATTTATCTGAACTTGAGAGGTTGTTATCTATGAGACACTATACTGAAGATAGGTACATTTGTTCTATGAAGTTCCCACCTTTTTTTTTTTCATCCTATGGCTCTCAGGAAATTATTACATCCTTCCTATAGCCTAACAGGGAAGGAGGGTAAGACCATTGCTTCTAGAAGTAGGTCACAATTAGTTGATTCTCATCTGTCTGGGTGGCTTTGAATCAGCACTTCCCAGCCACTGTAAAGGCAACTGTGACAAACCAGGAGAAGCACTGGAATTGGAATCTGGAGACCTGGATCCAAGATGCAGGTTTTTTCTACACCAACTATGTGGGTGTTTTCTTAAGTAAGGAGTATTTTACGCAGGTAGGTATCATAGTGTGAGGAAGTATGCCTTGTGCTGTACTGATTCATCTGTGGGGTGAAAAAGGTTTCTCCATTGCTTTGTTGATGATCACTTTTCCCAAAATCCTTTGGAGACTTTTTCCTATAGACCTAAGCAGTTAAGTCATAATCCCTGAAGTTAGATCTAGTGTTGAGTCTTTGCAAAACGACCTATTGTCTGATCTTGTGCTACTGAATTAATTTCCACAAGCATTAGTTTTATCATCTGTAAGAGGCGAAAGATTTATATGATCTGAAGAGAAACCAGAGTATAGTTTTATATATCATCTGTACAATGAGAATAATGCTATCAATTTTATGAGGTATTTGGGGGCTTGAATTAGATGATGCATGTAAAGCACTTGGCACAACACCTGGGGAAATGTGCCTAATAATGATAGGTTTTATTTCTGTCTTACTGGCAATTTTTTTGTCTCTCCCATTTTCTGTCATTAAGATTATGAGAGATAAATATTTTTCATCTAACTCCAAATAGGCTAGCTTTAACAAGTAGGTTTAGATGCTGTGTTCTCCATAGTCTTTAAGCAGTGTGGGATGATAGTTGAACTTGCTCTCTAGAAGCTGTACCTAGAGCTGAAAGTGTGGGAAATGAAACCTGGTGCTCCTACGCTTCACTTTGGCCTATTAGGATCTCCTTGTCTGATGAGTTTTCCTCATCTCTGTTCCCTGAAGGGCTGGGAAGATGGAATGCTGGGCATGACAAAAGGAGGAAAGCGGCTGCTTTTCATCCCCCCAGCCTGCGCAGCTGGCTCTGAAGGGATGATAGGCTGGACGCAGTCAATGGACTCCATCCTGGTGTTTGAGGTGGAGGTTAAGCGGGTGAGTGAAACTGTGCTGTGCTGTTTTTGGTGAGTCTTCTGAGTGTGTCTTTGCTAGTTAAGTAAAATGAATACGTACACCAGTATATTGGAAAACCAGGTTCTGAAGGCATAGATTTTTTAAAATTTTATTTAATTTATTTTTATGTGAAAGGCAGAGTTACAGAGAGACAGAGAGGTACTCCATCCACCAGTTCACTCCCCAGAGAGCTGCAATGGCCAGAGCTGCTCCAATCCAAAGCCAGGAGCCAGGAAATTCTTCCAGGTCTCCCACGAGGGTATAGGGGCCTATGCACTTGGACCATCTTCCACTGCTTTCACAGGCCATAGCAGAGACCTGGATTGGAAGTGGAACAGCTGGGATTGGAACCAGTGCCCATATGGGAAGCCAGCACTGCAGGCGGTGGCCTCACCCACTATACCACAGCGCCAGACCCATAGATTTCTTAAAGTAGAAGTTGTCTAGTCAGAAAGAGCCACAACTTTGGAATCTAAAGACCAGGGTTCATGTTCTTCCTGGCTCTAGAGATTGTGACTTTGAGCAAATCACTTCTCCACACTAAGCTTCTTATTTTGTCAATGAAATAGTGGTTCCCACCCAATGGATGTACCTTTTGATTCAGTGATTCTATGACTACAAAAAGCTCATAGAACAGGATGAAAAGACAAGTTTCTTCTGGTGCAAGTTTTTTTTTTTAAATCCTTGCATACTTATATCTATGTGTATATATGTTTTCCTCTCTCTGCTACATTATTTATAATAATCAAAAAAAACTGTGAATAATCTAAATGTCCATCATTCAGAAACTGATTAAATTCTGTTATTTTTGTAGAGTGGCTTTTAGTCGCTCTTAAAGAATACCTAAAATCTTGTTAAGTGAAAGCAAGTTGCAGAACAGTGTAGTGTGGTTTCATGTGTGTGCATGTGTATACGCAGTCATATAAACATGTAGACACACATATATAACAGGATATATGCCCATCTATTTGTAGAAAATTTCTGGACACTTTAAAAGAAATGACTAGAGGGACTTGCATTGTGGCATACCGGGTTAATCTAGAGTCCCACCTGCTTCACTTCTGACCCAGCTCCCTGCTAATGTGCCTGGGAAAGCAGCAGAAGATGGCACAAGTACTTGGGCCCCTGCCACCCTCATGGGAGACCAGGATGAAGCTCTTCACCCCTGGCTTCTGGCTCCTGGCTCCTGGCTTCAGCCTACTCCAGCCCAGCCCCAGCCTTTGTGGCCATGTGGGGAGTGAACCAGCAGAGAGATGATCCTCGTCTCTCTCTCCCTCTCTCTGTAACTCTGCCTTTCAAATAAAGTAAATTAATCTTAAAAAAAAAAATAACCAGCAATGACTAGAAGTGACTTTCTCTGGAGAATATAAATGGAACTCAGAGCCTTTTCTTCTTGCATTCTCCCCTTTTGTTCCTTTTGTACCATCTAAAAATTTTATCACAAATATACATATTTCTATAATGAAATTATAGCAAATTATGGAAATTAAGTTAATACTACTCTCTTCCCCCATGACTCTGTATTAACCTTGATTTTTAGGTTCGGCTGTGCTGGCGTTTATTACTATAAATGATAAAACACATGTAAAGAATGAACATTTTAGGCCGGCGCCTTGGCTCACTTGGCTAATCCTCTGCCTGTGGCGCTGGCACCCCAGGTTCTAGTCCTGGTTGCTCCTCTTCCAGTCCAGCTCTCTGCTGTGGCCCGGGAAGGCAGTGGAGGATGGCCCAAGTGCTTGGGCCCTGCACCCGCATGGGAGACCAGGAGGAAGCACCTGGCTCCTGGCCTCGGATCGGCACAGCGCACCGGCCGTAGCGGTCATTTGGGGGGGGGGGGGGGATGAACCAATGGAAGGAAGACCTTTCTCTCTCTCTCTCCCTCTCTCTTTCCTTCCTCCTTCTTTCCCTCTCTCCCTGTCTCCCTCTCTCTCTCTCTGTTTAACTCTGCCTATTAAATAAATAAGTAAATAAACACATACATAAATAAAGAAAGAACATTTTGGTCATGGTCGTCATCATTTTGGCGATTACTCCTGCTGTGACAGAGAAAGAACGTGGTTTCCTTCCCAGCGACCCTCCTAATTGAACACCCTTTCCTTGGCGGGGCTGCCCTAGCACTCTGCCAGTAACTTGCTCCCAGCTGCCTATTTTTCTTTTCTTTTTTTAAACAGCTTTTATATTCTTTCTCCATTTTCCTTTGAGTTTGAAGAAGTAATGGCTGATGATAGATAACAAGCCAATTTGAATCTATCAAGGTGGACATTTTTGTGAACATAATCAAAATTTTTTGGTTTTACCAATAATCAATGAATTGCAAATTGATATGCATATTAAATTGACAAGGCTGATGCAGAATGACAATGCCCAGTGTGGCAAGAATATTGAGAAAGATTTATATACTACTGTGTACAAACTAGTTTATTCTCTCTGGTAGGAAATTTCATGGTGTATATTAAAAGAATTAAAATGATCATACTTTTGGCCGGCGCCGCAGCTCAATAGGCTAATCCTCTGCCTTGCGGCGCCGGCACACTGGGTTCTAGTCCCGGTCGGGGCACCGGATTCTGTCCCAGTTGCCCCTTTTCCAGGCCAGCTCTCTGCTGTGGTCCGGGAGTGCAGTGGAGGATGGCCCAAGTGCTTGGGCCCTGCACCCCATGGGAGACCAGGAGGAGCACCTGGCTCCTGCCATCGGATCAGCGTGGTGTGCTGGCCGTAGCGCGCCAGCCGTGGTGGCCATTGGAGGGTGAACCAACGGCAAAAGGAAGACCTTTCTCTCTGTCTCTGTCTCTCACTATCCACTCTGCCTGTCCAAAAAAAAAAAAAAAAAAAAAAAGATCGTACTTTTATCTAACCATTTAACTTATAGGAATTTATACTTGGGAAATAATGAATATTATATGCAAAGATTTAGACAGAAAGCTATTCATAGAGGCATTGTTTATGCAAGAATTAAGTTGAATGTTTAACAATGAGAAATTGGCAAGATGTATTTTGTAACAATGTGAATATTTATGACTTATGTTCCCAAAATCTTTGTCCTATAGATCATAGCAGTAAAGGGAATGACCCTTGGGCTTAGACATAGTCTGCAGTAGTTCAAAATAACATTGTAACTTAATATTTAGTGGCATGGAGATACCTTATGCTAGTGAGCAAAAGCAGGTTTCAAAATAATTATGACTCCATTTGTGTAAAAATTACATGTACATAGATAATAAGATGGTGGTTAGGTTTCAGGTGATTATCCTTTTTCTACATTTCTGATTTGCCTACAATGAACAGGTGATGGATTGTGTAATAAATAGTAAGTAAAATGTAAAAGGGCAGGGTATTTTTAGTCTTTTCCACCTGTGCTGGCTCCTTCCCTAGGTGAAGTTTGCCAGAGATTCCGGCTCTGATGGGCACAGCATTAGCTCCCGGGATTCTGCAGCCCCTTCTCCCATACCTGGTGTTGACGGCCTCTCTGCTGACCCTGCTGTGTCTCTGCCCACATCGGTGCCTTTCAAATCAGGGTAAGATGCTAGGATTATATCAAGCTCTTTTATTGTTTAATAAAATGATTTTTTGAAGATTTACTTATTTATTCATTTGAAAGGCAGAGTGACACCCAGAGAGAGAGAGAGGGAGAGACAGAGAATTTTCCATCCACTGATTGGCTTCCCAGATGGCCTTGACAGCCACATCTGGCTCAGGTCAAAGCCAGGGTCCAGAAGCTCCATCCTGATTTTCTGTGTGGGTGACCTATCACATAGATGACAGGAGCCCCAGTACTTGGACCATCCTCTGCTGCCTTCCCAGGTGCATTAGCAGGATGCTAGATTGGAAGCAGAGCAGCTGGTACTCCAGTTGGCATTCCAATATGGATGCTAGTGTCGTGGGCACTGGCTTTGCCCTCTGCACCACATCGTTGGCCTCAATAAAATGTTTCTTGAAGGGGTTCAGAAATGAGGCTATCATTAAAATGAGAATAATTTCAAACATCTGGAATAAAACAATAGAATCAGGGAAATGGGGAAATCCTTGATCTAATTTTTTGATAAAAGATTAACATTCATAGTATATAAAAACACTAACTCAGATAAGAATATCTGCAAAACTCTGGAGTAAAATTGAGCAAAGGGCATACAAAACATCCATCCATGGAGGAAAAATGTAATTAATAAAGATTTAGATGAAAAGTTCTTAATTTTCACTGACATTCAAAGATTATGCAAATCAAACAAAAAAATTCTGGGGGCCAGGGCTGTGGCATAACAGGTAAAGTGCCCACCTAATGCTGGTGACCCATATAGGTGCTGGTTCAAATCCCAGCTGCCACACTTCTGATCCAGCTCTCTGCTATGATCTGGGAAAGCAGTGGATGATTGCCCAAGTCCTTGGGCCCCTGCACCCATGTGGGAGACCCAGAAGAAGCTCCTGGCTCCTGGCTTTGGATTGGCATAGCTCCAGCCATTGTAGCCATTTGGGGGGGTGAACTAGTGGATGGAAGACCTCTCTCTCTCTCTGTCTCTCTCTCTGTCTCTCTCTCTTTCTCTGCCTCTCCTTCTCTGTATAACTCTGCCTTTCAAATAAATAAATAAGTCTTTAAAAAAAATTCTGTTTCACAACCATCAAATTGAGGAATATTTTCAGAAACTATTTATCCGTTATAATGTGCACTTGTCGTTAAGGATTTTATTTTTATCTCAGGATATGTCTGTTTGCTTTCAGGGAGCCAGCTCTTCGTACTAAGTCTAACTCCCTCAGTGAACAGCTGTCGATAAATACAGTAAGTGTAAGAGTCTGTCTTCTTCACCCACAGTGTGCTAAGAAGGATTCGTGTACCTAGAATATGATAGGTTAGAGAAAAAGAATATCAATGACTGTTGATGTAGGTTGGAATCATTGGTTACTGTACTCACGTCCCCTTACTGGGAGTCAGTGTAGGTTAGCGGGGTGCTCCATAGATGTAGCTAGGTTCAGTCATTATCTTATATGCATGTTGCTTTGAGAAAATGATCTAACTAACTTCTGTGATTTCAATTTCTTCAGTATTCAAATGGAAATAATTCTCACATCTCCCTTACATAGTTTCTGTGAGGATTAGAGATATTTGCCAGGCCCCAAGCCAAGAGCCTATGTGCAGTGTGTCTTCAATAAACAGTAGCTATGATTATTGGAGAATGAAATTATATTGGGGGAGAGCCTGTCCATTAAAGTGTGCTTTGTTTTAGAATTATCATTTCTTCAAAGAGAAGTATGTTAGTGGTAATTTTAGCCTCCAACTGACTTACCTTATGTGACTTTAAGCAATTCAGCATCTTTAGGAGGTTTGATGCCTGTGGAGGTCTTAGTATTGTAGCTGGCATATTACTCAAGAAATCCTAGCTCTTGTTGCTGTCATGATCACTGCTGACTCTGCTTGTCCTCATACTTCCATTCCCCCAGAGACTTCAGCACTAATTCACCAGTTAACAGAGTCTGAGGTCGTTGGGCCTCTGTGATGATGAATGCCTTTAGGAAGGATGTATATGCTAGTTTGCTGCTGCCCTGCCTGGTCCCTGAAGGGTTCTGGGTTTCCTGCATGTGAACCACATGGTGGCTTAAGCACTTCAAGATTTTTTCTTTTTCTTTCTTTTCTTTTTTTAAAAAAATATTTATTTATTTGAGAGACAGAGATGGAGGTGAGGGGACAGAGAGAGTGAGAAAGAGCGCAAGCACTCCCTCATCTCCTGATTCCTGGCTGTGAACTCAGTCTGGGTCTTCCGCATGGGTGAAAGGACCCCGATTACTGGAGCCGTCCCTGACGTCTCCTCGAGTGTACGTTAGCAGGAAGCTGAAACCAGGAGCCGTCCAGTCTAGGTCTCGGGTGTCTTACCTGGCTTCATAACCTACCCCGCTTCAGATTATAAAGCTCTGTGAGTCTTACTTGTCACAGTGAGAAACGATAGGTACACGTAGTGAAATTAGTGCTTATTCTCCAACCCTGGTTTTTTTGTTTATATTCAGCCCAAAACAGGAATTATTAAGCAAATAATTAGTCTGATATGTATAAAAGATTATCTACTAAACTTGGAAGATTAAACCAAAAAATCAGAATATTTAAACACTATTTAAATAATTATAATCTTAGATCTTTGAACAGACACAAAAATTGTCTAGTATTGGGGCTGGCATTGGGACACAGAGGGTTAAGCCGCTGGCTACAATATTGGCATCTCATGTGGATGCCAGCTCAAGTCCCAGCTGTTCCACTTCCCATCTAGCTCCCTGCTAATGTGCCTGGGAAGGCAGCAGAAGATGGCCCAACTACCTGACCCTTGCCTCCCACATAGGAGACCTGGATGAAGTTCCAGGCTTCTAGCTTAGGCCTGGATTGAAACCTGACCAGCCGTTGTGGTCATTTGGGGGAGTGAACCAGCAGATAAAAGACCTCACTTTCTCTCTGTTCCTCTCAGTAACTCTGTCTTTCAGATAAATAAATCTTTAAAAAAGAAAAAAATATTGCTCAGTTTTGGTTCTATTGTACTCTCTCATCATAGCTATCCTTGCTACCTATTTCTAAACTTCAGTATCTTTTGGTAGACTAGTTGTCTCTAACCCTTTTTTTTCTACTTTCTTTTTAGATGAAATTTATGTAATCAAATTAACCATTTCTCATTTTACATTTAACTCTTTGTTTTGAATAGGTAATTAAAATCATAAGATACAATTATCAAAACAAGATACATCGTAAGGACTCCTATTCCATTTCATATCCATTTCATACCTGCTTTTTTTAGTTGCTTATATATTTTTTCAATATCCTTTGTGCAGGTACAGGCAAATAGGAATGTTTGTTTTATTCCTCCCTTTTTTCACACACAAACAAGGGCATTCTTGCTATACTGTCCATCTTTCTCTTTATGTGTAACAGTGCTCGTATACGTATAACCCAGTGTGTTTCCATGTTAGTGTACAGAGAGCTTCCTCAATCTTGAAAATCTGTAGATCATGGTATTCCATTTTCTGGGTATAGTTTGTGAAGTGGTTCTCCCTTAAAGTACCTGACTTTTTTTGCTTATATACGTGCATGAGTTAAGAAAAAAATGAGCACTTATTCCCAATATATGATGACAAATTATGTGCATAAAATACTCTCAGGCCATGTAAACAAAGGTAACCTCTTATGATTGTAGTTTAAAAATAATAAAATCAGAGGTTATGATCACTTCTTTGCATACCTCAGAGATCATCTCATGCACTTTCAGGCATAGGTACCCTGCATTCTGAAGACTGTGCTTTGGGCTTATAAATGGATACAGAAACTTCTAGCACAGGGTATATTATATCGCCAGTGTGAAGTAGAGTTAAATGAGACTGAGTTTAGAATCAGCAAATCCTGTTTCCTTCACTCCACAGTCTGTTCTGAATTCTATACTAAATTGCTGTTCATTTTTGAGAGGGTCCTTTCATCTGAAATACCTCTCTTCCTTAACTTTTCTACTTTTGTTTTTGTTTCCTTTTTGAATGTTAAGTATTTCATTGAATGCATTACAGTGTATCTAAAACAACTACCCTTGTGAAATAGAAATTCGGAGAGGAAGGTGTTAAGAACTGACAAAAGTAGGAATTTGTGTATTGTGGCACCCTGTTGTAGGGAAGCTTTTGTATAGACTTCAAATTTAGCTCTCCTGAATATTCACTGGTCCAGAGAAGTTGTTTGAGAAACCTTTGAAGGATTCATTTGACTACAAAAAGGAAGAGACTCTCTGGGACCTGAAGGGATTTGGCATGAAGGTCCTTAGTCAGTGGGAGGTCATGTTGAGCCTTCTGCAGACAATTGTTTCAAGTCAGCAACTGCCTGGGAAACCTTCATGATGTTGAACCTGGCCTCCAGCCAGAGCAGCTAAGCCAGTTTCTTTATAGCAGCAACGCTGGAGGAGCCAGACCTGGCAGACATGAGAGCCAATCCGTTGGGCTGCTACCTTAGCTTTTCATCTGTAAATTGAGAATAATTATGCCTTGATTGAAGTGAAGTAATACGTACGAAACTACTTTGTCCATTCCAAACATGTAGGGAATTATTTTTACTGCTGTTATTAATTGTGACCAATGTATGCTTCTGTGCAAGAAGTCTTTAATTCTTATTTTGTAGAGGAAATGGTTTCAAATACATAAGAGGAGCTGGCAGGATTTGTTGCAAGGGCCAAAGGAATAGAGCTGCCTGAAGGGAATAAGCTTAATCACAAAGTTGTTGTTTGTTTTTTTTTTTTTTCCTTTTCTTTTTAGAGTTCTGATGCAGTCAAAGCCAAGCTGATCTCTAGGATGGCTAAAATGGGCCAGCCCATGCTGCCCATCCTTCCACCGCAGCTGGATTCCAGTGATTCAGAAACTGAAGTACGTCCACCTGGTTGTATCTGAATAGTACAAAGCTTGCTGTCTTCTATTCTTTTGATTGAAATGATTGCTTATTCTGCCTCTGACCCAAAATCACTAATTAGAGAAATTATGTATAAAATGATACAGATTGGTATCAGTCTGTGTATTTCTACTGTGATTAGCACCTCCCCTGAGAAGCTATACCCTACATGCACAGTTTTAAGTTGTTACATTAGCAGAATCTCTGTTGTCATTGAAAGTCACTGCTGAGGCAGCATGATGTCCAGCCCCATAGCAGGTGCTTAGCTCCTCTTCGTTGGGTGAATGTTTAGATCCTTTCCCACTAGTGTTGCTTCTTTCTTCTTCTTCTTCTTCTTCTTTTTTTTTTTTTTTTAAGATTTTATTTTGAAAGTCAGAGTTTCAGAGAGGCAGAGGCAGAGATAGAGAGAAAGGTCTTCATCTGCTGGTTCACTCCCCACAGCCAGAGCTGTGCCAATCTGAAGCCAGGAGCCAGGAGTTTCTTCCAGGTCTCCCACGTGGATGCAGGGGCCCAAGGACTTGGACCATCTTCTGCCACTCTCCCAGGCCATTAGCAGGGAGTTGGATCAGAAGTGGAGCAGCTGGGACTCGAACTGGCACCTATATGGGATGCTGGCACTGCAGTCAGTAGCTTTACCCACTATGCCAGCCCTTAGTGTTGCTTATTACTAAACATCCATCTGTTATGTCTTTTAACTTTTTTTTTCTGACAGGCAGAGTTAGACAGAGAGACAGAGAGAAAGGTCTTCCTTCCATTGGTTCACTCCCCTAATGGCCACTACGGCCGGAGTGGTGTGCCTATCCAAAGCCAGGAGCCAGATGCTTCCTCCTGGTCTCCCAAGCGGGTGCAGGGCCCAAGCACTTGGGCCATCCTCCATTGCACTCTCGGGCCACAGCCGAGAGCTGGACTGGAAGAGGAGCAACCAGGACAGAATCCAGCACCCCAATTGGGACTAGAACCCCGGAGTGCTGGTGCTACAGGCGGAGGATTAGCCAAGTGAGCTGCAGCACCGGCCATCTTTTAACTTTTTTATGTGGTGTTTTGTTTTTTTAATTTAAAATTTCAGAAGTTTTTAATGAAATAAAATATCATTTTCCTAACCTTGCTTTTGGCTTTTGATGTTATGCTTAGAATACTTTCCTATTTTCAGATATTAGAAATATTATGTGTATTTTCAAATTTTTTTCATAATCAGATCTAAATTTTTAATCCATCTATGATTTGGTACATTACAGAAAATAACTCAATTTTAAGTTAATTCTTTTCCTGATGGTTAGGTCTTATTAAATAAAACCACCTTTTCTACAATTAATTGAAACACATAACAGAGATTGATTTTCAGGATTGTTTCACTTTGAAACAAAGAAAAGGTTATGTTCTTTAGAAAATTTTCTGAAATAAGCTTCCTTTTTTATATTTTTTTTCTTTTGGAAAAGTTCTAAATAGTTTTAACATTTTAAAGGAAGACAGGATTTCTGAGGCATATTAGTTTACTTTAATCTGGTTTGTGGGAATGACATTTGAATAAGGTAATATTATTAGAATTTTGTATGTTACTTATTGTAGAATAATTTAAAATTATAAAAAAGAAATGTATTTAGCAAAATAACATTCTTTATATATTACGTTCTAACCTAATTTTTTCTAACCTAATTTTTGAAAACTTAATGTTATATTTATGTTAAATAATACAAGCAAAACATTATTGCAATTAAAGGTAACTCAGTATACTATTTATCAATTTGTCATAATTCCTCTTGCTCTATTTCTAGACATTTAGACTTACTTAGACCTATCATGATCTATAACTGGGAGACTTTTCCAGAAGAGAATATTAGGGGAATAAAGGAAGTTCTAAAATAAAAAAAAGTCAGAGACTTCAGCTCTTGTACTGTAGTTCAGCAAATCACAGTCACTACGTAATGTACCCCAGGATTTTCTGTTCTTTGAAGCAAGAAGATGTAGGGTAACTTTGTTTAGGGCTATAGCTGTGATTTCCTGAAAAAGGAAAAGAACATTCTTTATATATTGCATTCTAACCTAATTTTTTCTGACCTAATTTTTGAAAACTATGAGGTTCAGTGAGTCCTACTCTTTCTCTGGAGCCATGGTTCAGTGAGTCCTGCTCTGTCTTTCCCTGGGAGCCATGAGGCCTGTGGAGGTTATCTGGCAGAAGAGAAGAGGCTGGATTATTCCCCGGGTTTCCTAGCAGGAGACCCTCTCCTTTGTGGGAACCGATTGGATCAGTTTCAGAGTAACTGCTAGTTTGGAAAATGATACATGTTAGAGAGCTGTCAGGTTCGGACAATAAAACACCAACAGTTTACAATGTTTGTGGAATTAACTGTATTTAATTACTTGGTATGATTACCAGGGAGAAGCACTCTTACTCTAATCTATAATTGAGTGCTTTCTTCCCACAACCCACACCCTAAACTCTTGGCTTTCTGCTTGCCTTTCCTTCCTCTTCTTTGCTTGGAAACCGTGTGGTGAACGTGGTTTTAAGGCAAAAAGTCAGCCTCAGTCTTCAATAAGGGCAAAGCAAACCACAACCCTTTTGTCTGTTCTAGGATGTGAATGCTTTGAGAGGCCCTGGGCAGCCCGTGGTGACTCCAGCCAGCCAGCCTCCTCCTCAGCCAGCCCACCCAGTGTTACCACAGAGGACCTCACAGGGTAAGGAACCACTCTGAGGCTCTGTGACCTTGGACTGGGTCAGCATGGAAACGATCGTCACCGTCCCCTCAGTTGTTAAGCTGCATTGTTTTAGTACGGAGGACTGGACCAGGGTGTAAAACTTGGCATTTTGTCCTGGGTAGAGCGTTTTCAGACCTGGAGATGCGTTTGGCCTGCTAGTGTGTAGCGTTGTCAGTGTGTGAAATCTGCGCTCAGCTATTGAGACATCTCCCTGTGTGTTATTCTACCCCTCTTGTCAGCTGATGAAATCATAGGTCTGAGTCAGATGCACATGAGATCACCCATTGCTGAGACGACAGTAGAGCTGGTTTTAGGGCACTAGGTGAGGAAAGTAGTCGAATCTAAAACATGATGTATAAGGGGTTAGTGCAGACTCAGACCAGGAAGCCAAGAGTGGATAACAGAGAAAATGTCTTCCTTTATCTTAGCACCCCAGTCATCTGTTTCTGGGCTCCACGCACCCTCTGCTGCCTTAATGCAAGTTGCATCTCTTGATTCCCACTCAGCTGTACCTGGAAATGCCCAGTCCTTTCAGGTAATAACATTTTAAACCATATCAGTTGTAACTTGTCACTTACTATGGTTCTGGTCAGTCGCTTCTTCCTGAATGATGCATGCAGGAGTGTTTTCCCAAAGTCAAAACTTGTAATATTTTTTCCTGCCTGGATCACTACTTTTTCACCACTAAACGAGGCAAAGGGTTGCCAACCTTACAGGTTGTTGTGCAAAGACTGAGTGCAAGCACAGCATGGTGCCTCTGTGAGGTCTGGGCCTAGCACGTGGTACAGGCCCAGTCAATGTTTGTTTCCTTTTCTTTTCTCACATACGTAGTTGAGGAGTACGTGTTCATATCTTCCGTGTTGTTTCTAACAGTAGCCAACAGTGTGCTCTGTACTCGGCAGGATGCTATGGGTTGAGGGTAGAAGCTGAATGAAAAATACCGCTGAACTCTGTTTTGTGATTATCCACTACAATCTCTTCAAGTCAGCTTGTTGTCTGTTGTCATAGAAGACAGTAGCAGCAGCCTGCCTCTGCTGCCCGTTTGCTGTTTGGCAGGCTCTTGCTTCTGCCTCAGTAGACTTGATGGTTAAGAAACACTCCCAGTGAGAAGAGGGGCTCACTTCCTTGTTACTGTTAGTGGAAGGATGGAAGAAATGGGTGAGCTGTGCCCTGTTAGGATGGAGAGTATCAAAACAGAAAAGTCCCACCCTCATCCTTCTTACTCCCTCCCCTGTTTCCCATGAAACAGATATATCTATATATATATAGATAGATAGATAGATAGATAGATATAGATATAGATGGATGAGTAGTTATATCTGACTCTGGAAACGAACTGGCTTACCTGATTTAAAGGAAAATTGACCATCATTAAAAGAAAAGCTGCTGTTTATTGAGCATTTCCTCTCTGCCAGGCACTTACCTTAGCAGCCATTATGAACTTTATCACTTCATTTGGCCCACATAACCACCCTATGGAATGATGTTATTGTCTTTATTTTACAGTGGAGGTGTTTTGAGTTTTAGAGGAAAATGACACCTCTTAGTTACATAGATAAGCATCAGAATCTGGCAGGGCAGAGACATTCTTTGGAAGCTGAAGGATTTGGTTTAGGATTTCAGTAAACACTTCTCCTCTTTAACTCAGTGGAAACTAATCAGAATTTTAAAACTTTGTTTTAATTTCTTAGACAATGGGCTTGATAGTGCGGAATGAATTTCCATTTAATTCAATCATATCACCAGGGACCTGGGTAGTGACCCAAGACACCTTTCCTCAGTTTCTGGGTAGGACTCCAGTGACCGGGTACCATGGGTTACAAGGATAACTCTGCTGCAGTTCTCATCTCCTGCCACACCAGTTCTCGTCCATCTCCAGTCTGGGTCTCCTCCCGACTTACCCACTTGGTTCTGCTGAAGGAAACTAAGCAAAAACGAGAGGCCGGCATGTTTCACGAAGCAGCGGTAACTTGTCACTCTCTCAGCCCTGTGCAGGTATGCAGGCCTACGCCTATCCCCCAGCATCTGCCGTCACCTCGCAGCTGCAGCCTGTTCGGCCCTTGTACCCAGCACCACTCTCACAGGCGCCCCATTTTCAAGGTAGGGACCAGTTCCCTCACTTCTCATCTTCTGCCCCTGCTGTACTCTCCTTCCTCCATCTTATTTTCATTTTTGTTCCTGTAACTCTCTGTCCTTTGCGTCCTTCCCTTTTAACAGCTTTCTTTGTTGAAGTGTAACTTACATACCACACAGTACACCCTTTGTAAGATTTTTCAGGCAGAGACTCACAAAGTTATTTATCCATCATAACCCAGTTTTAGAACATTGCCTTCATCCTCAGAGTTCCTCATGCTTACTTTCTGTGTTTTTTACATTTTCCCTTTTAATTCCTCTGTCAGAGTGACTAAAACATAGAAAATAATAGAAGAGCAAAATGTTGGAAACTGGGAGAATGCATGAATGCCGTGACTGTTCAGGATCTCAAATGAAAGCTGATTAGTTAACACTTTTAAATTCTGAAAATAATACACTTTTATGAAAACATCAAATACTGTGAAAGCATATAAAGTGAAAAGTTACTGTCCTTCCCCTTCGCTAAGCACCCCCCTCCCCCCGCCCAGCCATGCGAAGCCGTGGTTGACGGTTACTTGAGTAACTGCAGATATTCTGTGTGCACGTGCAAGTGTGGGTGTCTTGTGAAACAACTGTGATGGCATCCTGCCTGTTCTGCAGTGTGTCCTTTGCTTAGGAATCACCTTTGGTATTAGCACAATGCTGGGGAGAAGCAGGTGTATCCTGCAGCATTGTTTGTCTTCTGAAGTGGTAAGGGCTTCCTGCAACAGCTTTTTTCTGGAAGCTCTCCACTTTCTCCATCCAAGGAACTTCCTTCATCCATCAGAAGTGTTATCTCCTATGTGAAGACTTTCCTGTTTGGTATCCATCCCTCCCTCCTACACACAACTTTGTGTGTCATTGAAGAGTTAATCTTCCTTTTTTTCTTTTCTTAATGCCACTTGAGTCTTGTACATAGTCCATTTTTTACTTTTTTTTAAAGATTTATTTATTTGAGAGGCAGAGTTAGAGAAAGGAGAGATGGAGAGAGAGCAAGAGGCCTTCCATCTGCTGGTTCACTACCAAAATGGCTACATTGGCCAGAGCTGGGCCAATCTGAAGCTAGTAGCTTCTTCCAGGTCTCCCACGCAGGTGCAGAGGTCCAAGCACTTGGGCCATCTTCCACTGCTTTCCCAGGCCACAGCAGAGAGCTGGATCAGAAGTGGAACAGCCAGGACTCAGCAGCCATATGGAATGCCAGCACGGCAAGCGGAGGCTTAATTTACTATGCCACAGCACCAGCCCTAGTCCATTTTTTGTACTTGGGATACTCTGTTGTAATGATTTGTTTATGTCAGTCTCCTCATCAAACAGTTCACCAAGAACGAAAACATGGGTTGTTCATTGCTGTATGCCTGATACCTGGAGTAATGCCTGGCATGCAGAGGGATGAAAGGAGAGGCGACCTGAGCTGTCAGTGCTGTGACATCCAAAGTGGGCACGTTTATGTCCTGGGACCACACTGTGGCCCCTGGTGCATTTTGCAGGGAGGTGATTTAGTTATTGTTAGCTTCAGAACTCTTTTGCCTCTACCATGTCTTCTACAAATTTTCCTGTCAGTGTGAACACACCTATAGCATTTCCAAGTACATAGAAGTATTCATTTGTTTCTTTCCTCTACTTAAAAGATCTATTGACTTTTCCTCATACCATTTCCTCTGCTCCAGTATCATAAGTTTCTTTCTGGCTTTTATCTGTTTAGGATCAGGTGACATGGCTGCATTTCTTATGACAGAAGCCCGGCAACATAACACTGAAATTCGAATGGCTGTTAGCAAAGTAGCTGATAAAGTGGATCATCTCATCACTAAGGTGACTGAGTCGGGGTTGGGGCTCTGTTGAAAATGGGGGTATAAACAGGGAGCAGCCACAGCTATCGGTAAAGTTTTCTTTGGTTTCCTGTGTACATAGTGCTTAGTAGTTATTTCCCTGGAAGGATAGATCTAGTTAGCAGGAGAAAACTCTAGCTTACATATAGAGGTCGTCTCAGAAACTTGGTAAACCCTTCACAACAGCAGTCAGATCTTGGGTAAATTGCATTTCTTCATTTTAAACCGTCTCACTAGATCTCTCTGGCATCCCTTTTGTAGGTTGAGGATTTACAGAAGCATAATGCTGGCAATCCCGCGCTTATTCCTAGCATGTCAGTTACAATGGAAACAAGCATGATTATGGGCAACATTCAACGGATCATTCAGGTGAGGGGGATCACAACAGAGCACTCAGCCTGGACATTGTGCCCACATTCTCCCCTTTAAGACCTCCACACCAGAAACAGAGAGCATGTGATATAGGCTATGCTGGGTTGGAAAATTCACTGTGGCTTAATTTAGTCTGAGTGACTTACACTGTCCATGGGGTCAGAAGGAAACATTGCTGTTTGACTGTATTTCATAATTACACTCAGTCTATTGTGTCTAGTGATTTGTATGCATCAGGTGTCACTTGAAATGGCGTTTTAACTATTATGTCTATGTGAACATAAGTTAGAGTTTTTCATCTGAAAATGATATTAACAACGTTACCCGTCAGTTCAAATTGATCCCCTTCTATCTGGCATTTTTTTCTCAGGACCATTAAATTGTACATTGTGTGTTTTGAATTTAGGAAAATGAAAGACTGAAGCAAGAGATTCTTGAAAAGAGCAGTCGGATAGAAGAACAGAATGACAAGATTAGTGAACTCATTGAGCGAAATCAGAGGTAATGACAGGTACGGGGCCTGGCTAGCATGGACAGAAGGGTTTAATGGATAAAGGCCCAACTTGAATACACATGTTTGTTTCGGGCAATGCATACATACTTCTGCTGTTTGTTTCCTGCCTGTCACATGAATTATTGCCTGTTTCTGAGAGGAACTTCTGCAGAAAGAGCTCAGTGGGCTGTGATATAAGACAGCTGTGTGTTTGACTCCTGGCTCTACCCCGGATGTATTCTGTGACTTACTCCCACTGCCTCTGGTTTCCTCATCTGTAAACATGATTTTGATACTTAGGAAAATCTGCTGTTAACCTTTCTGTCTTCAGTGTGGGCTGATTGTGTTTTTTCAACCTGAACTCAACCAGTACCTCGCTGATTACTATACAAAACCAAGCTTTCTGTAGATCCTCCTGAAGATTTAGTGGGTCAGGAGAACATGCCACAACACACTTAGAAAAACTCATTCTCTTGTATTCCTCTTCTCCAGCTTCTCTCGTGCCCCATATGGCAGGGCTGGGGGAGTGGCTTTCTTTTCCTCTCCCGCCTTTCTAGCAGCCTTCTTACTCCTGGCTCTCTCCTGTCTCATGGCCTTGTTAATCACACATCTTTTGCATTCTTCTCTTCTTCAGTATACAGAGCAAGTCACCCAGGTTCCTGTCTCCAGACTTGATTATTATAGAACTAAGGAAAATAAAATGCTTTTTAAAAAAAGATTTATTTATTATTTGAAAGGAAGAGTTACAGAGAGCCAGACACACACACACACAGAGAGAGAGAGAGAGAGAGAGAGAGAGAGAGGTTTTCCATCTGCTGGTTCACTCCCCAAATGGCCTTAATGGCCAGAGCTGGGCTGATCTGAAGCCACAAGCCAGGAGCTTCTTCCAGGTCTTTTAAGCAGGTGCAGGGGCCCAAGGACTTGGGTCATCTTCTTCTGTTTTCCAAATCATAGCAGAAAGCTGATCAGAAGTGGAGCAGGACTCGAACCAGTGCCCTTATGGGATGTCTGACTGCAGGTGGCGGCTTTTCCCCGCTACACCACAGCACTGCACCTGCAAATAAAATTCTTTCAGATCATTTTTGATGAAAATATAGATCAGTGTTGTGAAGGCTGAACAGATACTGGGTTGTGCTTGGCATACATTCTTTGCTTGATAACTTTTCTGTTTCCTTGTTTCTTTCAAAGGTATGTTGAGCAGAGTAACCTGATGATGGAGAAGAGGAACAACTCTCTTCAAACAGCCACAGAAAACACACAGGCAAGAGTATTGCATGCTGAGCAAGAGAAGGTAAAGTAACTGAGCAGAGAAAAGCCCAGGTCAGGCTAAGGCCTGGCCCTGCATACATGCATACCAGTTGGCTTTTCAGTGGAACTTTTGTCATCAATGGGAAGAGAACTAGAAATTATTCAACAGATTTTCTTATATTCATCATCTACAATTCTCTTTTAAAATGTTTTGTAATAAGTTGACTTAAAAATAATCACTGATCTAGTAATTTAAGGTAAGAGTTGTATAGCTTAAGATTATTAGAAACTGCATTTATTTTGTTGAAAAAAATCAACAGAAAATTCCCATTATGCCAGGTGACCAAGTGTATAGGTTGTTTTAGTGAGTTTATGATTGTTTAGTTTTTTCCTTCCTCTGTATCTCCTAAACATTTTAAAGCACTACTGTTTGACTTCAGTCCTTATAGGATTAGGGTTTTTTTTTTTTCCAACTATTTCTTTTTTTTTTTTTTTAATTTTTTGACAGGCAGAGTGGACAGTGAGAGAGAGAGAGAGACAGAGAGAAAGGTCTTCCTTTGCCGTTGGTTCACCCTCCAATGGCTGCCGCGGTCGGCGCGCTGCGGCCGGCGCACCGCGCTCATCCGATGGCAGGAGCCAGGTGCTAGGTGCTTATCCTGGTCTCCCATGGGGTGCAGGGCCCAAGCACTTGGGCCATCCTCCACTGCACTCCTGGGCCACAGCAGAGGGCTGGCCTGGAAGAGGGGCAACCGGGACAGAATCCGGAGCCCCGACCAGGACTAGAACCCGGTGTGCCGGCGCTGCAAGGCGGAGGATTAGCCTGTTGAGCCACGGCGCTGGCCTAGGATTAGGGTTTTGACCTGTTCCTGAAGTGGCAGAGGAAGACTGCAGTGGGTCTTGGGTGGGGATGGACTGTTTCTGGATCCCTCTTGTCCTCTCCTTGTCCCAGTCACGCTGTTTATCTGGAATGGATTCCTTCTCATTGGGCTCATCAGTCCTCAGCTAAGCGATCTTGACTCTTTCATCTCATGTTTTCTGCATTTGAGAAATAGTTTATATTTTGTATTTGAGTTTTCTCAAATACATGAAAGGTTGAATGGACTACACTTTATAACTTACTTTCTCATATTCCGGTAATGATGAGGCTTGCTTACTTATGCCTTATGCTAATCTTTGGGTTCTTTGGCTATCGTATCCTGGCAAGCAATGTCTTTGATCTCTAAGATAAGGAGCATCTTGCCCTACACAGTGCTGTCCATTCCTCACTCTGTTTCTTTCCCATTGCTGCTTTACACCATTTTATGTTTGTTGTGGCTGATTCTTGTTTTTTAAGGTTTACTTATTTATTTAAAAGGCAGAATTACAGAGAGCCAGAAGCAGAAGGAGAGAGAGAGAGAGAGAGATCTTCCATCTGCTGGTTAATTCTCCAAATGGCCACAGTGCCTGGAGCTGGGCCGATTCGAAGCCAGGAGCCTGGAGTTTCTCCTGGGTCTCCCATGTGGGTGCAGATGCTCAGGACTTGGCCCACCTTCTACTGTTTTCCCAGTCCATAGCAGAGAGCTGGCTCAGAAGTGGAGCAGCCGGGACTCGAAACAGCGCCCATATGGGATGCCGGCACTGCAGGTGGTATCTTTACCTGCTGTGCCACAGTGCCAGCCCCTGTTGTGGCTGACTCTTAATGTCTAGTTCAAGATCAGCAGCCTGTGACATTGATATCAAGTGGAATTGGAGTCATTTACCACTTCCTTGGATGTACTTTTTACTCTTTCTCCTTCTTCTGCTTTTATTTTATCTTTCCTTTATCTTAAATTTTCTCTTTTCCTTAGGCATATTCAGTACCCAGATATACTGTTTGTCCTTGCTGTTACTTTTCAGAGCTAAAATGCTAGCTATAACCAGCTCAGTGGTCCCTAAACACCGGTTGACTGCTTTGGAATCATTTGGGAGCTTCATTAAGCTCTACTTCAGAGATTCTGATTTGGTATATCTAGCTGAGGTCTGAATATGAGCTTTTAAAAAGTCCCCTTCATTCCAGTGTAGAGCCAGATGTAGGAATCACTGCTCCTGGTGGGGATTTGTTCTGTCACACTCTCAGAGGTTGCAGCTGGACCCCTTTGTTTTTAGCAAGTTCAGCATTTGAACTTAAATAATGATTATCCCTGTTGTGTATGTGTTCAAGTAAAACCATATTTACAAAGACAGGTAGTGGGCCAGTTTGGCCCATCGATCATAGTTAGCCAACCCCTTATCCTTCAGATGTTTTCATGTTGATAAACCCCGCATCTGGTACGATGCTTTGGACCTGGCAGATGCACTGTTTATAATAGCACAGCAGCAGAAGTACTAACACCCTGGCCTGAAGCGCCGGCATCCCATATGGGCGCCGGTTCTAGTCCTGGCTGCTCCTCTTCCTGTCCAGCTCTCTGCTATGGCCTGGGATAGCAGTAGAAGATGGCCCTAGTCCTTGGGCCCCTGCACCCACATGGGAGACCTGGAAGAAGCTCCTGGCTCCTGGCTTCAGATCGGCACAGTTCCGGCCGTTGCAGCCATCGGGGGAGTGAACCATCGGATGTAGGACTTCTCTCTCTCTGCCTCTCCTCTCTGTGTGTAATTCTGACTTTCAAATAAATAAATAAATCTTTTTTTAAAAAAAAGAACAATAGCAGAAGTACTAATAATCACAAACAGTAGCAGAAGCACTAATAATCATAACTACATATGTCAAATACCTACTTGGTTTGAGACATAGTGCTTTATACACATCTGCTTGAGGGAATGTCCTCAGCTAGTGTCACCATTCTTGACTAGAGCACCAAGTACCACATGCTTCGCTTGGTCACCTTTCAAGCCTTGACTTTTCTTATCTACCTCTTACTTAAAAACCTTTTTCCTGTGATCATTTGTCTTAAGGGAGGATAAGCAAGGTCCTTCCAAACCCAGAGGCAGTTCTCTGTCTTCAGACACAGCTCAGAAAGCATGGTTAAGAAGTCAGTGAACATTTGGTGAAAGAAATTATTTTTCTTGATGATAGGATTGATAGTGCCATGCAGAACCATGGAGTAATGGTTGAAGAACTAGTAGAGGTTATCTAGTTTAAAGAGACAAACTGCATTTAGCCCAGAGAGGGTGAAAGATGGCCTAGGATCTCAGAGTTAGCTGTGTTCTTTTTCCCATGTCGAATTGCCATCTCTTCGGTACTGTTTTTCTGCTCCTAACTTAACTGCTCTTTTCATTTGCTTTTCTGAACTCTTGGTTCTTCCTGTCATCACTTTCCCCAGCTTTCCTTGTCAACAGCAAAACTTGATCCAGGTAGAAATGAGGGAGCCATCCTGTCTGCTATGTAGAGAGTTGGTGTTTCTCTTTCCCACTGGATATTGTATACCTTAATCTTAAAGAAAAAAAAAAAAAAACCCTATTGGGCTGGTGCTGTTGCATAGCAGGTAAAGCCGCAGCCTGCAGTGCCAGCATCCCATATGAGCACCGGTTTGAGTCCCAGCTGCTCCATTTCTGACCCTGCTCTTTATTATGGCCTGGGAAAGCAGTAAAAGATGGCCCAACTCCTTGGGTCCCTGCAGCCATGTGGGAGACCTGGAACAAGCGCCTGGCTCCTGGGTTCAGATTGGCCCAGCTCTAGCTGTTGCAGCCATTAAAAAAAAAACTATAGTTATATATTTATATACATAAATACACATATGCATAGGTGCACATACTTTTTCTCTTTTTACAGACTTTTTTTTTTAACAAAAGTTGAATCTGTTCATTCTAGAAAATTTCGAAAGCCTTAGCCTCCTTCATAGGTACTAGTTAAGTCAGTATAGATTGGGAAATGTGAGGTTGGGAAATTACTAACAAAGGAGCACCTGTGTTTAAAATGGCATCCTCCTTGTTACTACTCAGGCCAAGGTGACAGAGGAGTTGGCAGCAGCCACTGCACAGGTCTCTCACCTGCAACTGAAAATGACTGCCCACCAAAAGAAGGAGACGGAGCTGCAGCTGCAGCTGACGGAGAGCCTGAAGGAGACGGAGCTCGTCAGGGGCCAGCTTGCCCGGCTGCAGGCCGAGCTCTCAGGTGTGTCCTTGCGGGGCGTGCTGGTATTTTTGCCATTGAAGCTAAGGAATTCAAGTCTTTGCTTCCCTTCATTCCTTTTGCAATAGCAATCATGAAGTTAGGGTAGCGTGGGGCCAAAAATTAAGGTGGGCCATCATGATTGTTTTTACATAAAGGAAAACAAAAGAACTATTTATTTGGAAGTGATTTGTTGCCCACAGTGCCCCTTTGGCAAGATGTTGACTGCACTTTCTTTGGTCTTTATGGTTGGCTTCCTAATGCCTGGAAGAACTGGTGTGTTAATTCATGATTCAGTGGAAGTTTAAGAAAGATATGCTTCCCATTGTGGTTCGCTCCTTCCTAGAGGATGGACGACAACTCCTCAGCCTAGTTCTCAGAGCCTCTCCAGCTTGGCTTATCTTCCATTGTATTGTCCGGTTCATCTTCGCTACCAGCTGCCTTTGGAGCACACATCTGTCTTGCTTTTTATCCGTGATATTCTGAGGGCTTGCTGTGCCTGCCATCACCAGTATTTGCCTCCATTCCTCTCCAAAATATGCCTTTTAAGCTTTCCCACTTTTTTTCCTAGAATATTTTATCTATCTCTTAAAACCCTTTAATTCTTTTTTCTGCGTTAGGATGCAAGCCCCTGGAAGGAAAGAACAGTGTTTTGCTCATCTTTGTAAAGTCCTGTCCTCCAGATTCGTTAGTTTTAGTTCAGTCCTGGCACAAAGATGTTACTTAAGGCATGGTGATTGGATGGAAGAGTTTTGAAGACCAGTATGTTGATGTGTCTACCATGGTGGATAGAAGCAAATGTGGAAGGCACAACGGGACCAGTGGGCAGGAAATAGCTAAAACAATAGCACTGGGTAGAAGCATGGTGCACTTGCCTAATAGAAAGCTAAAGCGCTGTCGGTTGGTAGATGAGATCTTGAATCTGCACCCCTTCCCTGTTAGAGCATCACATGAAGCAGACATGTGTTGAGCAATCTGAGATTTCAGTGCTGTGCAGTTTTCTCATTTCTGCTTTTGTGGTGCACCATGGTGGCTACCTCAAGAAATTTTCCAAACATATTTTGGTGCATTAAATTAAAAAAAAAAAAAAAACAAGTAACTTCATTTGAGAAGGGATGTTTTGAGAGCAAGCTCTTGGTACAAAGAGCTACCTACAAAGAAGGTTGAGAATATTTTACCCAGGCAGTGAGAAAGGGCCCAGATCAATACTAAACAAAGATCGGCCCAGAGTGATGAGATGGTGATTGACATAGAATTGTGAGAGTGCGTGATTTGAAAGGTGGCCTCTGACTGCTTGGAACATTTTGTCTCTTTGTAGAAGGGCTACATACATAGAGATGACTATTCCACCTGGGATAAATAGGGGCTAGAAAACCTTATTGCTGGTCAGTGAGGTGATGCTGGAAGAAGTGAGTGGAGGGCGTTTGTGTGGTGGCAGTGGGATATGGGAGCACGTGGCTTTGACAGCTGCTGGGATGCCACATAGTCCCTGCAGCTCTGGTTCTGCAGCCTCGTCTATGTGCTCTCACATCCTAGAGCTCCAAGAAACTTCTGAACAAGCACAGTCCAAATTCAAAAGTGAAAAGCAGAGTCGGAGACAACTGGAACTCAAGGTGACGTCCTTGGAGGAGGAACTGACGGACCTTCGGGCTGAGAAGGAGTCTCTAGAAAAGGTAAGTTCTGCGAGCCAAGTTTCTCTGTCGGCCCTGTGTGTCCAGGAATAGCTGTTTAACACACACTTCTGTTTTCCTTTCCAGAATTATATTATATATGCTCCTTGTTACAAATATAATACAGAGGCCGGCGCCGTGGCTCAACAGGCTAATCCTCCGCCTTGCGGTGCCGGCACACCGGGTTCTAGTCCCGGTCGGGGTGCCGGATTCTGTCCCAGTTGCCCCTCTTCCAGGCCAGCCCTCTGCTGTGGCCCGGAGTGCAGTGGAGGATGGCCCAAGTGCTTGGGCCCTGCACCCCATGGGAGACCAGGAAAAAGCACCTAGCACCTGGCTCCTGCCATCGGATGAGCGCGGTGCGCCGGCCGCAGCGCGCCGACTGCGGCAGCCATTGGAGGGTGAACCAACGGCAAAGGAAGACCTTTCTCTCTGTCTCTCTCTCTCTCTCTCACTGTCCACTCTGCCTGTCAAAAACAAAAACAAAAAACAAATATAATACAGAAAAATATAAAATAAAAAATCTTACCTTTATATCCTCTAATTGGATACACTAGAGGTGACTACTATAAACACTGTGTGAGCCTTCCAGATTGTTTTCTATGTGTAGGAATACTTTCTCATTTAAAAAAAAAAAAGTACTTATTTGAAAGGTAGAGTGAGAAAGCAGTATCTTCCATTTGCTGGTTCACTCCTCATATGGCCAGGCCAAAGCCAGGATCCTGGAACTCCATCTCTGTGTCCCACATGGGTGGCAGGGGCCTAAGCACTTGGGCCATCTTCCACTGCTTTCCCAGGTTGTAAATAGAGAGCTAGATCAGAAGTGGAACAGCCAGGACTCGAACCAGTGCACATATGGGATGCTGGCCTCGCAGGCGGCAGCTTAACCTACTGTGCCACAACCCTAGACCCCTTTCTTATTTGTTTTAAAGCATTCCATAGTGGTCTACTAAGAGGTTGTACCATAATTTACTTAATTATTCACCAGTTTTAGATTTATGTTTCTCCTTTTTCATTATTTTAAGCATTGCTGCTGTGGATATCTTCATACTATGTAACCACTTTTGTAGATTTATTTGAGCATTCCCATAGAAAGGATTGCTTAAATTAGAACTGTGGAATGATAGAGAATGCTATACATGCACATTTTAAAATAAATATTGCAGGTTATTCTCCAAGAAGAGAGTGCTAGTTCACACTTCCAGTACTCTGTGATGAGTCTCTATCTCCACACTCTTCCCAACTCTGTATTTTACGTGGACTGATCCTTATTCATCTGACAAGTAGACAATATACTGTCTTGTTTTAGTGTGTATTTTTATTAAGAGTAAAACTTTTTGTATATTTAATACCTTGTATATTAAATACCTTGTGTTTCTTCTGTTAATTTTCTTTTTAATGTCCTTTACTCTCTTTCTCATTGTAATATTAGTTTTATTGTAGTCTCTTCAGGATATGAATACTTTGTCACAGATGTTTTAAATTTTTTTTCTAGTTTGCTGTCTTTTAAAATTTTGATATCAAGGCAATACTAGCCCCATTGAACTAAGTGGAAACATTTAAATCTTTTTCTATGTAATAGTGATTTAAATTTGAAAAAGAACAAACTGGTTCTGAAGTTTTAGTAAAATTCACTAGTAAAGCTGTTTTGGCCCAGTGCGTTTTTAGGGTGTTAATCTTAGTCTGTATTTACAGTTTCTTCCTAACCAAAATATTTCTTCTGATCTTTGGGTTATTTTCAGCTTTTCATTTTTATAAACACTACTATAAGAACTCTCTTTATAACACAATCTTTATGAACATACTCATTACTTCCTAAAGAATATGATAATTTGTGAATTATCTGAGTGTGCCGATTTTTAAAGGCTTTTCCCAGGATTGTTGTCCAAAGAGGGTGGATGTGCTTGTTTTCCAGCCGGGAGGATGTGGGAGTGTCTGTGTTCTAGTACCCGCACCGAGGTTAGGGTGCTCCGCAGCTCTTACCTAGAGCTCTTACCTTCTCCTCGTCTCAGATTCTCTCTCCCTTTGTAAAGCCAGGGTTGTTAAATATACAGGGAAAAGTTCAGCTAAACAGTGAACCATTTCCAGAGGCCAGCATGCGCCGTCACCACCATCCCCATTGTCTTGTTCCCAAGAACCTCTCAGAAAGGAAGAAGAAGTCGGCCCAAGAGCGCTGCCAGGCGGAGCAGGAGATGGATGAAATGCGCAAGTCGTACCAGGAGGAACTGGACAAACTCCGACAGCTCTTGAAAAAGGCTCGTGTGTCCACGGACCAGGCGGCTGCCGAGCAGGTAACGGAGAGCTAAAGCGCTTGGGAGTGACGGGAAGGTGGGAAGGACTCGGAGAGAAAAGGATGACATTTCTTGCGGAGATACACTCACCTCGGGAAAGGCGGGAAAGGTGATTCACATACGTGCAGTAGAGAGCCAGCCACCAATGGGGTGCTTCTTGCCTTTCAGAAACATGATTAATAGCGTAATATCAGTGAAACATAAAAAAAGTCTCTTTACCAAAAATCCCAAACGTGATAAAGCCAAAGTCCTCAACCGCCAGATGCCATCCTGCAGGCACGTTACTGCCTTTGAAAAGAAGGGGCTTATTTAGGTAATCAGGAGTGGAAACCAGGGAGAGTGGCAGGACACAGCTGGATCTTCAGGCCATTGGGCAGCAAGTGTTTCTCATTGCAAGTTGAAAATTCTGTTTCATCAGAGTGCCTCAGTTCCCTGGATTTGATCATCTCTGGGAATCTGGGCAAAGAAAAAACTTTCTGAACCTATAAAGTTTTAAGATCAAGACTGAAAAGTGGTGGTCCCGTTGTGGCTCTGCTCTTCAGGGACCTGTGTTGACAGTCATACCTTTGGTTGGAATACCTTTTGGAGTCCTGACAACAAATGCACCTTCCTACCTACATTTTAGGTTTTTTCTTTCTTTTTTTTTTTAAGATTTATTTCTTTATTTGAAAATCAGAATTTACAGGGAGAGAGGGAAATACAGAGAGAGAGATCATCTACCCGCTAGTGCACTCCCAGATGGCTCAATGGCCAGGGCCAGGCCAGGCTGAAGCCAGGAGCCAGGAATGCCATGTAGGTCTCCCGTGTGGGTGGCAGGGGCACAAACACTTGGGCCATCCTCTGCTGCCTTTCCCAGGCCACCAGCAGGGAGCTGGATCAGAAATGGAGCAGCTGGGACACAAACCGATGCCTATGTGGGGTGCTGATGTTGCTGGTGGTAGCCTTAACTGCTGTGTCACAATGCCGGCTCCCCACCCGCATTTTAAAATTACACTTCGATCAGGCATTTGGCCTATCAGTTAAGATGACCACATCACATAGTGGAGTGGCTGAGTCCAATTTCCAGCTTCAGTTCCTGACTGCAGCTTCCTGCTAATCTGCATCCTTGGAGGCAGTAGAAGACTCAAATGTTGGGTTCCCTCTGCCCATATGGAAGGCTTGGATTGCATTCCCCACTCCCAGCTTTGACCTGGCCCTGCCTGGCCATCACAGGTATTTGAGGAGTGAACCAGCAGATGGGAGTGCTCTCTGTCTCTTTCTTTCCATTTCTGCCTGCATTTGAAATAATAATTTAAAAAAGGTCACTTCCTTGAAAAATAAGTAAGTTCTTTCAAGTGGTTGTTCCCCGAGTGTGCCTGGGCTGGGAACTTACCACATGGCTGAGGAAGGACAGGCTTCTGTAGGTACAACGAGACCTCCCAGGACACGGTTGTTGCTTTCTCTTGGCAGCTGTCCGTAGTGCAGGCCGAGCTCCAGACCCAGTGGGAAGCAAAGTGTGAGCATCTGCTGGCCTCAGCCAAGGATGAGCACCTGCAGCAGTACCGGGAGGTGTGTGCAGAGAGAGATGCCAACCAACGGAAGCTGACACAGCTTCAGGAAAAGGTAGATCTCTGCCCTGGGCCAGCCAGCTGAGACAGCCCAGTTAACTTGAGGCGGTGATCCTTCTGAGCCTGGAAGATGTTAATAGCTAGAAAACAAAACCACACTTGTTTCAATGCCCATTTTATTAGTTACCTTTCATGTCCTTAGTTGGAGTGACAGGTCATTGACTTGGAAAAAGACAAAAGCTCCAGTGTTCTGGAACGTGTTTCCTGTTATTATTTGATCCTTCCTTTATCAGAAAAATCATGTATTAGGTGCCAGTTGTGTTTAGCGACTATGTTATAGAAAGGGCATACAAAGTACTCTGCCCTCAAGAATCTCACAGTCGAGAAACAAAGCCATGCATTAAGTGTTGTGGGTCTAGGAAGAGGAAGTGTCTAGGGTGAGCCAGGAAGGCTTCCCAAAGGAGGTGACATTTGAGCAGAGCCAGGAAGAACAAGACGTGTTGGTAAGGTAGAGAAGATGGTAGAGTGTCCTGGGCATAGACACTGAAATGGAATAGAGCCTGGGGCATGGAGGAATCATTAGGCAAGAGAAGCAGAGAGCTGGGACATGGCCTAGGGTCATGGTAGGAAAGTCCGATCTGGAGGCCATTTTCTTACTCAGAGTATCCAGCTGAAAACCACTGACCCAGGGATCTTGGAGGCAGTCTTGTAGATGATTAATTTGCTGCTAATGGGAATGTTTACCTCTGTTACCACCCCCCTCCCTGCCCTGCCCTCTTTTCATTGTTTTCTTGACCCAATTAGAAACCAGGCAGGGGAGCATGCTGGGAAAAGGTGAGCTGAGGTTGAGTGAGGAGGGAATAGAATGTTGTGCAGCAGCAGGTCCAGGTGGGGGCCGGAGGATGGTACCCAGCCGAGCCATGGGAGGTTCCAACTGCATAGTTAGGACAAGTCTCCTCCCCATGGTGTCCTGACCTACACCGTGCGGTGCAGGTTCCCCAGGCCACAGTCTGTTCGTTTTGCAGTGTCTGGCTCTCCAGGCCCAAGTCACAGCCCTCACAGAACAAAAGGAACAACACATAGAGGAACTGGAGAAGAAGAAAGAGCCCCAGCTGTCTGAGGTTAAAGCTGCTGCCGACCCCTCAGAAAAGGTGAGCTGGTATTTCTGGGAAGCCGCAGAGACTGAATGTGCAGGTCACACATTCACAGAGAGGCCAATTTGTGGTGTTGGTGGTGGCTTTTTTCCTAATGTTAGCGATATACCACTTCTCTGACTTTAAAATTAACCCTTTGGAACTTACCCAGATGGCAAACCCCAAAGGGCCCTGACTGAGGTTTCTGTCTTTGTTTTCAAGGATTTATTTGAAAAAGAGTTAAAGGGAGAAGTAGAGACAGAGAGAAAGAGGTCTTCCATCCACTGGTTCACTCCCCAGATGGCCGCAATGGCCAGAGCTGAGCTGACCTGAAGGCAGGAGCCAGGAAATTTTTCTAGGTCTCCCACATGGGTGCAGTGGCCCAAAAACTTGGGCCATCTTCTACTGCTTTCCCAGGCGCATCAGCAGGGAGCTGGATCAGAATTGGAGCAGCCAGGACTCAAACCAGCGCACTCAGCAGCTTAACCTGCTGTGCCACAGTACCAGCCACCAGTAGTCTGCAGTGAGTCTTGGGCACACATACCAGGGAGCTCTGAGAGCGAGCCCTGCCATCACAGTATTTTCATTATTTCACGTCCTCTCTCCAGTGACAGCCTTCGGTGTTTCCATTCATGACTGGCTGTCATCCCGCTGTCGAGTTCCAACACTGCTTCACCATAGTTTTCAAAGCTCTTCGGAATTTCTGAATTCATCCCTAATGACTTGGATTCAGCAGCATGTATCTTGGTCTTCATACAGGTGAAGAAGATCATGAACCAGGTGTTCCAGTCTTTGCGGGGAGAGTTTGAGCTGGAGGAATCTTATGATGGCAGGACCATCCTGGGGACCATCATGAATACGATCAAGGTATAGCCAGCCAGCAGTCTTGTTTCTTTGAAATGGGTATGTTGTTGCTTAAGTACCGCCTGAGGGATCCTGAGTAAAAAGTTGCTGCAGACCGTTCGTCAGTAACTGGGATGCCTGGAATGACGTGTGTGAGACGGGAAGAGGCAGTCATGTGAGCTCGATGGCCCGCGGTGATAGACGACGGAGGAACTGGGAGTGCCTGCTGCTTCCTTCCGGTCATCCTCTCCTCCTTGGCTTTTGCACAGATGGTGACTCTTCAGCTGTTAAACGAACAAGAGCAAAAGAAGGGAGAGAGCAGCAGTGAGGAAGAAGAGAAAGAGGAGCTCCCGGCTCGGGGGCCTTCCCAGGAGCAGCCAGTCTCAGCCGGCTCTGCACTGTCTCAAGCACCCTTGAACAGGGAGAAGCAGGAGGCTCCCGTGGTGCCAGCGGAGCAGGTGGCCCAGGAAGCCGCCCCGCTGCCTCCTCAGGCCCTCCCCACTGCCCAGGACGATGTTCCGAGAAGGCGAGGGGAGCCCTCAGAAGCAGAGGGGCTCTCGCAGGTGGAAGACGGCTCCCTTCCACCTGAACAGGCCTGCATCCCATCCCAAAGAGTCCTAGGGCCCCCAACTTCCATCCCACCGAAGCCTCCAGGCCCCATTATTTTGGGCTCTGAGTGTGAAGAGACAGCTACTGCCAGCCCGATGGCAGCTGAACCTGACAGTGCATTGGGAAAGGGCCACACTGGAGAAGTAGCCTCAGATGGCCCCCTTCTAGAAAGCCCCACAAGACCATCCCTGACTGCAGACCCCGAAAATGGGGACCCACTTGCCTTAGAGCCTGAAAGCCCGGAAGGTAGGCCGCAGCCTCCAGATTGCAGTAAAGAAGAGGATGTCAGTAGCTCCACGGGTCTCTCTGAGGAGCTGTCAGGCGCAGAGGCAGGTGCTGCAGGGGCGGGAGCAGCCCTCAGACCCAGCTCTGGTTCCCGGCATCCCAGGTATGTTCCTCTGAGCACCGTAGTCTCAGGCACAGGGCAGCTGCCTGTGGTGGTTGTCTTTGTTATTTCTAGGGTGGCCGACGTACTCTTCAGAGACCATCTGTTTACTCGTTCATCCATTCATGTATTTATTTGGTATACCTACTATTACAAGGCTCTGTGTAGGCACTGGGATAGTCTGGTAGGAAAGGTAGATTTGGTTCTTGAATTTGGAGAGCTTATAGTCTAGTGGGAAAGATGCATATTTATATATTATAAAAGTGTGGTAAGTGCCCCCAACCAGGGTGTATGGTAGAGAATAAAGATGGAGTTACTTTACTTTAGAGAGTAGTTATGGGAGGGTTTGGAAAGGTAATATTGAAGCTGACACTGAAGGATGGAGAGGGGCCATCCATACCAGGAGCAGGAAGAAGGGATTGCAGAAAGAGAACAGCACGTAATGAAGGCTCTGCTGTGGGAGGGGGCATGACACAATCAAGGAACTAAACGAAGACACAGGAAGTAGGAGAGCAGTGTTAAGCTGAGACTGGAAAACTAAGCAGGGGCCAGGATGCATGGGATTTTATGTTGCTCTTAGCAATTCAAATTTTAAGGAATTTATGAAGGAATTTAAGGAGAAGAACAATATGGTCTGATTTATTAGGTTTTTTTTTTTTTTTTTTTTTTTTTTAGATTTATTTATTTGAAAGGCAGAGTTACAGAGAGGACAGAGAGGAAGGGGTTCACTCTCCAAATGACTGCAATGGCCAGGGCGAGTCCAGTCTGAAGCCAGGAGTCTGGAACTCCACACAGGTCTCCCCTGTGGGTGGCAGGGGCCCAGTTACTCCAGCCATTTTCCACTGCTTTCCTAGGTGCATTAGCAGGGACCTGGGTTGGAAGTGGAGCACTGCGATTCAAACCACTGCTTGTATGGCATGCTGGTAGGTGGTGGCTTAACTCGCTGTGCCACAAATGCCGACTCCTGCTTTACTGTTTTAAAAGATTGTCCGGGCTGCAGGTTGTGGCAGTTGCTGACTGTACCAGGAGGCCAGCAAGGAGTATGGAAGAGTTGGTGGAAGTGGAGGTGGGAGGAATTCTGGGTAACCACCACAGCTGCGGGACTCTTACCCTGTGGCCCAGTGACCCTCACAGCTGGTGGGTACTGTGTAACAACAGCATTTTCTATGACTTAATTTTCCCTCAGTCTCTCTGGGGATGAAGAGGATGAACTGTTTAAAGGGGCAGCTCTGAAAGTTCCGAGACCCAAAGCACAGCCTGAGGAGGAGGACGAAGACGAGGTGGTAAGGAAATCCCAGGCTCTGGCAAGTCGTCACACCGCCACTCGGGGGCCCTTCTCCCCCGGTTCTGAGAAGAGGAGTGGAGTCTGTTGGTGGCCTGCTCCTTGGACTCTGTGTGCAGGGTCCTGTGGGACCAGGCTTCAGGCTGGGAGGAGGCCACTCTGTAAGCACAGTGGGGATGGTTGGATACCACTTTACTCCTGAAGAAGAATCCTGACCTCTGTCCAGAGGAATATTCCTCCGTGAAGTGAGGCGTGGTGGGCTGCGAGCCCTCCGTCAGCATACCAGGCCTCAGTGTTCCCTCGTCAGTTACGGAATCTGTAATTTAGACCTGGAAAGGGTTTTGAAGGTCATCTTGTCTCATCTGTATTCATAGACAGAGGGGATCTGCCTAGAGCTCCAGAGTAGGCTCGCGGCAGAGCCTGCACTAGGCCCCAGGCTCCCGTTCCGGCCCTCTGCACGTTCTCTGCGTACTCAGCCTGCTTCCAGCCTGCTCTCAACCTGCTCTCTTGTCTTGTCATCCCTACACCCGTGGGCAGGAAATGGGTTCAGGACTAACAGCGTAGCCTCGCTTCACAGAGCACGAGCGTCGAGGCCAGCAAAGTGAATTGCTGATAGGGCTTGGAGTGGATCTGCCATCCCCATTGTGCTGAGCTGGGACATTTCTGGCTGTCACGAGGCGGTTTTGACTGCCGTGGTGGGAATCTGACTGGTACGGAATATGTGTGGAGAATACAGACGAGCTTCAGGCTCGCTTCATCCCAGCGACAGAAGGACGGATGTGAGGTTGAATGAGGGCAGATTCCGTCCCCTCCCGTGTCACCCAAAGTGGGTTTTACCATTTGTTATGACCTTGGGAGGATGCCTGTGATCTGGGATCCTATTTCAACCTGCTCTCTTGTCTTGTCATTACTATACCCGTGGGCAGAAAATGGGTTCAGGACTAAGAGCATAGCCTCGCTTCGTAGAGCACAAGAGTCCCAGAGCCCCTCCCCTTGCCCACAGTCTTTTGGGGATCAGAGGTTCCATTAGCCTTTCTTCACAAGAGTTAGATTTTCTTTTGAGAATTCTGAATACAGATTCTATACCAAAAAGCCAAGCAAATAAAAACAGTGACTGTCCTAAGTGAGTGCCCTGAATACAGTTGGAACCTGTAGGTTTGTTGTATTTTTTTTTTTCAGTGTAACACTGATACTATCAACTGAACATCTGTGTCTTAAGCACTCTGAAAACAACTTCACAAACATTCTCATTTAATCCTCTACTAATCCAGCGAGGTAGGCACTTTTGTTTCACTTTATAGATAGGCGAACTAAGGTTATCTAGCTGGCAAATGTCCAGCCAGAGCTTTAGCCAGGACAAAACAGAAGCTGTGAGCCACATTGAAAATCCCATAATGTCGGAGTTTAGAGATCACTTAGGTGACACTCGGAGAGAAATCCATGTTGTCAGTCAGTCATGGCGATGGGCGTAGCCAAAGACCTCTGCACACACCACGCTGCCTTCCTGTTGGCCTGGCCTCGTGAAATCACCCTGTCAGCAGTAGCAGAACGGACCTAAGAGGAGATTGCCTGTCTCTACTCCCTGCTACCCCCGTGTACCTGTTCCCTGCCAATCCAGAGGTTTTTTAAAAGGCCGGGAGAAGGGTGGAGGAGTCGCAAGAAGGGTGGAAGAATCTCAGGACCCCTTCTCCCCCTATATCCCCTGTTTGGTTGGAGGGAGCGAGAATAGGTGGGGCCAGCGGGCCCAGGACGGTGGGAAGCTGGAGCCCCGTGTTCCTGGGCTCTCCTCGTCTCCTGCAGTTCTCCTGGACATGTGTCCCAGCCATTACATTCAGTTCAGCTCTGTCCAAATGACAGGACCACGTCCAGAGCCACCTTAGGCCAGGGCCGTGTCCTCCCCAGCTTCCAGGCTCCCTTCATCCCCCCACACCTCTCTTAGCCTGCTCTACTTCTGTTTCTTTCTCCTACTCTCATCTCTCCTTTTTGGCCCTTCTGCACATCTGTAAGCTGCCACATGAGAAGAAAATCTGTTAGTTCAGTACCTGCGCTTCACAAATAAATGACAGAATTAGCCAAAGTTCGTTTTTTGTCTCTGTTGAAAGACTGCCTGCCTTCTCTGCACGCTTGTCTCGGCCTTACCTGGAAGCCTCACTCTCCCGGCCTCAGGGTCGGTACTCTCAGTGCAACCTCCTGTCCAAGCTGGAGCCGCAAACAGATGGATTGCTTCACCTGCCAGGCAGGAAGTCCCGCCCGTGCAGGGACTAGCGAAGCCTGACTCCTCTTTCCTGTTTTGTCAGAGCATGAAGGGACGCCCGCCCCCAACACCACTTTTTGGAGATGATGATGATGACGATGACATTGACTGGCTGGGATGAAGACCCAGGAAACTGGTGCCGACGTTCCTCCACCCACGTTCCTCCTTCCCTAAGCATGATTTTGCACAGCCAGCCTTGGGTCTAGGCGAGCCACAGGGTGAGGTCAAGGTGAGCGTTCAGAGGACGATCGTTCAAGTATCTGAGCAGCCACTTTCTGAGCCCCCGCGTGGCCTCACGAAGAGCAGCGCATGGCCCTGTCTTCAGAACTAGTGTTTTCAGCAGCTCACAGGGGGCCTGCCTCCAAGACCCAGCCAGACAAAGGCGGATGGGGTCTCCTCCAGCCAATCCCTACCAGAGTCCTGCCCTCTTCCAAGCTTTTTCTTCTCTTCAGTAACTCTCAGATGACCTGGGAGCCCTCCTCCATCACCTCCCACAGCTCAGCTGTGCCCAGCAACAAGACCTGTCACCTGGGGGCATGGCTTCCCGGGGAGCTGAGGAGAGAGGATAGTATCTCAATCCCTGTTAACATCCTTGGTGACATCCTTGTCTACAGTCCTGGGACATGTGTCTTTTCCTCTGCCTTAAATCTGACACAAGGAGTCAGCGACTATTTGAGACTAATAAAACTAAAATACATGTCTATACTGAAACTTGACTCGAGCCCTTGCGGGGAACTTACCTGGTTCTAAGAGTTGCCTGTGCTCTTCTTTGGGGATCTAAGGGTAGGAGTCGTAACCGATTGGAGTCAGTTACGCACAAAAACAGTTGGTGACACATGTCCTTTGGCACCTAACCCTAGAACTTTCAGGCTTTCAGAGAGTCACTGCTCCAGACTCAGGGCATTGTGGGTATCTGAGACCAGTCCTGTGGCCCATTTCCTGCAGGCTTGGCCCTCCAGCCTAGGAAGAGAATATAGAAGGTTTCCACTTCCCATTGCTCATAGCAGCTGAGCGGGTGTTCCCTTTGAGAGAAGCTCCCATTCCCTTGGAACTTAGGAGGCCAGGACTAATGCAGAAAACAGTGAGAAAATAATTTGTAGCACTTTGAGACCTTCTAAGACCCTGCAACCAGTCTTCAGAAAGTAGAATAATTGAACGTTGCCTGATTGTAAATGTTTCTAAAGTAGGATGGAGTGGTTGTCACGGTCAGAGGGTTAAGCTGCCACTTGGATTCCACATCAGAGTGCCTGGGACTTAACCACTTCCGATCCAGCTTCCTGGTAATGCACACCCAGAGACAGATGATGGCTCAAGTAGTCGGGTCCCTGCTGCCTACATGGGAGACCTGGGTGGAGTTCCTAGTTCCTGGCTTTGGTCTTGTGCAGGCATTTGGGGAAAGAACCAGCAGAAGATTCTCTCTCTCTCTCTCTGTCCCTCTGACTTTCAAATAAATAAGTATAAATAACTAAGAAGAAATCATTTTAAAAGAGGAACCTGAATCCTGCTCCAAGTAGCCTGGCATCATCCTTGCAGGCTTTCTGCCTGCCTCCCATGTGTGGGCCTAGGAGGCAGGCAGAACCACCATTTGACTGAGCTTTGTTGTTTAATAAAAAGGCGCTGTTGCCTGCACTTCCCACAGACTGTCTCTTTGCCAGCCGCCACTGCAGGAGACCCCGTTATCCCCACTCCATGAAGTAGAAAACGAAGCTGAGAGAACTAAAGTAACTTGTCCCCTGTCATACAGCCGGGGAGCAGCAGGACAAGAAGTCCCAGCCGTCCGATTGCAGAGCCTGGACTCTGGCCCTCCATCCTTGCCAGATTGTCACTGGGTCAGGGGAAAGAGCAGTGATGCCTCTTAGAAATACAGTTCCTGAGGTCTGCGACAGAACCATCACCTCGTTATGGTGAGCTACAAAGAACACAAGCTTTTTAGTCTTTACCTTACGAGTTCACTTCCTGCCCTACTGGGTGCTGTGTGGCCTTGGCCAAGTTACTGACCAGGGCAGCTGCAGGGATGGCCAGGACACAGACGTGGGGCTAAGCCACCTGGCTCTGCCACTTGCCAGCTGGGTGACTTATTTATCTGTGCCTCTAGCTTCTTCTCAAAGATGAAGACAGAAATAGCTTCTACCTTGTTGTGAGGATTAAATAAGTAATATTTGTAAGTGCTTAGATTACTGCCTGGCACAATTTAATAAGCACTACATAGGTGTGTGTTGAGGTTTTTTGTTTGTTTTTTTATAAAGCTTGTATTTATTTACTTGAGAGCCAGAGTTACAGAGAAAAGGAGAGAGAAGGGTCTTTCATCTGCTGGTTCACTCCCCAAATGGCTACAGTGGCTGGAGCTGAACTGATCTGGAGCCAGGAGCCAGAAGCTTCTTCCAGGTCTCCCACATGGGTGCAGGGGCCCAAAAATTTCGGCTACATTCTACAGCTTTCTCAGGCCATAACAGAGCTGGATCGGAAGAGGAGCAGCTGGGACTTGAACCGGCAGCCACATAGGATACTGGTGCCATGTGTTGTTTTTTAAAAATTTAAGTAAAATACCACCCTCTGTGACTTGACTGTTGAAGTGAGAGCAATGGACTGCCTACTAAAGCCTATCATTCTCTGCAGCCTAGATTAAAATATGTTCTTTTTAAAGCCCTCGGTACTGGAAAAGCCTGGAATGTGTCACATGAGACCATAATCAAGACAAGGAGGTGGTTGCTCTCCTGTGCTGGTGCCCATGCCAGCGGTGCTCAGAGGCAGGACTTACAGATGGGCTGACAGGGCTACATCAGGACAGGCACACTGCACATTTGACACCTGACACGCACTGAGACGCTGGGCTCTCCAATTCCTTGCATTCACTCCCGGGGAGAACGCACGGAGCAATCCTGAGGCATGGCATACTCCACTCTGGGACAGCTACTTCTTACCGTACCTTAAAGAGTGGTGGTCACATTTTTGCTTCTGCCCTCAGGGAGACAAGGTGCTAAGAATCACACCAACACGGGGATGGACAGTCTGTGTGACAGCTGCTTTTCTTCAAGTGGGGCCCCAGTGGATGCTCGTTACCTGAATGAGAGAATGGCTGTCCCGCTGCACAGTGTTCCAGGCTCGGTTTCCCTGGGCACGGCATTGTCATCCTTATGGCAGATGCACTGACTCAGTCCACGGACAGCCTGAGAGCATTGTCGGCCGCCTCACCCCCTGGGCTCCTGCAGTTGGTCCAGGGTTACACGTGCTTACTGTTGGAATGCGGAAAAACACGAGAGCAGTCCCAGGCTGTGTACAAATATAATTTATTAAAATGGGTTTGTTTTCAATCCCCAAAGCTTAAGACCGTCTTGTATTCCAGCCCATGAGGTGCTTGAACTCGACATGACCATCTGAGCAGTGGTTTTTCTCTCCCTGGGTCACTTTCCTTTGCCGTGAAGAGGCTCAGATACCCAGATGGTCCATCTGACTGTAAACAGCCCTGGCTTTGGTTCTCTGCTTACTGCGTCCTCAGTTGAGACCCCGAGGCTTACCCATGGTTCCCCACTAGAGCATCACGGGTGAGCAGTAAGTTAGGAAGTAAAGAACATTAAGAGTTGGATATTATTAACGGCCGTTCTCTGTTCTGCGTAGAGGAGGATCCAGGGAAGAGGGGGCACGAAGGCCATCAAGAGCTTCTCAGACGGAAGGCCGTTCGACTCTTTTCCTCCTACAGGTGCTGCTGTCCGATGCCAGGGGCCTTGATAACAGCCCTGCATCTCTGCCTTCAGCTGTCACTTGTCCCCAGTCCTGCCCCTGAAGGGGGAACAGGTCTCAGCAGGTGCTTCCATCCATCAAGAATAAAGTTATTTCATTAAATGTTTTGTATGAATGTGCAAAATTGCTAACTAGGAGTTCAACTAGGAAATTGAGAAATCTTGGTTTGTTTGCGTGATCCACAGAAGAGGCAGTCTTCATGTGTTCCGGAGGCAGCAAGGTGAGAAAAAGGAGCTGGCTTAGTTTCTGTCCCCCAGAGGCAGAAGAATTCAGAAAATCCAGTGGAAGATGCTCCTGTAGATAAGGCACGAAGCACGAGGAGACGGCTTCCAGGTTCAGTGCCAGGTTCAATGCCCTGCACCCAGAACCATCTCCTGTCTTGAAGATCTTTGGAAATTTTGAGTCACACAGCTGCGTTGTCATAGGCTAGCAACCCTGGCCCCGAGGTTCTGCTCTCATTCTCCCTTTGGTCTCAGTAGCCTTTTTAAGGCACAAGACTTGGCCCGGGCCCTGTGCAGATCGGGTCAGGAGGGAAGTGCCTGCAGTGGCCAGGGGGCAAGTGCTAACTTGAGCTCAGTAGCTACCAGAAGAAAAAGCGCTGAGTTACAGTGTCTGGAAGAGGAGACCTCGGCTCCCTCCGGCCACTGGTACCTGTCCATCCCTCACCAATTAAGCCATGCCGAGAAGTGGATAGGCTAGGTAATAGCCCACAGCTGAGCCCAGGACCACGCCAAGGAAGATCCAAGTGTTGTAGGACATGACAGCCAGCATCATGAAGTAGCCTATGACCACCTGAATGATATGGACCAGAGACTGGCCAAAATGATACAGAAACCACCTAGAGGAAAAGAGAACCGAGTTAATGCTGGTAATGAACTGGACGTGGAGAGCTGATACCAGGAAGTAGAAAGGCACTGAGTTACATGGCCAGTTTGTTTATGCTTCTATGGGTAACCCAAGAGATTCTTTGTAAAGAGACGTATCTCCAGTTAGCTCTGAGCCTCCTGGAATCCTAGGCAAAAGGGAAAGTGGTAGGATACGTAACCCATCTTGTCTGATGGGGTAAGAGGCGGATTTAACCCCTGCATCTACTGTGGGAGTCTACATGACCCTGCAAATGGACTTTGGTGACCGATGGGTTTCTAGCTCTGCCACTTACCAAATGTGGCCTAGCACAAATGTCTGAACTGCTCTGAACTTACATGCCTTCATCAGTAAACCAGGAACAACACCACCTCGCAGGGGCATTCTGAAGATGTGAGATGCCCACGTAAGGTGGCTGGTGACAGAACAGGCGGGCTTGTGAGGCAGAGGCGACGCGGCAGGTGGAGAAGGCAGAGTGGAGATCCTGAGTGGTTCCCCAGTCAGAGTGGGAGGGGACGAAAGAGGTGAGGGTGCCTCCCTCCCCCACCACATGGGATACACTGCTGTCAGCAATCCCTGGGGAAGCCTGGTAGGACTTGGGGGTGTGCTGGTGGTCACCTCTGTTCCTGGATAGAGGTTCCCAGCAGAGTTCTGAAGATCCTGGTTCCCTGAAGCTGTCCCGAGCCTCCCAAGAGGCTGTTCATGGAGAGAGTTCTGGCCCAGACACCAGGAGAGCAGAGCTAAATAACTACTTCCGTAATTCCTGGTCCTTCCCGGAGCCTCAATCTCCTTTCTATGAAATCAGGCTACTGCTCTCTCGGGCCAGTCCACCTCTCAGGGGGAACATGAGGCCCCGACCCCGGCCCCTGCCCCTGCCCCTGCCCCACGCGTAGCGCCCATACCTGAGGCGGGTTCTGCTGACCGGGGGTGCGTCTGAGCCAGCTGAGTCGCGGTCTGTCTCCAGGATGAGCTGCTGGTTGATGGGGGTAGCCAGGCTCGCCAGTGCCTGGTAGAGCAGCTTGGCTTTGCCCACCTTGATGCCTTCATACAGGATGGCCAGGAGCAGGACCACCAACACCGAGACCGCCATGCCTGTGCGAAGAGGCTGAGCTGCCGGGACCTGGCTGGCGAGGGCTGCTGCCCTGGGACCCTGCCCAGGTGACAGACGCTGCCGCCCACTGCCTACAAAGCCATTCCGTCTGCCTCTCCCTCGTGCCTTCTTCCTCACTCTCCCTGAGCTCGGAGCTTCTTCACTGTCTCTTTCCCTCTCTCGGCCTTTTAGATCAGGACACCTGGAGACACCTGGAGAGGCCAAGGGCTGGGGGCAAAGAAAGGATACCATGGCCCAGCTACTCCCTGGGCATGCTGCACACAGACAGTACAACTTCTTTATTTTTTTCCCAATTGATGCAACTCAGTACTTTTTATTGCAACTGGAAGACAATACATCACAGAAACTTTATGGTAGGTCCGGGGGGAAAGTGTTATTTACAATAAATGATGAAATAGTTTGTCTCTGGCAATCTGATTACACATGAAGAATGCAAGATGCAAGTATGGATGCCTCCGAAGCAGCACCAAGTCCCTAGGTTCAGCTGATGGCGTCTGTCTCCACACTGCTGCTCTAGGTTAACACAAACACGAACGAACGTCACCTGCTTTCTCCTTTATGGTTCTCCCTTTCTATTCATGGTATTGGCTGTTTCATACCGAAAAAAATGGCTTTTGAAAAATTATTACTCGTGTAATAATTTGGCCATATAGGTCTGTTGGCCAGGAAAGGTCAGGTGACCCCAAGCATCATCAGTAAACCTCTGGGTCTTCTGATTGCTTTGTCACTGACTTTTGTTTTTTTCTGTACATGATGACTTCTTAAGGGACAAGAGGTGCAGCAGGGCCCTGTGCACATGGAGGTACACCGACAGCCTGGAAGGGAGGCCGGTAGGATGCAGGTGCTTTTACTGTCTGATCTCCTAACATTTCTCTGTGGTGTGAGAGAACTTCAAAAAGTGCAATGAAAATGCATATTGTGAGAAAACTGTGCATGGACTTCAGAACTGTGTACACCAAAATAAGGTCCTCGATTAAGTCCATTTTCCACAAATGTTCTGAAGAACGCCTGTATTACTTTTATAAAAGGGAGCAAAGCCAGTTAAGTTCTTTTACAGAAAACAAAGTGCTTCCTAGACCTGCTGGGTAAAATTAACCACCAGTGCTACTTCTGTTTGACAAGTAGAGGGATAATAAATGGTCCAGCTAAAGCATTTTATTGGGCTCCATGGTATAATAAGAATTATGTATTCAGTCTCTGCGCCAGGTTCCCTGGCACACAGTTTCTAAAACCCTCAAACTGCCCAGAGCTGACTTTTGTATGCAAATGAGATAGCTGGGGGCTCCAGGGAAGCAGCCCTGTGATTAGAGGGTTGGAACTGACAGCCCCACCCCCAATCGGTGGGGAGCAGAGGACTGATGTATGAAGCCTCCGTAAGAACCTCAAAGGATGGGGTTGGAGAGCTTCCAGGTTGCCCAACACATGCAGGTACTTGGAGGGTGGCACACCAGGAGCAGGCATGGAAGCTCAGAATCCCTTCCCATATACCTTACCCTACACATCTCCTCCATCTGGCTGTTTATCTGTGGTCCTTTAATAATAAGCAGGCAAGGGGCGGGCGCTGTGGCACAGCAGGTAAAGCCACCACCTGCAGTACCAGCATCCCACGTGGGGGCAGGTTCCATTTCTGGCTGCTCTATTTCCGATCTAGCTCCCTGCTGGTGTACCTGGGAAAGCAGCAGAAGATGGCTGAAGTGCTTGGGCCCCTGCAGCCACGTTGGGGACAGTGAGGAAGCTCCCGGCGCCTGGCTTTGGCCTGGCCCATGTCTGGCCATTGTGGCCATTTGGGCAGTGAACCGGTGGATGGAAGACCTCTCTCTCTCCCTCTGTATCTAACTCTGCCTTTTGAATAAATAGATAAATATTAAAAGAAAAGGGGAAAAAAAAGCAAGTAAATGTAAGAAAGTGTTTCCCTGAGTTCCAGCAAATAACTCCAAAGACGACTCACAGGAACCCCAGTCAGAAGTGCAGGAGCCAACCTGGGACTTGTGATTGGTGTCTAAAGCGGGTGGCAGTCTTGTGGGACTTCGCCCTTAACCTGTGGGCTCCGAAACCAGGGACAATAAAAAGGTTCCCCCTCCCCCTCCCAACAGCAAGCTCCCTTTAGCTGCCTAACTTACTAAGAGCCCACATGAGTCATTCACCTGCTTGTTGCATAGGAGTGTGTTATCCCATAACAGTTGTCTTTTCTAGGAATCTACGAAGCTGTCTTTCAGGATCCCTGATAAAGTCAGTTGGAACCAGCTATAGCCAAAATGACTGGCATCCGCACAGACTGGGTCAGGCTGCAGGGAGAGCTGCCTTCTGGTTCCTTGTGGTAAATGACACGCCTCTGGCTTTGAACATGAGACGCAAGTAAAAGCATAATGTGTTGATGTGTGTGCCCAAGGGACTCTCCACACCTCCCTTCACCTGTCATGTTCCATCATGTAGTTTCGCCCATCATGTAGTACACCCCGTTTACCCTAACTCCATCCGTCCCCAAACATCCTCTGAAGGGGAGAGAGACTTGGGTCCCCTCCCATCCCCTAGCAGGGCCGCCTTGTAGAGCTCTCAGAGGACACAGCAACCTGGTGTTTTCCTCGAGAAGCACATGGGCAGGGAGGCCCTGTCGCTAGGCAACCACTCTGCACTCACTCCCTTAGTATCTGAATTAAACCAGGTTGTAGGACACCCATCTGGTGTTGGAGAATTGGCTGGTGTGGGGGCCAACCTACACATCTGGTCACAGAAATGTGTTGGATGGAAGCAAAGGAACAACAGGAAGTTGGTTTTTCCATTTCTGGCTTCCACTGGGAAATCCTCCTCAAAAAAAGATGCAGGTTTCTGAAACATCAGATTGCAATTGACTGTATGCACGTGATAGGCATTCAGACACTGTCGGGGTACACAGGGAGAAGGAAGTCTTCTCACTCCTGTCTCCCCTCCAGCTGTGGCCCTACGAGCATGTCCACACACATCTACCTTATTCTCAGAAAGACCCACCCCACACAGCCTTGTACGGTCAGCACTCTTGACACCAACGGCGGGGTCCACATTCCCTCCCCTTTACTATGAGGCTGCTTCAATCTACAAGGCAGAAGGCAGGCCACGTGACTTCCAAGGCTAGGTCTTAAGCATCCCATGTACTACCGTGTTCTACCTTGTTCTCTCGGGACACTGGCTCTTGGAAGCCAGTTGTCCTGCCACAAGGAGGCCCAGGCCATGGGAGACGCCATGTAGGAGTTCAACCAACAGCTGCGCCTTAGGTCCTAACAACTGGCAGGAACCACCGGACATGACAGTGAGAAGTCTTCAAGGCGGCGAGCTCCAGCTGCAACCTGCTGACTGCCTGCATGAGAGTCTTCCGTGAGGCCTGCTTAACTGTGCCCAGTCAAGTCACGGAACCCTGAGGATAACGGAACGCCTGCCATTATTTTAATCCACTGTTACTCAGTATTAGGTAACCAGAGCGGGAACCCAATGTAGGGATGACCACAAGTTGCTGGATCTGCACCTACAATGATGGGCATTTAATATTTAGAGTGTATGTTAAAAGACACATTCATTAAAGGTAAAAAGTAACTCCAGCTTGAATTAGTGCCAACTCTGCCTTTTTAAGTCACAGGAATATTCTTCCCTTTCAAACTGGTTTCTCTTCAGAGGGCCAAGGCTGCCGCAGCTATGGTGGGCTTCCGGGCTAAGACAAGGAACCTGGGGGAAGCAGATGCCAGGAGGTGCCAGGAGGCACCAGGTGGCTTTGATCTGGTTGTGGCTCCGATGCTTCCTGACTGTGTGACCCTGCACGTGTTGCTTGCCCTCTCTGGGCTTCAATTCCTTCCCCTGGGATAGAAGGTAGAGCTCCCAGGGCTGGCGCCATGGCACAGTAGGTTAATCCTCCGCCTGAGGCACTGGCATCCCATATGGGCACCAGTTCCAGACCAGCTGCTCCTCTTCCAGTCCAGCTCTCTGCTGTGACCTGGGAAGCAGTACAAGATGGCCCAGGTCCTTGAGCCCCTGAGCCTGCGTGGGAGACCTGGAAGAAGCTCCTGGCTCCTGGCTTCGGATCAGCCCAGCTCCAGCCATTGTGGCCATTTGCGAAGTGAACCAGCAGATGGAAGACCTTTCTGTCTCCCCCTCTCACTTTCTGTAACTCTCTCTCTCCAATAAATAAATAAAATCTTTTAAAAAGGGAGGAGGAGCTCCCTCCCCCTTGGCCTTGGTGAGGATCACGGAGTGAGGAGGGCCCTTTGCAATGTGCAGGGCAGCGGTTGCAAAGGGAGTCACAAGTGCAAAGTTCTTGCAGAGGAGTCACTAGGGAGAATAAAGAGAGCCAGGTTCCACCGCCTGGCGCGACAGGCTTCCGCAGGCTACACGTCTGAGCATCCCAATTCTTACCTGCAGGACTGTGGACGCTCCAGAAATCGAAGAGAAGCACCACCTCGTGGGAGAAGGTGAAATGCATCTGCAAGACAAGGGGGGGGGGGGGCTGCATCACGGTGGGCGGGGGCGGGTAGGGGGCGTCATGGGCCCTAGTGCTCTCCAGCAGCCTTCCCTGGATGCCCGGACAATGAGATCATTGGACTTAAATACTGGGGAGCCGTTAGTGGTCATCAGACCATGGGATCATCGGTCTTAAATACTGGGGAGCCGTTAGTGGTCATCAGACCATGGGATCATCGGACTTAAATACTGGGGATGCCGTTAGTCGTCATCAGGGCCAACTAGGGGCACACGGAGCAGGGTCTGGGCCAAGCAGGTGGGCAGCAGAGCTGTCACCAAGCTGGCCATCCCCCTGCGGAAGAGAGGGTGGGCGTGCCCATCTGCAGCCAGGCGCACATCTCTTCCATGCCCTTCAAACCCAGTAGGTAGTCGCTGCCCCTCCGTGCCCCCAGCCTCCAGGCCTTCTGTTCAGCTCCAGGATAGGCACCCAAGGGGAGCTGTGCAAGGGGAGCCCGGAGTCCTCTCTGTCGCTTGTCCCAGGCACGGCCAGCAGTGTTTGTCTTCAATCTGAAATCCACACGCGTCCTTGCCTTCAGTAAGCACTGCGGAGCCCCGCTCTGTGGCCAGCATTACAGTAAAGGTGCCTGCCCCTGAGGGGTGCTCAACCTTACAAGAAACACGGACGGCGAGAGTGGTGGCCACACAGCAACTGCCCAATGCCCGTCTCAAAAGACTGCCTGGCCCGCCCTGCCTTCAAGGTGGCGGCATCAAGTGATTTTAATACAGTGTCTCCTTTCAGTCCTCATGACGGCAGGAAGGACAAAGGGAGACACCAGGCTCAGAGAAGTTAAGCAGTTTGCTGGAGATCAGAACAATGGTAAGCCAGCCCAGCTAGGATTCCGACCTGGGGCTGGCTGGATTCCAAAGCCCTGTGCGTTCCAGGACACCGAGAGCTTCCCCGTCTCCCAGAAAGGAAGAGAGTGGGAGCTGCATGGCAGTGTTTTACAAAAATTCTGTTTATTTATTTTGATTTGAAACACAAGAAACAGAGACAGAGAAAGAGAGGCATACAGAGAGAGAATCTTCCATCTGCTGGTTCACTCCCCAAATGCCTGCAACAGCCGGGGATGGTCCAGGCCGAAGCTGGGAGCCTGGAACTCAAGCCAGGTCTCCCAGATAGGAGGCAGGCCCCCGAGTACGGGAGCCATTACCTGCTGCCTCCCAGGGTGCACCTTCGTAGGGAGCTGGACTTGGGAGTAGAGGTGGGGCTCAAACCCAGGCACTCTAATTTGGGGTGCAGCCATCTTTAGCGGTGCCATGTGGGTGTTCCATGGCCTCTTAGAATGCAAGCCACAGACTTATTTGCAGATGTGCCAAGCTTCTGTCTGCAGACAACAGCTCTAAGCCAAAGGCCATATGTGTTGTAGCTTTCTCCCCCTCAGAAGCTTAGGATCAGGGGCTGGCACTGTGGCACAACAGGTTAAGCTGCTGCCTGTGGCGCCAGCATCCCATGTGGGCACCAGTTCGAGTCCTGGCTGATCCACTTCCCATCCAGCTCCCTGCTAATGCGCCTGAGAAGGCAGCAGAAAATGGCCTAAGTGCTTGGGCCCCTGCACCCACGTGGGAGACTTGGAGGAAGCTCCTGGCTCCTGGCTTAGGATCAGCCCAGCTCCGGGCGTTGTGGCTGTCTGGGAAGTGAACCAGCAGATGGAAGATCTCTCTCCCTTTCAGTTTCTCCCTGCCCCCTCTCTGAACTCTTTCAAATAAATAAATAAATCTTAAAAAAAAGAAGAAGAAGAAGAAGAAGTAGTTTAGGCTCAGAGGAGACAGTAAAGAAACAGATTTGTTCATTACGGTCATTACGGTCTCTCCCAGGCCTCAGCTTCCTCCTAGGGAAACTGGGAAAAAAAAAAACACTGCCGAGCTGCCCACACCAGGGGGTGCGCAGTCTGGGCTCCACACCCCAGGTGGCCCTCGAAGCTCAAAGCTGGAAGGGCGCTTCTCAGGAGTGGCCCACAAGAGAACCACAGGAGGTGAGACTAGTCCAGAAAAGGGACTCTCTGGTCAGGGAAGTTAGGGAGAGACTGGAATTGGGCAAAATAGAGTCTAACAGCCGCCCGTGCTGCTAGGAGTCTGAAACCGGGCCCTGCACACGTCGCTGCTGAGCGGCCTGGAACAGTAAAGGCTACGTCCCGGCTCCCACGTGCACGACCAGAGCAGCGCTCCTTCCTCACATGGCGGGGGAGGGGGGATGACACTGCATGTTTTGTGGCAGGCACTGTTCTAAACCGTTACATGACTTAATTATACAAGGGGGTTATGAGGGTATTTTTAAAAGTTCAAGGAAAGGGCTGGTGCTGTGGCGCAGCAGGTTAAAGCCCTGGCCTGAACCATGGGCATCCCATATGGGCACCGGTTCTAGTCCTGGCTGCTCCTCTTCCGATCTTCTCTGCTATGGCCTGGAAAAGCAGTGGAAGATGGCCCAAGTCCTCGGGCCCCTACACCCACGTGGGAGACCTGGAAGAAGCTCCTGGCTTCGGATCAGCTCAGCTCCAGCCATTGCAGCCAATTGGGGAGTGAACCATTGGATGGAAGATCTCTTTTTCTCTCTCTGCCTCTGCCTCTCCTCTCTCTGTGTAGCTCTGATTTTCAAATAAATAAATAAATCTAAAAAAAAAAGTTCATGGAAAAGGGAATGAAAGATAAGCTTATTTTGGTGCAAAAATTCTGAAATCCACATGCAGTTTTTTCATAATTTGCATTTTCCAAGAACTTTGTACAGTACTTTTGCCCTTTTCTTAGCTCCATTTTGCAGATGAAACTACTAAGGCACAAAGCAGTTTAAGTAAGAAACTAGTTGCCTAGCTAGGATTCTGCCTAAACAGGCTGGCTTCTGATTCTGGGTTTTTGTTTTTTAAGATTTATTAATTTGAGAGGCAGAGTTACAGACAGAGATGTCTTCCATCCTTTGGTTCACTCCCCAAATGGCCACAACGGCCAGAGCTGGGCTGATCTGAAGCCAGGAGCTTCTTCCAGGTCTCTCACGCTGGTGCAGGGGCCCAAGCACTTGGGCCATCTTCCACCGCTTTCCCATGACATTAGCAGAGAGCCCAATCAGAAGTGGAGCAGCTGGGTCTCGAACCAGCGCCCATATGGGATGCTGGTACTGCAGACAGATGCTTAACCTTCTACGCCACAGCACCAGCCCTGATTCTGGGTTTTTAACTCCTCTCAATGCAGCCTCTCAGGGCAGCACTGGAAGCTGTGACCAAGGTCACCCTGAGTCAGCGGCAGCTTCAAGACTAGAACCCACGTCATTTCACCTGGCCCTCATTTGACACAAGACAAAAACAGAGACATCAAGATGAGGAGACACACCCACTGTGGTTTGTGATATGAGACAGAGAAGGGGGGTGGGAGTCTTGCTTCTTTCAGAAAGAAGATGGGGAAACAGCACAAGGGCAGATACAGCTGCCTTGGAGGAAGAAAATGGGGACAGGGATGGAACGATGAGAAAAAAATAAATAAATAACTATGTATTTTAGATAGCCATGCTCGGGCCCCTCCAAGGAAGTCCAGCCTCTCCGAGAAAGACGGCAAGCTCACGTTAAATAAACAAAGGAGACAGACCAGGATCAATCCGAGGATTGGGAAGGAAGGCCAGAGCCCAGGGGACTACATCCAGGAAGCAGGATGAAGAGGCACAGTGGCAAAGGCGGGAGGGACACAGGTGTGGATGGCAGGCCGGGTACGCTCCAGGTGAGTCACAGGCTGTAGAGGGACATGGCCTGGCCTGGGAGACACCGGCCCACTGTGACGCCCGCATTGGCGGGCAGCTTGGTGGAGGACAGCAGCAAAGCCTTAGCGTCCCCAGGGCCTTATGAAAAATGCAGATGCCTGGGCCTTCTTAGGCCTGTCAATCAGGATGCAGGGGCAGCCCCCCGGAGGCAGGGGAGACACAAGATGTTAACAAGCCCCCTTTGTGGGATCCTGAGCTGTTTGTGACAGCTTGAACACAGCAGGCAAAGCCTACCCGTTGAGGACACAGAATCTAAAGCGGCTGCCTCTGGATCTCGGTGTCCTCATGTGTAAAAGGGGACAGGGACAGGACCCTGGGAACCCTCTCCCTCGGTCTGGCTTCACTTTCACAGGCTCCTGTTAATTTGGTGCAGACCTCAGCTTGGGCTTCACTCCCTTCCTACAACCGCATAAAAGAAAAAACGAGCGGGCCTCTGTGTTTCCGGGTTGGGTGGGGAATCTCCCCCAGACACCTCCTACATCCCTGAGTTCAGACTTGGCTGCTGCACCTGTAGGTTTGGTAAAGGCCTGGAAGTAGACCTGGCTGCTCAGCTCGGCAAATGTGCCTCTCCGTCCTGTAAGGAGCCTGACTTGTGTCACCAACCCCTGCCTATGCCTGCACTGGATGGAAAAGCCATGGGAAGCCAGCTGGCCCAGCAGAACAGCCCCGCAGCCACTGTGTCTGCTGGGGACCCATGTGTGCATGCACTGTGCCCACCTTCTAGCCTTCTTCTTCTTCTTTTTTTTTTTTTAATTTGACAGGTAGAGTTAAACAGTGAGAGAGAGAGAGACAGAGAGAAAGGTCTTCCATCTGTTGGTTCACTCCCCAAATGGCCGCTACAGTCGGCACTGCACCAATCCAAAGCCAGGAGCCAGGTGCTTCTTCCTGGTCTCCCATATGGGTGCACGTGGGTGCATGGGCCATCCTCCACTGCCTTCCCAGGCCACAGCAGAGAGCTAGACTGGAAGAGGAGCAACCGGGACAGCATCCGGTGCCCATATGGGATGCCGGCGCCACAGGCGGAGGATTGACCAAGTGAGCCACGGCGCCTGCCCCACCTTCTAGCCTTCTTAACAAATTTCATTTTATTTGAAAGTGAGAGAGAGAGAGAGAGAGAGAGAGAGAGAGAGAGAGAGAGAATCTCCCTTCTGCTGGTTCCTTCCTCAGATGCCCACAACAGCTCTTGTTAATGCATACCCTGGATGGCAGCTCATGGTTCAAGTACTTGGGCCCCTGCCACCCACTTGGACAATCCAGATGAAGTTCCAGGTTGCTGGCTTCCACCTGGCCAAGCCCTGGCTGTTGTGGGCATTTGAGGAGTAAACTAGCAGATCAAAGATCTCTTCCCTCCCTCTCCCTCCCTCTCCCTCCCTCTCTCCCTCTCTCACTCTCTCTCTCTCTCCCTCCCTTCCTCTCTCTCTCTCTCTCTCTCTCTGTTTGTGTGTCTGCTGCTCTGCATTTCAAATAAGTTAAACATTTAAAAAGACCACATTGAGTAATTTTAAAATGTTTGTCTCCCTGATAGGAAGTGGTACTTGCTCAATGTAAAAAGCTGAGACAATACCAAGAAGAATGTAAGAATCGTTATGAGTCCCACTTCCCAGAGATCTTAGGATTTTAAAAAGAATACTTGCTGGGGCCGGCACCGTGGCTTAGTAGGTTAACCTTCCACCTGCGGCACTGGCATTCCGTATGGGTGCTGGCTTGAGTCCTGGCTGCTCCACTTCCAATCCAGCTCCCTGCTAATGGCCTGGAAAAGCAGCAGAAGATGGCCCAAGTCTTTGGGCCCCTGCAGCCACACAGGAGACCCAGAAGAAACTCCTGGCTTCGGATTGGCGCAGCTCTAGCAGTCGTGGCCAATTGGGGAGTAAACCAGCAGATCGAAGACCTTTCTCTCTCTGCCTCTCCTCTCTGTAACTCTGCCTTTCAAGTAAATAAATACATCTTAAAAAAAAAAAAAAAGATACTTGCTGACATGGCAAAATGCTCATGAAAGATTAATATACAAAAACTAACAGCTATTAATAATTCTATGCTACTCCAGTTACAGTGCAATTGGACTCATTCAGTTTCAACAGAAGCCTCTGGTTCCACTTCTGTCTGCCAGGTGAGGCAGGAACTGTGCCCATCACCCCTTCTCTGAGTCCAGCTGGTAAAGCAGTTGGCATGAACGGAATGTGGCTAATTAATCACTCCACTGGAGTTGCCCTAACTGGTTTCCTGCTCTCATCCTTGGGCCTGGGCCAAACCCAGACACCTTTTGCCATGGACCTGAAAGCCCACAGAGCAGTAAAACTAATGCAGGCAGCTGTGCAGAGCCCGCAGATACAGGGATGAACCGGGAAAGTCTGGGCCCACCCAAAGTCTGGGTGGCGCTGACCACCCGGGAGGCGAGAGAGAGGAATGATCGGGTCAAAACAACAGGTGTGTGTGGTCAGAAAGGGAGGCCGCAGGGGATGGGGGGAACTTGCTGGGGACAGAGCCACCTGGCAGCCACTTGACCGAGCCCGGGGAGCAGGCGGCAGCTGGGCAAGACGGCCTACACGGTACATTCAGAGCGAGAAGTGGTCTCAGAGCACAACTGGTTCCTCGCAGTTGGGAGGAAGCCCAGGAGGGACAAAGATCCACCTGTCACTTTGCCTCCCACACCTTTCTGCTAGAAGGAAAGATTCAAATCCACACACCCTGACTTAAGAAAGGGGTTCTGGGGCTGGCGCTGTGGCGCAGCAGGTTAAGACCCTGGCCTGAAGTGCCAGCATCCCATATGGGCGCCGGTTCTAGTCCCAGCTGCTCTACTTCCAATCCAGCTCTCTGCTATGGCCTGGGACAGCAGTAGAAGATGGCCCAAGTCCTTGGGCCCCTGCAACCACGTGGGAGACCCAGAAGAAGCTCCTGGCTTCGGATCGGCGTAGCTCCAGCCATTGCGGCCGTCTGGGGAGTGAACCATCAGATGGAAGACCTCTGTTTCTATTTCTCTCTGTAACTCTGTCTTTCAAATAAATAAAATAAATCTTAAAAAAAAGGAAGGGGTTCTGGGCTGCAATCTTCTAGGACAGAGCTTTGTGGTGGGACGGGTGAGGGGCAAGGCCCCAGTCTTGTTTTCTGCGGGAGATGGGTAAATCTCTGTCTCTATCAGTGCTTCATTCGGGGCCACACCCTGGGTGGAGAGACACTTGTTTTCCTCTTCACTCTCTCACTTGGGGTTTCTCTCATTTAAAAGCCAAAGATCAAAGATGGAGATTAGGGTCCCAGCGCCACCTCTGACTGGCTGGGACCTTTCTCAAGGGCTCCCGTCTATTTCCCCTTTTAGAGAGCCTGCCAGCGGCAGGAGGGGCCTTCTGACTACAAGGCTTCCACGAACTTCCTAGATCTGAAATTCTACCATGTTCTTCCTGGGATTTGAAAGGAAAGCCCACACATGCTCCAGCTTCTTCAAAGACCAAACAGTCTTGCGAGCCGGCATGTTCTCCTGCCCAGGTGAGCCCCAGCAGCAAATGTAGTTAGTCCCGAACGCTATTCTCTGACTCACCGCGTAGGGAAGATGGGAAGCAGTTGGCACTAAACTCCCCAAAGAATCAAAGTGGGAAGTTGCCCAAGGCAGGGCCCCCGCCGGCGTGCCCGCGCGCTGGGTCTTTCCTCTTCGTGGGAGTCTCCCTGGAATGTCCCCAGGTCACTGCCCTCCCGCCCCCGGCCGCTGGCCAGGGCTCCCGGCCGCCTTCACCCACGCGCTCGGTGCGGGCTAGTCCAGCAGGACCGACAACCACAGGAGAGACAGACAGAAAGAACCGCCCGAAGTCACTGCACCTGCCGCGCCCGTCCACCTGATCTGGCTGACAGTGCGCCCCACACACCCCCTCACCAGCTCCGGGCCAGAGAGGCCAGGCTCTCGGGGTGCCCTGGGCGACCACTCCAGGGGATCCCCGCCCCAGGCGCCCACTCCGCGTCGCGTCCTCCGCCTGGCGCCCCGCACTCACCGCCATGGCGAGCGCGCAGGGCGAACGCCGGGGCTGCCTGTGGTCACTCAGGTCTCTGGGCTGCGAGTCCGTTCCGCCGCCGCCGCGGTCGCTGCAGCCGCGATCGCGACCGGGGCCGCGGGAATCACATGGTCCGGGAGAGGCGGCGCGCGGGCGCCTGGGAGTTGTGGTCCCCACGCGCGCCCCACCCCGCGGCTGCGGCCGCGCCCCGGGGCCGGGACCACGCGCTCAGGCGCACAGCGGCCAGCGGGCGCGATCGGCACTGCATGCGGTTCACTGATTGTTTTGTGTTTGACTTCGACTTGGCAATTACCATAAAATTATTTATTGCTAATTGTAATAAACACTTGGGAGGCTCAAGATGGACAAGTCTATCCTGTGGACACAATAGCAACGAATTAGGAATGGATTAGTCAGTTATGGCCCAGACTTTGATTTGAATCATTTTAAGATTTATTTATTTATTATTTATTTATTTGAAAAGCAGTGTAAAGGGGGCAGGGGAGAGGGGGGAGAGAGAGAGAGCGAGCAAGCTTCAATTTGCAGGCTCACTCCCTAAATGCCATAAACAGCCAGGGTCCAGCCAGGCTGAAGCCAGGAGCCCGGAGTCTCTTTGAGGCTTCTCCCAGGGTGACAGGCACCCAAGCACTTGATGCCCCCAAACTTTTAAAGTAACTATTCTTCTCAAATCTTTTCCAATATAAGCTTGGAATCAAGGCGATGGTTTTGTGTTTCTTTGTTTACTAGGGTGGTAAACTTTTTCTTAGTGGTACTTCCCTTTTTGTGTCTTGCCTGTCCATTTCGTGGATCTGTGTCCGCTTTATTTGAGGGAGTGGTGAGGGTGTTTTAGCAGTATTGAGTTTTTGTTTTTTTTTAAGATTTATTTATTTATTTGAAAGTCAGAGTTACACAGAGAGAGGAGAGGCAGAGAGGCAGAGAGAGGTCTTCCATCCGCTGGTTCACTCCCCATTTGGCCGCAATGGCTGGAACTGCGCCTATTTGAAGTCAGGAGCCAGGAGCTTCTTCTGGGTTTCCCACGTGGGTGCAGGGGCCCAAGGACCTGGGCCATCCTCCACTGCCTTCCCAGGCCACAGCAGAGAGCTGGACTGGAAGAGGAGCAACCGGGACTAGAACCCGGTGCCCATATGGGATGCCGGCACCACAGGCGGAGGATTAGCCAAGTGAGCCATGGTGCTGGGCCCAGCAGTATTGAGTTCTTAAATATATTCAGTGATCTGTTGCCAGGCGCTCCCAGAGAAATCTTTCCAGGGACAATATTAGCAGAGACCCTGAGCTTCGAGTCTAACCACAGTCCAAATCCTGAGCTATCAAGTTTTGACTATGAGACCGGAGGGGAAGAAAAAATCAAAACAAAACAAAAACAAATGAACTAGCTTTACTTTCAGGAGCCTCAGTTTCCTGGTCAGTGAAGTGCAGATAATCATAGAATCTATGACATAGGAGTGTTGACTATAAAGCTGAGGTTGCAATTGGGTCTTTAGCAATGAGCACAGTCATTGTCAACATCAGTAGCAACTATTCCTGTCCTGGGAGAGGAAGCCATATGCAGAAGGCCAAGCCGCTGGCTCAAGGTCACACACTTGCTCAAGGTCACACGGCTGCTAGGAGCCTCAGCCTGAGAGGTAATGGGGGTGGAGACAGCCAGGGCTTGGGGTTTGTGATGGGGTCTGGGTGTGGGGGAGGGTGCCCATGTCAAGGTGTGCTGTGCCATGGGAACGCAACCCAGGAGGGGCTGTAGGTTTCCTTGGAGCATCCATGCCCCCAGAGTTGGGGAGCAGTGTGGGGTTCTCTGTCACTTCTCTGGGGCTCACCTGCCAAGCAGGAGTAAAACGATCTCACCTTCCCACAAGCAGGCTCCTGTGTACCTTACTGGCCCTGTGCCTCAACAGATCTGCAACACTGCCTCATTCATTTGGCTGTTTTTGTTGGCTTGGGCACAATCTGATGACCTTCACACTTCTGCCTTCCTCCTGGCTGTTATGTTTTCAGCACTTAACCCTAATAGTCCTAAAGTGTCCCGTCTCTTTTGAGCCCCTGGAGACTCCTCCCCTCCTCTGGCCCGCCAGCAGAAAACTGGGTGCAGAACATAGAATCCCGAATCATAAAATCACACTACAACCGCCCACCACTTGGTCCAGAGCAAGGGATTCATTCCAGATTTTATTATTACTTTCTTGTTTGAAAGGCTGAGAGACCAGAAGAAGAGACAGACAGACAGAGATCTCTCATTTGCTGGTTCACTGCCCAGAGGCCTGTGACAGCCAGGGCTGTGCCAGGCTGAAGCAGGGAGGCAGGAACTCTATCCGGTTTCCCAGGTAGCCACTGGAGCCATCACCTGCTGCCTCCCAGGGTGTGTATTCACTGGAAGCTAGAATCGGGAGCAAAGCTGGGATTGGAACCCAGGCACTCTGACACGGAAAGCAGGCATTCCAAGCAGTGTCCTAACCTCGGCACCAAACGCCCAGCCCCCACATTCTGTGTGTAGGCCCCGATGGTATCCCACAGTCGGGAACGATGGTGCTGCCTGGTGTGTTTCAAAGACCCACGAGGGGCACCTTCGGCAGTTGGTAGATCGGAAATGGGACCTGTCATTTCTCCTTCTGAGGTTCCAGAGAGGACTTGAGGTCTCACCAAGACCACATCTGTGTGATGCCATTCCTGCATCCGGGGCCTTTCTGTGCATGTGACACCACTGATGCCACTGGCCCCTGAGGGCCCCGGTTTCCCCATGGTGTGGTGAAGGGGAGCGGACGGCCTGTAACACACCGTGATGACCTGCAGGTGGCAGTGTGCTTCAGGGAGGGGCTGACCATCCTCCGACGCGGACTTCTGCACACTTGCCATGTCGCTCCATTCATCTAACCTCCTGTTCCTCTCAGGTGATGCTTCCATTATGTTATAGGTGTGCTCTGAGTAGCGTTGTGTATGAGGTATCTTGGAAAAGTTCATAGAAAATAGATGGAAAAAAACGATGCATGTATTTCAACTTTCTTTTTGCACTAAAATAAACTTATCTATGAATTCCATTTTCCATGAAGTACCCTGTATCTATATGGGAGGCACAAGGAGAGTGAGCATTCGAGGTTGGCCAGAGCGTGGAGACTGTGTGTGTGTGTGTGTGTGTGTCTATGTGTGTGTGTGTTTAGTGGGCTATGTGCTGGTGTGGCTGGAGAAAGCAGGAGCCAGGCCACCAACAACTCAACAGCCACAATTAAAATCAAGAATTTATTCTGACAATGGTAGAAACCACCAAAGCGTTTTATAAAAAAAAGTATTTGAAAGGCAGAGTTAGAGAGAGGCAGAGAGAGAGAGAGAGAGAAAGAGAGAGAGAGAGAGAAACAGAGAGAAAGGTTTTCCATTGTTGGTTCACTCCCCAAATGGCTTCAACAGCCAGAGCTGAGCGGATCTGAAGCCAGGAGCCAGGAGCCTCTTCTGGGTCTCTCATGTGGGTGCAGGGGCCTAAGGACTTGGGCCATCTTCTACTGCTTTCCCGGCCATGGCAGAGAGTTGGATCAGAAGTAGAGCAGCCAGGACTCAAACTGGCGCCCATATGGGATGCTGGCACTGCAGGCGGCGGCTTTACCTGCTACACCACAGTGTCAGCCCCCAAAGGGTTTTTAATATGTTTTGGTCCATGCGTTTTTTCCCTTTCCTTTTCTCTTAGTGAGACCAACCTGTTCACCCTATTGAAATCCGCCATCCCTCTTGTCCCCCTTTCTTCTTATTCCACTTTCTTAGTGTTCCCAAAGCACGTATCTCCCTGTAGCACACAGTGGCATGGGAGGGGTCTTCAAAGAGCTCATGAAAAGGTGAAAAGGGGTGGGCACTGTGGTTTAGTGGGTTAGGCCACTGCTTGTTACATCAGCATCCCATTTTGGAGTGCTGGTTCGAGTCCTGGCTACTCCATTTCTGATCCCGCTTCCTGCTAATGTACCTGGCAAGCTTCCTGCCAATGTACCTAGCCAAACTCTCAATTACAGCATTTAAAATGTTATCACAATTTTTCAAATATTTAGGCTTATCTAGGTGATGGCTCAAGTACTTGAGTCCCTCTTACCCCCATGGGAGGCTCAGATGGAATTCTGGGTTCCTGGCTTTGGTCTGGCCCAGTCCCAGCTGTTTGTGGCCACTTGGGGGAATGAACCAGTAGGCAGAAGGTCTCCTCTCCTCTCTCTTTCTCTCTCCCTCTGTCTTATTAAATAAATAAATATTTTAAACATCTCTCATTAAGGTGCATATTACAAAAAATAGATGGATTTCAAAAATTTTTGGCACTAAAATAAACAAACCTTTTAATTCCATTTTTCTAAGAACTTGTGGACGTGCCCTCGTGTGCTTATTTACTATGTCCTCCTCTGCTGCCATGGATATTCAGTGGGAACAGGGAGGTCGGCCAAGCCCCCTCAGCCTGCTCAGTGCGTGTCACACGAGGACTGTTGTCTTAGTCCACTTTTCATTGCTTTCACCCAAGTGCCCGGATGAGCTTCTTTGGGAAAGCAAAGATCTATTCCAGCTGGCAGGTGGAGGACACGTGATCAGGCAGCCCCACAGTGCGGCAACGCTGCCCACAGCAGGTGCAGAGACACATTGTGAGGCAGGAAGGGGGCCCAGAGCACCTAGGCTGAACTTGAATTCAAACAATCAAACCTCTCGTGAGAGCCACCCACCACGGGCACATCCCCTCCCCTCAAGGGTCCACCTCTTAGAGGCCAATGTCAGGTCAAATCTGTGCCCTTCACACATTAGCCACTAACGCTCAGACATCAGAGTGTGAACAGCTGTTGGAGCTCCAGGGGGACAAACCCCGCTGTATCCATAACAACTGTCACTGGATGTTTGTTGAAGAAACGCATGCAGGCGTGCAGGCAGCCTCTCTGTGCTCCACTGCTTCAGAGGGGAGATACAAACGAGCAGCCTTGAGATCGGAGGATTTTGTTTCCTAAGTGAGCTGTTGCTGGTTTGGCAGGGGGTCAGGGGTGGGGTGGGGGACTGAGGTGGCTTGAGGGAGAAGTGAAAAAACAATTCATGGAGAAAGTGGGAGAAAGAGCAGCTTCCTCACCCCCCGGCGGATTGCCTCCACCTAGAAGAAGGAGCAAGAACTGAACGGTCCTAGACCTACAGGCCTGGGCCCGCTTGGGGCAGAGTCCCCGGGGGAGGGCCCAGGAGCATGGCGGCAGAGCAGGCCCAGCGTGGGAAGGGAGGAACAGAGAGCCGGGGGCAAGGATGCCAACCAAACATGGCCTTGCTCAGCCCAGGGGATGCAAACGATCACACAAATAGAAAGATGATCCCTATAGAGGGGGTTAAAAAAAAAGTGAGGTTCCTTGGGGAAGCCCAGCCTGGCTTTATGAATTCTTAGGAAAACTTAAGCAGAAGGAAGGTTCTCGAACACGTCCTCCCTTTCTTTTGTTCTGCTTTCCTGGCTGTGAATACATTTCATACATTTTGCTGCTCACTGAGGGTGTTAGGATTGGCCTGATTCCTCTTGTGAAAACATCCAGCTGGGTCCACGCTGATGACGCCCCCTTTCCCATTTCCCCTGGAGTTGCCCAAGCTCCCGCTGGCAGCCTGGATCCTTGCAGCAACCCAGGAGCCAAGAAGGGCACACATGAACACGCGAGCACCCCAGGGACGGGGTGGAACTTACTCAGGCTCTTCTGTGAGTCAGTGGCAGGTCTGGGCCTGTCACTTTGCCCCCGGCACTGCGCTGGGGCCAACTCCAGACATCTGTGCTCGTCTGCTACAGCCTCAGCTGGGCTGGAAATGCGAGCCCAGTCGAGGCAAGAAAAAGGACAGTCTGGTCCGGAGCGGTCCAGGCAATCTACCCAGATGTCCCTGAGACGCTTGCTGGAGTAACCCCAATCGGGGCCTTGAGGCCCCATGCTTCACTGGCTTGGTTGTTTAGAAACCACACGTTATTTGATGCTGTTTCCATGAGAGGCCGTGTTTCTGTTCTATCTGGGTCAACCCTGGGGACTCGGCACACCTGTAGAATGGAGCAGAAGCGAGGTAACCCTTGCAGGTCTTAGAAGGCAGTGCAGATGTATAAGACAAAAGGAGTGGGGGAGACAGTGGTACACCGCTGTGACATACTTAATCCTGCTAAGCTCTGCATTTACCCACGATTACGATGATATGTTTTGTGTTATGTGTATTTCACCGCAATTTTGAAAAGTCATTCACCCACACATGACATGGTATTTCACCACAAAAATGAAAGAGGTGCTGATGCATGCTACAATGTGCTCGAGCCTTGCAAACATAGGCTGAATGGAAGCAGCCAGTACCCAAAGACTACGTGTCGTCTGATCACATGGGTATAGGCAGAAGGGTGGAGGCAGGAAGCAGATGGGCGGCTGCCAGGGGCCGGGGGAGTGGAGGAAGGGGAGCGCCTGGTCAGGGGTGCAGTGCTCTGAAACGAGACAGCGGCGATGGTTGACTATCTCTGGGAACACCTACTAGAACCGGGCACTTTGAGAGGGTGAATTTTACGGCTTGTGGATTGTATCTTGATAAAGTTGCACCTTACAAAGAAAAAGCAATGTATTCCCTACCTCGTCCATCAGTGCTCTCATTTTTGCGCTTGTGGGGCCTTAGGGAGTGAACCAGCAGAGGAAGATTGAGATTTTTTCTTTAGCTTGGTCTCCATGTCTGTCTCTCAAACAAAAATAAATGAATTAAAATTTTCAAAAATGCAGCGAGGAAAGGGTGCCTATGCTCAGAAAAAGGGCCACATCAGGTGTGTGCGTGGGGACGCCACAACCTGCCAGCCTTGTGCAGCTGCAAACCTGGAGGCTTTGCCTCTGAGACCAGGAGGGCTGGTTCTGCGCCCTGCTTTTCCTAAGGCTGGTCACAAACGGAGTACCTCGCAGCACACACGAGCCCCTGCAGCACCAGCATCCTCATGGTTTCTTTGCTCCTGAAGGTGACCCTGCTCGTCCTGGCTGGGCAGCTCCTGGGGTTCCTGTTGGAGGTTTCCAGACCCTCCGAGTGCCAGGGCTATGCAGGGGCTCCTTCTTCCTGCTGGGGAACTTCCCAGGCTGCATACCCAGGTGCAGGAGAGAACCCCAGGGGATGCAGGGTGCACCTGAGCACCTCCGAGCCTGGCGTGAGAACTCTGCCTCCGTCCCCGTCTGGTGGTTCAGAGCCTGCGGGGCTGAGGGAGGGCAGGAGGCAGCCTGCCTGGGGGCTGGCATTGGTCTCCCATGACAACTGTGACAAAGAACTATAAATGCAGTGTGTAACAGCACGTGCTTGCGCTCTTACAGGTGTGCAGGTCAGAGGTCCAAAACCAGTGTCCTTGAGCTGAAGTCCAGGAGTCGCCCGGGCAGTCCTCCCTCCAGGGGCGCTGGGGGAGGACCAGGTGTTTCCACCTTCTAGAGCTGTGTTCCTTGCACGCCTTGGCTTGGGGGTGTGGACTCTTCCTCCATCTTCAAATATCACACTGCTCTCCCTCTTCTGCATCCTCTCGTTCCACCTCCCTCTTTTTATTTTATTTTATTTTTTATTTTTTGATAGGCAGAGTGGACAGTGAGAGGAAGGTCTTCCTTTGCCGTTGGTTCACCCTCCAATGGCTGGCGCACTGTGCTGATCCGATGGCAGGAGCCAGGTGCTTCTCCTGGGTGCAGGGTCCAAGCACTTGGGCCATCCTCCACTGCACTCCCGGGCCACAGCAGAGGGCTGGCCTGGAAGAGGGGCAACCGGGACAGAAACCGTCTCCCCGACCGGGACTAGAGCCCAGTGTGCCAGCGCCGCAAGGTGGAGAATTAGCCTGTTGAGCTGTGGAGCCGGCCCCCACCTCCCTCTTTTAGGAAGCCAAGACCCACCCGGACAATCCAGGCTTATCTCCCCATCTCATGTAAGAGACTTCATTGAACCATGGCTGCAAAGCCTCTCTTGCCTTTTTCAAGCTAGCACAGCTCAGAGGATATTTTGGGGGGGCCATTATGCAGCCTATCATAGGGCACATCCGTGTTTATAATTTTCCTGTCTGTCTCGAAGGACTTTCGGCCAAACCAGAGCCAGCAGCAGGGTGGCAGACAGCTAAGAAGGAAAGGTCGGGTTTGTTTAGGCTTCACCGGAAGGTGAAGTTCTGTGTGGGTCAGTTCATTGCTGAAGCCAGGGTTGAGGAGGGTGACACTCCTGAGAATTCACAGGCATAGGTTCACTGCCTGTGTTTTCAAAAAATTCATTAATTAATATTGATTTGGAGGTGGAGAGACAGAGAGATCATCCATTCACTGTTTCACTCCCCAAATGCTCACAACAGGCAGGAGTGGGCCAGGCCGAAGCCAGGAGCTCAGAACTCAGACCAGGTTCCCACGGATTGAGTACCCGTGGATGGCAGGCTCTCAAGCCATCACCTGCTGCCCGGGCATCAGCAGGCAGCTGGTGTGGGGAGAGGAGCTGGGACTTGAACCCAGGCACTCTGATATGGAATAGTCATGCCCCTGCCGGAGCTGTCTCCATAGACTTCTATACATTCATCATCACGTTGTCCATTCCAGCCGCATGGGACTCCCAGGCCATGCGCACCTGCCGCCTGCAGGAAAACTGGGGACTTCGAAGGCTACTTACCAAAGCTGCACCAAGCACTCAAGGCCAGCCCCTGAGATCATCCCACATCTGCAGAGTAGACAGGTCTAGAAAACGGAGTTGTCCACAGCCCATCTGCCTGATGACAGCAGACTCAGTGCATTAAAAAAAATTGTGGTGAAGGACACATAACACCAAGCTTCCCATCCTAATCATTTTTAAGTGTACTATCCAGTATTCAATATTGTTGTGCAAACAATCTCCGGAACTCTTGCCAACTGGGAGAGAAACGCTGCGCCCATTACACAGTAGTCCCCATTCTCACCTGTCCCCAAGTCCCTGGCAACCAGCAGTCTACGCTATGTCTTTGAGATTCTGGTGACTCTGGACAACCTCCTATCAGTGGACGCTTGGGTGGCTTCCCCCTTTTGGCAATTGCGAATGACGCTGGTATGAACGTGGAGGTACAAACACAAATACTTTCTAAAAGTAGGTGCTGATGAAGACTCTTGACCTTGCGCCACTGATAATCATGAAAGGAAAAGTGTGAACAGCGCCCCCCGTTGCTAGAGCTCTGTCCCTGTGTAGGGTCCCTGTTACGTGCACAGTCCTGGACGTGTCCCTGGAAATCTCAGCCTGATCCTGGTTGTGCATTTCTTCGTAATTGTAAAGGGAAAGGTGAGGCAAAGTGCCGTCAGCTGTGAACGCAAAGTTCCTTGCACGCCACTTATCTTTTCTCTTGATAAGAAAGGAAGAAACTGAGTTTTGCTCCAATAACCTTCTCACAGGCCAGACAGGAGCATTTTGCTAATATCCACTGTTCTATTGTGGATGCTTTGGTCCCTGTATAGCATAAGTCAAATGACCCACTTGCTACGGGAGGAAGGGCCCAACTGGGAAACTGTTCCCATCTCTCTCTTTCTCTCTCTCTGTCTCTCTCTCTCTTTTTTTTTTTTTCCAGATGAAAGGTCTCGCCTGTATGTCACTACACCAAATATGTCCAAATGCCCAGAGAGGGGTGACATTTCAGCTGGTGATGGTAAGAGGATAGTGACCCTCATACAGCATAAATATGAGGGGACTTTAAAAATTCATGGAAAAATGAAATTAAAAGTTTACTTTGGTGCCAAAAAAAAACCCCTTGAAATCCATGCAGTTTTTTCATGACATGCATTTTCCCGGACTCTTTTTAAAATTTATTTATTTATTTATCTGAGAGGCCAAGAGGCAGAGTTCCCATCTGCTCGATCACTCACCGAGTGCCGGCAATGGCTGGGACGGGCCAGGCCAAAGCCGGGAAGCAGGAGCACAGTCCAGGTCTCCCGCATGGGTGGTAGGGAGCTAAGTACTGGAGCCATCACCTGCTGCCTCTCAGGGTCCGCACCAGCAGAGAACTGGACCTGGAAGCACAGCAAGGACTTGAGCCCAGCACTCTGACCTGGGATACAGGTGTCCCAAGCAGAAGACTAACCGCTAAACCTGACACCTGCCCCTTCCTTGAACTTTTAAAAAAAGTTTATTTATTTGAAAGGCAGAGTGACAGAGAGAGAGAGAGAGAGAGAGAGAACGAGAGAGATCTTCATCTGCAGATTCACTCCATAAATGCCATAAACAGCCAGAGTCAGGCCAGGCTGAAGCCAGGAGCCTGGCATTTCTTTGAGGCTTCTCACAGGGTGACAGGACCCAAGCCCTTGGGTCATCTTCTGCTGTCTCCTAGGCACATCAGCGAGAAACTGGATGTAAGCAGAGTAACTGGGAATTGATCCTAGGCACTCCAGTGTGGGATGCAGGCCTTGAAACCCCCCTCGAATGCATGGGTTTAAGGTTTTTTTTTTTTTAACCAAAATAAACATAATTTGCAATTCCATTTTTCATAAATTTTTAAGTGTCTTGTTATGTCTGCCATTTCACGTACAATTCCTTATAGACCCAGCCTGCGACTTCTCCAGTGTCTCCTCTGGCACTGGTACCTGGTTTTATGAGCAGTTTTCATCTGAATTCCAGAGGGCTAATGATAATTTAGCCTGTTTGTCGGCAGGACTGTCTTGATCAAAAGTTCTGTGAGAAGACACGGGGGAGGAACAGAGTCCAGCGCACACCATGGAGGTAAGAAGCAGAGAGCACCAGCTCGTCACTTGACTTGTGATAAGGCATTCCTGCGAGCCAGATGGCACGGCCGACAGCTGACCGCTTTTAGCCTGCAAAAGTGCACTTTCATGTGGCTGGACCAATAGCCAAAGCTACTGTAGGGAGGTCTCCTTTCCCTGCCCGGGTCAGAGGAAGCTAAGGAAAGCTAGATCACCAGGCTCCGATGTGGTCTCCCTTGCGGGTTTATTTGGTGGTGGCGGCAGGGAGGGGGTACTAGGCAGGGCAGGCATTCGAATGCATCTTAACTCAGGGGGCTGTCGGAGGCCATGCTGGTCAGCCTTGTGTGCCGCTCTCAGGAAAATCTCTCTGGATGTGGGCGATGGGACTCCAGCCCCTAATTAACGGCTCAAGAGGGACCCTTTTATGTCATGTCTGCGGCAGCCTCTATGCTAGAGGCAGCACACCCACCTCCCCTCTGCAGCTACTGGGCAGGGCCTGGGATGATGGCGGGGAGCTGGACAACTAGCGCCACTTGTCCCTTCTTCTTGGTTCCAACTCCCTGTGTAAGCTCCTCTTCCTCCTCCTCTCCCTTCCCCTCCTCCTCCTCCTCCTCCTCTTTTTATTCTTCCTCCTCCTTCTCCTCCTCCCTCTTCTTTCTCTTCTTCTTCCTCCTCCTCCTCCTTCTGATTTTATTACCAGTTTTCGTCTGCATTCCAGGAGACTATGATAAGTTCTTTCTTTCCTCGTCTTTATCTTCAAGGTGATTCACATAATGAATAGTTAGTTTAGGCAAATGAAGGACGTGTCTAAACTTGGCAGTACATCATCAAGCTTGACCCAAGGATGTCAACAGCAACAGTGACTCCGAGCCAAGTCTGAAGAATCAGATATCTGTGTTTGCATTGTCGGGTCCCACGTATTCTAGGAGAGAAAACTGTCTAGAAGTTGATAGACCCAGAGGTCTAGACATCTCTCCCAAACTTGCCCCAGTGGCCACTGTGGAGATGCAATCAGGGATTGGCACAGTGAGTTCAGCAAAGCATCATGGGGGAGCAGTCACCTGTGTGTGGATGAGCGCGTGACTGAGGATGCCTGTGACCATCAGGACTGTGTGTGCTGTGAGTGTGATCGATGGATTTTTCTGTACTTACGAGCAGGAGTAAGAGGCGAGCCTGGGTGTGCGTGAGCTGACAGTGGGGGCGAGTGTTGGAACGGTGTGCAGGTATGCGTGAACTTGGGAGTCTATGGGTCTATGGAAGGAGCAAAGGTGGACACTCACTGCTGGCCATGAGGAAGACACAGGGAGGAAAATCGTGGGCATGAGGTGCTGCATGGTCAGTGGCGGTCCACACCTTAGTCCCTGCCTTGGCAGCCCAAGCTGGAGCCAGCGTTGACTGCACTGTGTCTTTCCAGCCCTGCTCCGGTCGCTCTGACTTCCTACTCTCAGATCAGCTCTTGAATGTCCACTCCCACTTCTTGGGCCCTCTCCCGCTGACCCTCTCCATCTATGGACCCCTGCCTGCCCTGCCCACGGGAGGACAGAAGGAGGCCAGCTTCCAAAGTCACAGAGAGTTTCTTCTGTGTAAATGAGTCGAGCCTGAGAGCCAGGTAGAGAGGTCACCTAACCTGTCCCTCCAGTCGTTCGGACATTGCTGCTTCCCGAAAGCCATAGTCGGAGCCCAGGGGGACTTTGAAAGGGCAAGAACGTAGAGCTGCTTCCTTCTGAGAGATTAACTGTGGTGGCTGTTCCCAAGCCTGGACGGGGACCCAGGGGGCCTGGCTCCACACTGAGCAGTCTCTTGCGAGAGTCAGCTTTTTCCCCAGGCTCCTGTAGAAATTGTCTATTGCACAGAGTCCCCAAATTTCCTGCTAAGTCCAAGTCATTAGCATATGATACTATCATCATCTGTCAACTTGTCTGTCTCCACTACTAGAACACGGAGTTTCCTTCCAAATTCCCAGGGCCAGCCTGTTCCTGGCATATATTAAGGAAAGCAATAGCCATGGTATCTAACAGTTATTATGAGTTTACTGTATACTTAATTTTATGTCCCTCACTTCATGTGGGTTCTTTTTTCTAAGTGGTATAATAACTGATGATGTGGGTGTCATGTTGCTCCCCATATTTTTAGAGAGGCTGAGTAACTTGATGTAAGGCACAGATGTGGTGAAATGTGGGCCCCAAGCACTCGGCTCCTGGAGGCCCCTCCCTGGGCTGAGCCTATGACCTATGTTAGGAGGTCAAGGTGCTCAAGGAGTGAGGATCAAGCACTGATTTGAGTTCAAGAGGCTCTTCCCTAGGGACTGGCATTATGGCACAGTGTGTTAAGCCACTGCTCTCCACACCGGCATCCCACATTGGTTTCAGACCCAGCTGCTCCTCTTCCAGTCCAGCTCCCTGCTAATGTACCTGGGAAAGCAGCAGAAAATGACTCAAGTACTTAGGTCCCTGCCACTGACTTGGGAGACCCAGGTGGAGTTTCAGGCTCTTGGCTTTGGTCTGGCCCAGACCTGGCCATTATGGCCATTTGGGGAGTGAACCAACAGACGATCTCTCTCTCTCTCTCTCTCTCTCTCTCTCTTCTCTCTCTGTCTCTTTTTCTGTCTCTGTCACTCTGCCTTTCAAATACATTATTTTTTTTTAAGAAGCTGTTCCCGGCATTTGATTGTCTTCCCTCCAGTGTCTGGGGATTCCTTTTATAGCTCTGTTTCCCTCACCCTCAGTTGGGACTCCTCACCGACCTGCGGTACTGTTTTTGAACAGCTTTGCCCCTTTTGCCGCCTTCTTACTTCAGGGATCCTTGACTTCTGTGTGCCTTTGTGGGCTCTTGCAGGATGGGCCTGTGCCTTATTCGTATCTGCACTCCACAATGACTACCCATCGATTTGGTTGGTACTCAGTCAACACTGGAGGGCTGAATAGCAAAAACCCAAGGATCATTTCTGAAAATCTTCTTCAAAGTGACATTACACATACACAAACACACACACACACACACAGGTACTTGGAAAACAGAATTAAAAGATAATTCATGGGCCTGGCACTGTAGCATAGCAGTAAAGCCGCTGCCTACAGTGCCGGCATCCCATATGGGCGCCAGTTTGAGTCCTGGCTACTCCACTTCTGATCCAGCTCTCTGCTATGGCTTGGGAAAGCAGTAGAAGATGGCCCAAGTCCTTGGACCCCTGCACCTGTGTGGGAGACCTGAAAGAAGCTCCTGGCTCCTGGCTTCAGATAGGCTCAGCTCTGGCCATTGCAGCCAACTGGGTAATGAACCAGCGGATGGAGAACCTCACTCTCTCTCTGCCTCTCCTTCTTTCTCTGTGTAACTTGACTTTCAAATAAACAAATAAATATTCAAAAAAAGATAATGCACATTTTCCACGAACTCTTTGGTGTGTGTGTATGTGTGTGTGTGTGTGTGTGTGTGTGTGTGTAAGGAAACATATGCAGAATGAAATAGGGTTATAGTGAAAACACAGTTTTCCAAAAGTGGCTTGTATCCTTCCCTCAATAAATGTGATGTAGGGGTGGGTATTTGGCACAGTGGCTAAGTCTTGGCTTGAGACATCCTCATCTGATATTGGAGTGGCTGGTTCAAGTCCCAGGTACCTCACTTCTGATCCTGCTTCCTGCTAATATGTTTCCTGGAGCAGCAAATGATGGCTCAGACACTTGGGTCCCTGCCACCCACACAGGGGACTAGGATTGAGTTCCTGACTCTTAGCTTTGGTCTGGGCCAGCCCTAGCTGTTTTGCGGCTAGAACCAGTGGTTGGAAGATCTGTCTCTCATTCTATCTCTCTGGATCTCTATCTTTCAAATAAAATGAAAATAAATTTTAAAAATTAGAATGTATATAGCATAAAACTGATTTAAAAGGATGCATAGTTTGATGTGGTATAATTAATTTATTCAGTGAGTTATAATTCGTGTTCTGGTGAGTTTTGACAGATGCGTGGACCTGGAAAACTATCACCCACACAAAGCATGAACTTTCTTAGCGCCCTAGAAGGTTACCTTTTCCAGGGAGTTCTCTCTAGCACCCTCCTACTCTCCACGACCATTGCTCTGGGCTTTCTCACTATGGTTTCTCTTCATTCTAGAACATCACACAGCATGTATGCTTTTGTGCCTGTCTCCTTTCAGGACACCTGATGTGTCCGTGTTGTTACGTGATCCATTCTATTTTTTATCGTGAGTAGTGTTGTACTGGGTGGATCTATTATTTCTTGTCCAGTGTATTTGCATTGCAAATAGCTGGGAGTGGAACTGCTGTGTCAGGCCACTTTCTTTGACACCCAGAGATCCTTCGTAATTGTTAGAAAGAAGCGGTTATTTAAGATGGCAAGTCGACCTGGTGATCAAGAGGCCTGGCAATTTCTTGGAGCACAAATGGTTTGTGGTCCCCCCCCCCTTTTTTTTTTGATAGGCAGAGTTAGAGAGAGAGACAGACAGAGAGAAAGGTTTTCCTTTTCCACTGGTTCACCTCCCAAATGGTGGCCACAGCTGGCATGCTGCGCCAATCCGAAGCGAGGAGCCAGGTACTTCCTCCTGATCTCCCACACGGGTGCAGGGCACAAGCACTTAGACCATCTTCCACTGCCTTCCCGGGCCACAGCAGAGAGCTGGACTGGAAGAGGAGCAACCGGGACAGAATCTGGCGCCCCACCCGGGACTAGAACCCGGGGTGCCAGCGCTGCAGGCTGAGGATTAACCATGTGGGCCGCGGCGCCGGCCTGTGGTCCTTTAATTATAGGGAGGGGCTCCCTGCCAGCACAGTAGGCAGATGTTCATGGCTCTGTTGCAGTTCCCTGCTAGCTCAGAGTGGGCACAGAAAGAGAGAACAAGAAAGAACATGACCTTCACCTAGAACTGTATGAAGCTTCTCGGAGTATCCGTGGTTTGGGCAAGCAACAGAAGACACTGCAATCACTTGGTCAGTGCCCTCTGTAGAGAAAATATTTGGACAGGACTAAGTAGAGAACTGAGCCATGGTCTGGGACTTGGCCAATTTCTAGCTTCTAAAGTGGAGGTGCAAGTCTTGTGAACTGATGATATTCTTTGCTGCCTGCACAGGAATGCTGGAGGATGAGCCAAGTCTCACCTTGATAAACTGTAGAGTGCTGTGAAATGTGAGGTCGCAGCAGGTGAAGAGAGGCCGGAACACACACAGGACTTGTATTGTGTCCCAGTGACTGGCAATCATTGCCATAAACACTCAGCCGCCCCTTATTCATGGGACTTAAGGTCAGACCCAGAGGGACAATAACTCCCTGTGAGCTGCCTGCTGGCCAGGATGTCCCTCTTCATTCATCCCTTGACCGTGAACTCTCGGGCTGTGCATTCTTCTAGGGAAGTAGGAGACTCAGTCCCAACAACACGGCCACCTTTGTCCCCTCCCAACCCACTCTTTAGGTCCTCAATTCTTTTGGTCATTACTCATCTCAATTGACCTAACTCACTGCCAACTCATCCCTGCAGATGACAACTTGATGTTGATTGGAGCAGTTATAAGTTCAGAGGTCATAGGTAAATTGTTTTTAAAGGATTTATTTATTTATTTGAGAGGCAGAGTTACAGAGAGGTGGAGACAGAGGGAGATCTTCCATCTGGTGGTTCATGACCCAGATGGCTGCAACAGCCGGAGCTGCACCGATCCGAAGCCAGAAGCCAGGAGCTTCTTCTGGGTCTCCCATGCAAGTGCAGGGGCCCAAGCACTTGGGCCATCTTCCACTGCTTTCCCAGGCTATAGCAGAGAGCGGGATCAGAAGTGGAGCAGCTGGGACTCGAACCAGCACTCATATGAGATGCCAGCATTGCAGGGGGTGGCTAGACCTGCTACACAACAGCACCAGCCCCCAAAGGTAAATTTTGCATGGATATAAAGGTGAGTTCAGGCAGGGTCATGTAACAGCTGCTATTTGCTGAGAGCTAACCTCCAACTGCTAACTTCTCACCAAGACCACATGAGCTGGCCATCATCAGTATCCTTGATTTACAGATAAGGAAACGGAGCCACAGCTTCAAGGAGAGCCTGGAGGTCTGAGTCATGGAACTTGAACGTCCCAGTGTTATCAGTCCCGGAACCTCAATTCCCCTATCAGTTAGAATGACAGTGGAGACAATTTTCTTTATTTTTTTTCTCAGCACTGACATCCTGAGAGACCACGTTTGACTCTGGGAGAGTCACACTCTCTGAAACTCTGTCCTCATCTGTAAATGAGGGGAGCCAGCATCACCATCTGCCTGGGCTTCCCCATAGAGCTGTCGTGGCAGCGACCCACAAAGAGGGAATTGTGTTGAGATGCTGTGCATGTCTATGTCCATACCAGGGGTCAGGCGCTGTGCCACAGTGGGTTAAAGCCCCGGCCTGCAGTGCTGGGATCCCTTATGGGCACTGATTTGAGTCCCGGCTACTCCACTTCTGCTCTAGCTCCCTGCTAATGCGCCTGGGAAAGCAGTGGAGGATGGCCCAAGTGCTTGGGCCCCTGTGCCCACATGGGAGACCTAGAAGAAGCTCCTGGCTTCAGATTGGCTTAGCTCTGGCTATTACAGCCATTGGGGGAGTGAACCAGCAGATGGAGGACCTCTCTCTCTCCCTCTCTCTTTCTCTCTCTATCTCCATCTCTAACTCTCTCTGTAACTCTTTCAAATAAGTAAAATAAATCTTCAAGAAAATATGTCCATGCCAGCCTAAACATGCCCGGTTTTATCTGATCTCAGAAGCTAAGCAGCGTTAGGTCTGATTAGCACTCGGATGGGAGGTGCTGAGTGTGTGTGTGTGTGTGTGTGTTGTCTCCCTAAGGCCCCTGAGCCTCTAGGAGAAGATGGATTCCTGTGATAAGCAGAAAATCAGGCACTCCTTCCCAGGTGCCCTCATTGTCTGGGTCAAGAGTGGTGCAACAACAGAGGTAATGACATGTTGGACATGAGAAAGCTTTGGGGCTCATCTGGGTAGACACTTTCCATTTGATGAAAGAGATAGCTGGTGGCGACAAGGGTAGTGCTTTCCCAGGGAGACCTTGGGAGCAAGAGAGGAGCTGGAACAGCAACCTGGGGTCCATAGTTCCAAGCCAGCTCTTCCTTGGACATCCATGTGCAGAAGGCTGCGTCACCCCCTGGCCCTGCCCTCTGCATGGGTTCGAATTCATCCACGATCCCTGCCACATAAACTTGGGTAAATTATTTAAGCTCTTTGTGTTTCTTCAACTAGAAACTGGAGGTATTAATAGAATACCTATTTCATAGGATTGCTGTGAGATTGTGATGTAAACAACATTTTTAGAACACAGCAGGCATACAGTAAACTTTGCATAAGAGTTAGTCATCTTATGGGTGGGTAGAAAGAGACAAAAAGAATTCAGGGCAGGTCCCTACTCTCCAGTAGTTTGTATCCTAAAGGACTGGACCTACAAAACAGGCTGTCTCCATGCAAGAGAGGCGTCGTGAAGCCACTGCTGGTGTGGTACATGATGGCCTAGTGTGAGGCGGGGAACGAGGGGTCGCTTCCTGGAGGGAGGTGGGACTTGGCTGGGCCTGCGTGCCCACACCCGAACATGCAGTAATGGGTGGGGGTGGGGAGAGGAAAATCCTAGAAACAAGGAAACTCATGTGTGCTGGTGGCTTCGGGGGGAGAGGACTCTCTGCAAAGATGGAGAGGGTGTGACGTGACGTGGCTGGAGCGCAGGGATTATCAGGTTGGAGATGAGAGAGAGCAAGCAGGCGGCAGGGGCAATAACTTTTTTTTTTTTTAAGATTTTTATTTATTTATTTGATAGGTAGAGTTATAGACAGTGAGAGAGAGATAGACAGAGGGAAAGGTCTTCCTTCTGTTGGTTCACTCCCCAAATGGCCACCACAGCCAGCGCTGTGCTGATCTGAAGCCAGGAGCCGGGTGCTTCCTCCTGGTCTCCCATGGGGTGCAGGGCCCAAGCACTTGGGCCATCCTCCACTGCCTTCCCGGGCCACAGCAGAGAGCTGGACTGGAAGAGGGGCAACCGGGACAGAATCCGGTGCCCACATGGGATGCCGGCACCACAGGTGGAGGATCAACCAAGTGAGCCAAGGCGCTGGCCCCAAGGGGCAGTAACTTTTAACTCTTTATTGTTTAAAGGAAACAATGGATTATGCTGTTTGCAACTCTAAACCGTGACTGATACAGTCAGGATGCACTACAAGGGTGTGGAAGGTCATGCATGCTGCATCCCGGTCTTACTGAACCCCTTTAACTGGTACCCCATGCAGGGCCAACTCCTCCTCTTGGCTGGAGGAAGGCTGTCTACGACCTGGCCTACACTCATCTTTCCATCTGTTCTCCCATTATCCATTATGCTCAGGCTCGTGTCTTCTCACCTTATTCCCATGTGAGCAAATCCTCCAAAGCCCAGCTCACCACGTCTTCCCTTTGGTCCCAGGCAGAGTCAACCCCAGGCCCTTAGCTCTAGATCACACTGCTTCCCACAGCCCTCGTGAGCACTGGTCCCTGACCAGAGGTGCACAAAAAAGTGTCGCCTGGGGAGCAAAGCCTTCTCAAGCCCCACGCGGGGTGTGGATGCACCTGTTGTCTTGGTAGTAGTGATGGTTTCACAGATATGCACACATATCAGTATCATGCAATTTATTTATTAATAATTTTTAAAATATTTTATTTACTTATTTGAAGGGCAGAGTTACAGACAGAGAGAGGGAAAGACAGAGGTCTTCCATCCACTGGTTTACTCCCCAAATGACCATAACAGCTGGAGCTGGGCGGATCGGAAGCCAAGAACCAGGAGCTTCCGCCGGGTCTCCCACACAGGTGCAGGGGCCCAAGCACCTGGGCCATCTTCTACTGCTTAACCAGGACATAACAGAGAGCTGGATCTGAAGAAGAGCAGACAGGACACAAACTGGTGCCCCTATGGGATGCTGGCACTGCAGACGGAGGCTTAGCCTACTACACCACAGTGCCAAACCCAACTTCATACAATTTAAATAGAGGCGGCTTAGTGTGTTTCAATTATGCCTCAATGAAGCTGATTTTTTTTATAGGCAGAGCCAGACAGAGAGAGAGAGAGAGACAGACAGACAGAGAAAAAGGTCCCCCTTTCTGCTGGTCCACCCCCCAAAATGGCCACCACAGCCGGTGGCTGCGCTGATCTGAAGACAGGAGCCAGGCGCCCCCTCCTGGTCTCCCACGCGGGTGCAGGGCCCAAGCACTTGGGCCATCCTCCACTGCCTTCCCCGGGCCACAGCAGAGAGCTGGACTGGAAGAGGGGCAACCGGGACAGAATCCAGCGCCCCGACCGGGACCAGAACCTGGGGCGCCGGTGCTGCAGGCGTAGGATTAGCCCGGTGAGCTGTGGCGCCAGCTGAAAGCTAATTTTTTTAAATGCTAATGTCTAGGCATTTAGAAAACACTACAAGTGGCCTGAGAGATTATTTCAGTAGTTTCTGGAGTGGTGTTCATGTTCAGAAATATGGGCAATCACATTTATTCTGAACTGAGCTGTCCAACAGAAATATAACGTGAACCACAAATGCAAGCTGTGAATGGACTTCAAAAGCTTCCAGCAGCCACACCAAGAAGTCAGAAGAGGGGCAGAGTGCCTGGTGCGAGTCCCTGCTCCCCCACTTCTGACCCAGATCCCCAGTGTCCTCCTGGGAGGCAGCAGTGATGACTGAGGACGTGGGTTCCCGCTACTTGGGGGGGGGACCCTGATTGAATTCTGGGCTCTTGGTTTTGTCCTGGTCCAGCCCTGGCTGTTCTGGGCATTTGGGGAGTGAACAGATGGAAGATCTCTCTCTGTCTCTGTCTCTTTGCATTTCAAATCAAATGAAAATAAAGAATGATTTAAAAAGTAAGAAGCAGCAGGTGAAATTAATTTTAACAATGTATTGTATTTGACAAAACATATCCCAAGTAGTTCAACATGTAATTCATATAAAATTATTAATTCAATAATTTAAATAATCTTCTTATGCTAAGCTTTTGAAATTTAGTGAATTGTACCTAGTTATACTTCACACACAGCAAACAGGGGCCAATGTGGTGGCCTGGGAAGGCAGCAGAAGATGGCTCAAGTACTTGGGCCCCTGCCACCTTGTGGGAAACCAGGGTGGAGTTCCAGGCATTTTGCTTCAGCCTGGCCAAGACCTGGCTATTGTGGGCATTTGGGGAGTAAGCCAACAGAAGGGAGATCTCTCTCTCTCTCTCTCTCTCTCTCTCTCTCTCTGATGCTCTGGCTATCAACAACAACAACAATAATAATAATGGCACAGCCTATCTCAGAGATACTCCAGATTTGGTTTCAAACCACTGCAGTAGAGTGAGTCACACGAATGTTTTGGTTTCCTGTGCATATCAGTTGTATATACACCATACCGTAGTCTATTAACCGCGCAAAAGCATTACGCCAAGAAAAAAAGCCAATACATGTATTTTGGTTTAAATATACTTCATTGTCGAAAAACGCTAATGAGCTTCTGAGTTGGTGAAAACTGGCGCCAGCTGGCTTGCCCACACAGGGCTGCCGCAAGCCTTCAATCTGTAGAAAATGCAGCGACTGTGAAATGCGTCAAAATGAAGCACAACGCAGCCTGCAATTAGTCACCTCCTGCTAACCACCTGGCTGAGGCAGCCTCCGAGCAAGGTGATGCTGTCTTAACGGGGACTGGCCACGGGGTGGCGCTGGTACTTGAGAAGAATCTCACTCAGACTAGCGAGGCCAAAGCAAGGCAATTTTTAAGCCCTGTCCCCGCCTCACCCCACCCCTCCCTCCGAAGATTCTGTACAAAGACTTTCTGGGGTGCAGTAGGCGACCTCTCCCAGCCTCATGGTGGCCGGGGCACAGGGCGGGGCAACTGAGTCAGTGGGCAAGGATGCCAGCTGGAGCCAACCCAGGTTACCCAAGGAGAGCTGCTGTCTCACAGAGCCCAGGGAAGCTAAGTGCAGAATTTGTCAAGGAGTTTGGATGTCCAGAAAGGGACGATCAAAGCCCCGTTAGGAAAAGGCAGAATATACACCCGTGACTCATTTCTTACAACAACACAAAAACTTTGTGAAAAGAACCATGGAGACATCGTATGGAGAGTGATCACTGACCCTGTTGTTCGCCTCTCCCTACACAGGGGTACCGCAGAGCTTGGGGATGAGTGTGGGCCTGTAGTGCACCTGCTCAGTCAGGAGTCAAGGCTGCTGGCCAGTGCCAGGTGGTCTTCTGTTCTCAATGGGATATTCTTTGCTTTCCCACGTGACTGCCGACCACGCATCAATCTGGCTTGTTTAGACATGATGCAACGCACTTCTCACCCTGTAAGAACAGAACAAAACCTGTGATCAAACTCAGGCTCCCAGAACAGCCAGCTCAGGTGACTTGGGTGTTTCTGGGTTTAAATTCTTAGTCTGGCCAGCAGAATACCCTTCAACTTTGATTTTCCCCACCAGACCGATTATTTCAGTGGATAAACACTAGGTCCGCAAATGCTGGTGAACGCCCGAGCCAGAGCAGTCCATGGAGCTGAGACTGCCAGGTGATGGCGTCAGGGGTGTGGACATTCACATGTGCGCCACAGGCAGTGCGGAAAGTGGAAACTGAACAGAACGCGAGAAGAAACAGGCACATCCTGGGAGCTGCCTCTGCATTCTGGTCTAAAGGGAACACTCTCCTTTCAAACGTTGTCCCTTCTAGACACTGGCCCATGGGTGAGACCTGAGTCCCTATCAGGATGCCTGCCGCAGATGGGGGCACCACATTGCTGGAGGCTGATGGGGATCATTCCCCATTGCTCTCACTTAGAGGCTGCGCAGAACACCTGGTACCAAATATAAAAGAAGGTCCCGGGGGAGTCCCCATCACCAGGACAGTGACCCTTCTCTGAGCCTCCTGGGGCTTGCTGGGAGCCCCTGCTCAAGCCATGTTCTCTCCTAAGGGACAGCCAGTGCCCTTGAGTGTGACCCTTCCAGTGTGGCTCTGCAGGGGGGCCCAAGGCAGTGACACAGTGGAAGGAAGGAGGGGGTCCTGGCCTGAGACCCAGGGCCAGGCTTTCCAAGGACCCAGAGCAGCAGTGGCAGAGCTGAGTCTGACCTGAGTTATCAGCGGAAGTCTTCTCTGTGCCCCCTGCTGCTTCTCCATTGCGTCTATTCCCACACCAGTGCCAAGAGTCAAGGCCAGCGAGGGCATCTGAGGAGCCAGGAGGGCGAGGAAAGAGAAATGCATAGGACTGGCTTCTGCCTGGACAGTGAATTTTAGAAGGTCTGAATGGAACACTCTGCAGATGGGTCAGAAGCTGAGGCAGGGTGTTGGCACCACCGGGATCGGCTTGTCCAGGCTTGGAAAGGATCAGAATCCTGCCTCCTGAATTTCAGAGTTCAGACATTCCTTTCCTGGATTTCTACAAACCTGGCTCCACAGACGTCTGCATGTCAAATAGCCACAGCAATGCTACACAGAGTGCGTGTGTGTGTGTGTGTGTGTGTGTGTGTGTGTGTGTGTTTCTCTATAGGGAGAAATCATCACTTTCATCAGAGTCACAATAGTGATAATTCCAGCATTAGAAATATCTGAGCAAAGGTGAGAAATGATCTCAGAGAAGTCGAACACCTTGACCGCAGTCCACCCTGAAGAATGAAAGCCTCCCGGCTTCCTCACTGGGCAAAGGGGCAGCATGGCAAGGTGGTCTATAAAATCAAGACTTGAAAACTGTTTAGTAAAGGAACACAACCTTCCTATGCATCATCTCACAGACTCTTGCAAAGCCGAGGACAGTCCTGAGACGCTAAATGGCCCCACCAGCTCACCCAGCTTCAAGTAACTCACCTCCAGATCTTCCAACTCCAGCTCTGAGACTGGGCTTTCTCTCCTGCCCTGGGCTGCAGAGAGTTCTCTGCGTTGCAGTATGGGGCTGAATCGTCCCCTCCTCTGCCCCAAGAGATGAGAAGAAGCTAGTGTGGGCTCAGCCGGACCGTGGCTCACTAGGTAAATCCTCCACCTGCAGCGCTGGCACCCTGGGTTCTAGTCCCGGTTGGGGTGCCGGTTCTGTCCTGATTGCCCCTCTTCCAGTCCAGCTCTCTGCTGTGGCCCGGGAAGGCAGTGGAGGATGGCCCAGGTCCTTGGGCCCTGAACCCACATGGGAGACCAGGAGGAAGCACCTGGCTCCTGGCTTCGGATCGGCGCAGCGCCGGCCGTGGTGGCCTTTGGGGGGTGAACCAATGGAAAGAAGACCTTTGTCTCTGTCTCTCTCTCTCACTGTCTAACTCTATTTGTCAAATAAAAAAAAAAAAAAGAAGCTATTCTGTAGAGTACATGTCCCATAATTTCTTTATCCAGTCTACTGTTGATGGGCATTTGGGTTGGTTCCAGGTCTTAGCTATTGTAAATTGAGCTGCAATAAACATTAGTGTGCAGACGGCTTTTTTGTTTGCCAATTTAATTTCCTTTGGGTAAATTCCAAGGAGTGGGATGGCTGGATTGTATTGTAGGGTTATATTCAGGTTTCTGAGGACTCTCCAGACTGACTTTCATAGTGGTTTAACCAGTTTGCATTCCCACCAACAGTGGGTTAGTGTCCCTTTTTCCCCACATCCTCTCCAGCATCTATTGTTGGTGGATTTCTGAATGTGAGCCATTCTCACTGGGGTGAGGTGAAACCTCATTGTGGTTTTGATTTGCATTTCCCTGATGGCTAGTGATCTTGAACATTTTTTCATGTGTCTGTTGGCCATTTGGATTTCCTCTCTGGAAAAATGTCTATTGAGGTCCTTGGCCCATCTCTTAAGAGGGTTGTTTGTTTTGATGTTGTGGAGTTTCTTGATTTCTTTGTAGACTCTAGTTATCAACTCTTTATCTGTTGCATAGTTTGCAAATATTTTTTCCCATTCTGTCAGTAGCCTCTTCACTCTCCTGACTGTTTCTTTTGAAGTACAGAAACTTCTCAATTTGATGCGATCCCAATAGTTAATTTTGGCTTTGAGTGCCTGTGCTTCTGGGGTATTTTCCAAGAAGTCTTTGCCAGTACCTATATCTTGCAGGGTTTCTCCAATGCTCTCTAATAATTTGATGGTGTCGGGTCATAAATTTAAGTCTTTAATTCATGTTGAATGAATTTTTGTGTAAGGTGAAAGGTAGGGATCTTGCTTCATGATTCTGCATGTGGAAATCCAGTTTTCCCAGCCACCAAAGAAGGAGGTACCTTTCTCTGAAGGGAGGAGAGGACCTCCACTTTGACTATGACCCTGTCGGAATTAGATCGAAGTCGGCGAACCTTAAAGGCTTCCATAGCCTCAGCAACTCATGACTAGAGCCTAGGGAGATTACTGACACCATAAACAAGAGTGTCAAATTGTTAAATCAACAACAGGAGTCACTGTGTACTTACGTCCCATGTGGAATCTGTCCTTAATGTGTTGTCCAATGTGAAGTAATGCTATAACTAGTATTGAAACAGTATTTTACACTTTGTGTTTCTGTGTGGGTACAAACTGATGAAATCTTTATATAGTATATACTGAATTGATGTTCTGTATATAAAGATAATTGAAAATGAAAAAAAAAACTCGGTGTTAAATTGGAAATTGCATAGATAATTAATCAATTTTAAAAAATATATCATGTAGGATCTCTGTCCTTAATGTGCTGTACATTGTGATTCAATGCTATAACGAGTACTCAAATAGTATATTTCACTTTGTGTTGCTATGTGAGGGCAAATGGTTGAAATCTTTACTTAACACATACTAAACTGATCTCCTGTATACAAAGAGAATTGAAAATGAATCTGGATGCAAATGAAAGGGGAGAGGGAGCGGGTAAGGGGGGAGGGTTGCAGGGGGGGAGGGAAGGTATGGGGGGGAAGCCATTGTAATCCATAAGTTGTACCTTGGAAATTTATATTCTAAATAAAAGTTAAAAAAAAAAAGAAGCTAGTGTGGCCTCGGTCAGGCCTGGCTGCTGAGGAGTGCGGCCCACACCTGAGTGAAGAGAGACCCCTGGCCTCAGCCTGCAGAGCCCAGTGCAGTGGTGGCGACTTCCTGCTGAGCAATGCTGTCGCATGCCTGTGGAGAGGGCTGTGCGCCGCCATGATGCAGATGCCCCCATATTCGTGTTCCTAGGTGGCACCCTGGAAAGGGCCACAGAGCCTGCCTGCTGTGGCGGGGCCTGGCTCAGCGCACACAGCAGGTTCCTATCTTCCAGGACACAGTCAGCCCTCCCAGCCGACCACACCTCAGGAGCATCCAGCCCAGACCACATGAGCAAGCATGATAATTGGAAAAATAACCATTTGCTGGTTCACGCTTCGAATACCCAAACAGCCGGGGCTGGGCCAGGCTGCAGCTGGGAGCAGGGAACTCAATCCAGGTCTCCCACGTGGGTGACAGAGCCCCAAGCACTGGAGCCGTCATCTGCTGCCTCACAGGAAGCTGGAAGCAGAAGGTGAGCCAGGACTTGAGTCCAGGCCCTCCGATGTGGGATGCAGGCATCCGCATTGGTGCCTTAGCCACCGTGCCAGATTCCCACCTCTTCTCTAGTTTCAGTGTAATTTAAGGAATGAGCAAGTGACCTCTGAGGTGCAAGAGTATTCCAGCGGGATGAGGGTCAGATCATGATTTAAGCTAAACCCACTCAGTTTTATAAAAAAAAAAAAAACCCTTTCATTTCTAAAAATAATGCTTGTATTTTAGAATTGACAAGATGTTCCTATGCTTAAAAACGAGTTGTGGGGGCTTGCACCGTGTCCCAGTGGGTTCAACTGCTGCCTGCAGCACCAGCATCCCATATGGGCGCCAGTGCCAGTCCCAGCTGCTCCACTTGATCCAGCTCCCTACTAATGCACCCGGGAAAAGCAGCAGAAGATGGTCCAAGTGCTTGGGCCCTGGTGTTGCAGGGGATTCGTTTCTGGGAGGAGGAGCGTGGTGGGGGCAAGAGGCTCGGAGTCACCACACAGACCCTGGCAGTCGAATGAAAGCAGGCCTGAGGCAAGCAGCCTGCAGACTCCTTTATTTCAGTTGCTACAACATCTTATATAGCCAACGCAGCCAATCTGGTCAAGGGGCAGTCTATGTCCTAACCAATCACACCGTGTTGCCAGGCAGTTTCTGAAGCCATCCAATCTCAGCCTGTTGCTAGGCAGACTCTGCTGTCATGTGGTTTCTGAAACCATCCAATCACACACAGCCTGTTGCCAGGTAGACTGTTGCCAGCGGCCATTTTGGCATGGCCTTCTCATTCCACCACACCCCTGCACCCATGTGGGAGATCCAGAAGAAGCTCCAGGCTCTTGGCTTTGGCCTGGCACAGCCCTGACCATTGTGGCCATTTGAGGAGTGAACCAGTGGATGAAAGATATCTCTTTCTCTCTCTGTCTCTCTGTTTTTGTTTCTCTCTGTGTGTGTCTCTCCCTCTCTCTCTGTAACTCTGCCTTTTGAATATAAGTAATGATTAAAAATACATATTTGTGAAGTGTGCCTATGGGCCAAGCCTGGTGCTGAGTGATTGGGATTCAGCAGGGAACAAGGAGTCCACGGGTCCCGTTTTCATGGATTCATAGAACCCAGAGGATAAATGGCTGCTACAAGGTCACAAAGTCGCAGTAAAAACGGGCCTGCTCTGTGGAGCCTGCCCATTTCGGTTACTCTTCAACACAGGTCAGGCTGAGGCTGCCAGCCTCCAAGTCCCCATGCATTTCACAGGCCAGTGAGGAGGATTCCATGGAGTGCATGGATCACCGCGGGAGATGAGACCAGGTCTAACTAACAACGGCACTTCCTCCCCTAGGCCCTGGACTGGGTGACAGGGACAGGCCTGATTCCCATGAGAACAGCTGTCCCCACCCAGGCATTTTCTCCTGGCAAAGGAATGAAGCCTGGAGTCCCTGGTCGGTTTTGGCAGCTCACTGGGAAGCCACATGACCCTGGGCGGTGCCAACTGGACCGCACAGTGAGCACCAGCACCTGCATGACCACTCTGAGGCCCAAATATGTGCAATGCCTGTCCCGGACCACATTACATATTTTTTAAAAGATTTATTTATTTGAAAGCCAGAGTTACAGAGAGGCAGAGAGAGAGAGAGAGAGAAAGAGAGAGAGAGAGAGAGAGAGAGAGAGAGAGAGAGGTCTTCCATCTGCTCGTTCACTGCCCCCAAATGGCTACAATGGCCAGAGCTAGGTAGATCCAAAGCCAGAAGCCAGGAGCTTCTTGTGGGTCTCCCACACAGGTGCAAGGATCCAAACACTCAGGCCATTTTCTGCTGCTTTTTCAGGCCATTAGCAGGGAGCTGGATTGGAAGTAGAGCAGCCAGGACTCAAACTGGCACCCATAAGGGATGCAGGCGCCACAGGGGGTGGCTTTACCTGCTATGCCACAGCACTGGCCCTAAAATGACATTTTTTAAAAAAAATTTTTGACAGGCAGAGTTAGAGAGAGAGAGACAGAGAGAAAGGTCTTCCTTTTCCGTTGGTTCACCCCCCAAATGGCTGCTACGGCCAGTGCTGCGCCAATCCGAAGCCAGGAGCCAGGTGCTTCTCCTGGTCTCCCATGGGGTGCAGGGCCCAAGCACTTGGGCCATCCTCCACTGCCTTCCTGGGCCACAGCAGAGAGCTGGACTGGAAGAGGAGTGACTGGGACAGAATCCGGTGCCCCAACCAGGACTAGAACCCAGCGTTCCGGCGCTGCAGGCAGAGGATTTTATCATGTCAGATAAAATGACATTTTCAATTTCTGTATTTCTGTCTGGACTCCTATCCCCAGCAGACAGGAAGTGTGCCCTACAGGACTTTACAACCTGAGAACTTAGCCTGGAGCTCGGCAGTGAGTAACTGATGCCCGCCTCGATCAGAGGAGCGATGTGTTGACCCTCCTATTCCAGTGCAGGAGCATGATGCTAAGGTGGACAGGTTGTTTCAGGTCAGTGGTCCACTGAGGTTGCTGCGTGCCCATACTACACCAGGGGGTGCATATGCAGGAGTGGCTATGCCATGTTTCCTCTCCTCTAGTCTGGAGAGGCAGGTGTTCACAGAATTATTCTAAAATAGCAACAGTGGATTAAGGCAGCCTTGAGAAAGTAGTGACCCATGTCAACCTACATGTGTGTTTGTGGACATGCGGACAAAAGTGTGGACACAGGCCCACACCTTCAGTGTCACGTGCTAAATGTTCTGTATGGAACATTCTGGAGACTCCGGGCAGCCCTGTTTGTCAGTTTGTAGGCAGGAGGTTTGCAGGAAGATCCGGTATCTGGGGGCTCAGTTTTAGATCCTTCCCTGGTTCCCCAAATGGGCAGTTGGCAGCTGACCAAGAAGAGAGGCAGCTTTCCCTGGCAGGAGGGAGAGAAACCCCACGAGAGGAGCATAACGGCTTGGAGCCCTGTGCAGTGGGCCAAGTCAGGGGGCAGCAGTGGTCTGGACAGGAAGTTGTCTCCTCTGTCTTTTTCCAGAGCCTGAGTGCACTCTAGGGAATCCCTTCCAAAGTCTACTCCTGCTCAGGGAGTTTGTGGGTACTCACCTCCTCTTAGGTTGCCTGTTTCTCAGGTTTGCAATACATGGTATTAGCCTACCAGTAAATGTACCTCCAGCCTTTCATGGCCAGAGTAGGGGGTCACATTGCCCTTCGGTCCTGCGGTCACCCTGCACCCCACTTAAGTGGCTGCTTTCCTTTGGGTGTCTGTTTCAGTTACTGCTTGTACTCTCTGCCTTTGAATTATCTATTTTTTTTTATTTGACAGATAGAGTTAGACAGTGAGAGAGACAGAGAGAAAGGTCTTCCTTCCATTGGTTCACCCCCCAAATGGCCGCTACGGCCAGAGCTACGCAATCTGAAGCCAGGAGCCAGGTGCTTCCTCCTGGTCTCCCAGGCAGGTGCAGGGCCCAAGCACTTGGGCCATCCTCCACTGCACTCCCGGGCCACAGCAGAGAGCTGGACTGGAAGAGGAGCAACCGGACCTAGAACCCGGCGCCCATATGGGATGCTGGCGCCACAGGCAGAGGATTAACCAAGTGAGCCATGGCGCCAGCCCTGAATTATCTATTTTTAAATAAGAATTATTTATTTGAAGGGAGTGAGAGAATGAGCTGGTTCTCTCCCCAAACAACCACCACAGCTGGGGCTGGGCCCAACTTAAGCCAAAAGTCAGATCTTGGCTTCAGGTCTCCCGTGTGGGTGGTAGGGGCCCAAGTACGTGGGCCGTCTTCTGCCATTTTCCCTGGCACATTAGTGGGGAGCTGGATCAGAAGTGGAGCAACTGGGACTCAAACAGGTGCTTATATGGGATGCTGGCATCGTGGGTGGTGACTTAACCAGCTGTGCCACACACTCGTCCCTGAATGCTTTCTTTTTTTTAATAAAGACCTATTTATTTGAAAGGCAGAATTACAGAGAGGCAGATGGAGAGAGAGAGAGAGAGAGAGAGAGAGAGAGAGAGAGATCTTCCATCCACTGATTCACTCCCCAAATGGCTGTTAACAGCCAGAGCTGGGTTGGTCAGAAGTCAGGAGCCAGGAGTTTCTTCCAAATCTCCAACATGGGTGGCAGGGGTCCAAGCACTTGGGCCATCCTCCACTGCTTTCCCAGACACATTAACAGGAAGCTTGATTGGAAGTGGAGCAGCTGGGAATAGAACTGGCACTCATATAGGATGCTCGGATCTCAGGCAGTGACTTTACCTGTTATGCCACAATGCCATACTCAAGTTGATTATTTCAGCTTAGCAAAAGTAGCACATTTTATTTTATTTCACTCTAATTGCTAGTGAACATATCATTTTCCTCACTACTTAAATATCTGCAACCTGTATTTAATCTGAACATGTATATTTGCACAAACTTTGTAAATTTTGTGCATATTTGAGTAGTAACTTTTTATTAGTGCTTGCAAGCTTTCCTAATTCTGTTCCTTTCAATATCTATGCATCCCCTTTTATTTGATATTCATAGTATCACAGAATGTTATCTCCTAGAGGAACTAGCAATCAGCAAGTATTCCTGGATTGAAAACATATTGAGTTAGAATTGACAGGGGCTTGGGGCCGGCACTGTGGCTCACTTGGTTAATCCTCTGCCTGTGACACTGGCATCCCATATGGGCACTGGGTTCTAGTCCCAGTTGCTCCTCTTCCAGTCCAGCTCTCTGCTGTGGCATGGGAGAGCAGTGAAAGATGGCCCAAGTGCTTGGGCACCTGCACCCATGTGGGAGACCAGGAAGAAGCACCTGGCTCCTGGCTTCAGATTGGCATAGCTCCGGCTGTAGTAGCCATTTGGGGGGTGAGCCAATGGAAGGAAGACTTTTCTTTGTCTCTCTCACTGTTTAACTCTATCTGTCAAATACATTTTTTTTAAAAAAAGAATTAACAGGAGCTTTGAAACCATTTGGTCCAGGAATCTAAACACTCACACATAGAAAATGAGGCTCTGAACAGTGCAGTGACTTACCCAAGGTCATTGCTAATAGACCAGAGCCTTGAGCTAGACCTTAGTGTGTCCAGAAAAGTTCTAGTCACCAGCCCAATGGCCTCAATTCTAGAGCAGGGTTTCTTGACTGCAGAACTACTGACATTTGGACCAGATAATTTTTATTGCTGGAGACTGTCCTGTGCATTGTAGAATGGTTAGAATTAACTGCAGTCTCTGTCCTCTAGAAGCTAGTAGTAAAGTTTCCCTACCCATAGTTTTGAGAATGCAACAACCAAAAACATATCCAGACATTGACAAGTATTCCCTGGGGGGTAAAAATCACTTCTGGTTGAAAGCCACTGCTCTAACAGGAGCTAAGCACTCCCTAGGCTTTTGTGGGAGTGATGTGGTCTTCCTCTGTAGAAGTTGAGACCTGGAGTCTGGCACTCCTCTCAGGCAGCTGGAGAATACGGGAAAATCCAAGTTGCCCTATGGCACCTTTGCAGAGTCAGGACTAGGAGTGCTGAGAACCGCCATCCATCATGATGATGGCTCTGAGCCAACCTTCCTTCCGCGAGGCCCACAGAAGGCTGAGCTGGCAGCCAGGGACAGTGCAGGAAGAAGTGAGGTTGGACAGATGACCAAGCTCGGGAGACAGCATGCTTGATGCAGTCAAGCCTTGTGGCTGAGATGGAGACAACAGTTCAGGCCCAGCAGAATGACTCGGGCAGAGAGCCAAACAGACCTTCTAAAGAAAGAGTGCTGGGGCCAGCACAGTGGCTCAGCGGGTTAAGCTGCTGCTTGCACTGCCAGCATCCATTAGGGGCACTGGTTCAAGTCCCAGCTGCTCCACTTCCTATTGAGCTCCTTGATAATGGGCTGGGAAAGCAGCAGAGGATGGCTCAAATCCTTGGGTCCCTGTACCCATGTTGGAGACATGGAAGAAGCTCCTGGCTCTTGGGCAGAGACTAGCCCAGGCTGTTATGGCCATCTGGGGAGTGAATCAGCAGATGGAAGACCTCTGTCTCTATCTCTATCTCTATCTCTCTTTCTGTCTCTGCCTGTATCTTTCAAATAAATAAATTAATTAAGAATAAACACAGGGAGCAGGAGAAAGAAGAAAAGAAAGGGGGCTGGGGATGGCGCTGTGGCATAGTCGGTAAAGCTGTCGCCTGCAGTGCCGGCATCCCATATGGGTGCCGATTCAGTCCTGGCTGCTCCACTTCCAATCCAGCTCTCTGCTATGGCCTGGGAAAGCAGTAGAAGAGGGCCCAAGTCCTTGGGCTACTGCACCCATGTGGGAGACCTGGAAGAAGCTCCTGGCTCCAGGCTTCAGATGGGCCCAGCTCTGGCCATTGCGGCCAATTGAGGAGTGAACCAGTGGATGGAAGACCTCTCTCTCTCTATGCCTCTCCTTCTCTCTGTGTGTAACTCTGACTTCCAAATAAATCAATCAATCTTAAAAAAAAAAAAAAAAAAAAAAGGAGGGCTAAGCCCTGGCAAGATCAGCACCATGGACAGTGCCAAGAGATGGCTGGATTTTTGGACACTAGATGGAACCAGAGGAACCTGTTCAAGCACAGATAGTCTAGATTTGAATATTTTTTCCCCTTGCTTATCCCCTCCTTCAAGAACTGTCTGCTCTTTAAGTGGAAAATTTGCAAAAAAAAAAATTTATTTGAAAGGTCTAGTTACAGAGAGAAAGGAGACACACACCCACACCCACACCCACACCCATTGGGGGGGTTGGAGGGGAGGTGGGGGAGAGAGAGGAGAGAGAGAGAGAGAGAGAGAGAGAGAGAGAGAGAGAGAGAGAATGAACAACATCTAGGACTGAGGCAAGCTGAAGCCAGGAGCCAGGAGCTTCATCCGGGTTTCCCATGTGTAGGGGCCCAAGTACTTGGGCCATCCTCTGCTGCTTTCCCAGGCACATTAGCAGAGAGTTGAATCAGAAGTACAGCAACCAGAACTCAAAGCTGCACTCATGGGATGCCAGTGTCGCAGGCAGCAGCTTTACCCACCATGCCACACATTGGCCCCTATGTGAGTGATTCTGTACCTGGTGGGGAGTCTGCCAGCCCTGCCCTGCAGGAGCTTGAGAGAGCATGATGCACCATGACTCCCAGGAAGGACCACATAACCTTACTTCTGGCAGGTGGCAGGAGCCCCAGACATTTTCCCCCCACCCTCACCAATCAGGTAAACTGCTCCCAGTGTGGCCCAGGCCTACCTGGAAATCTACCCTAGTTACATGACCTTCAACCTGATTGGAGGAGCATAGGAGTGCCAATATTGGCTTCATCCTATAGAATTCGTATTGCCCTGAATCAGTTACACCCCCTCTGCCTGCCCTCTAAAAGGTATGCTTTGTCTTTAATAAAGCAGACATGTTCACCCAAACTTGTCTCCGGTGCTTCTTCTCAAAGAGCGCCATTGCCCCGCCCATGCTGACAGTGCACAGGCCTCGAGGGATGAGCCCACACCTTTAATGACAACATTTAACATAGATGTTAGTAAAGTAACCTTCACCATTAAGCTGTGAGGTTGCTGTTATGATTCCAATGTCAAAGATCTAGAAGCAGGTTCAGAGGTTCCTAGCCCAGTATTAAAATGACTAGAAAACAGTTATATATTTGTTATATAGATTTGTTAAGTGGTAGAGTTGCAGAGAAAGGGAGAGAGAGACAGAGAGGAACGGCATCCAGCCAAGTGGCTGGAACAACCAGAGCTTAGCTAATCTGCAGCCAGGAGCCAGGAGCTTCTTCCAGTCTCCAACATGGGAACAGGGGCCCAATCATTGAGGCATCCTCCACTGCTTTCCCAGGCCATAGTAAAGAGCTGGATGGGAAGCTGAGCAGCCAGAACGTGAAGCAGCTCCATAAGGGATGCCGGCCCTGCAGGCTGACATTAGTCTACTGTGCCACAGAGCCGCCCCAGGTGGGAGATTTCCGTCATCCACTGAGCAATCATTACCCACCCCTGAGCCCTCCTGTGCCACCTCTGCTGACCCTACAGCACTTCTATCTGACACTTGCACTAAGCTGTGGATCTCAGGTTCTCACGGTGTGGGGCACACTGGGAAAGAGTTCTGTGTGCCCTGTACACCACTCCTTTTCCTACCTGACTTCACTACTTACACTTTTAAAGGAATGAACAACTAGAGAGAATAAAAAAGCATGTTTTTAAAATTTAAATTTCCGGCCGGCGCCATGGCTCAACAGGCTAATCCTCCGCCTTGCGGCGCCGGCACACTGGGTTCTAGTTCCGGTCGGGGCGCCAGATTCTGTCCCGGTTGCCCCTCTTCCAGGCCAGCCCTCTGCTGTGGCCCAGGAGTGCAGTGGAGGATGGCCCAGGTGCTTGGGCCCTGCACCCCATGGGGAGACCAGGAAAAACACCTGGCTCCTGGCTCCCGCCATCGGACAAGCGCGGTACGCCGGCCGCAGCGCGCCAGCCGCGGCGGCCATTGGAGGGTGAACCAACGGCAAAAGGAAGACCTTTCTCTCTGTCTCTCTCTCTCTCACTGTCCACTCTGCCTGTCAAAAAAAAAAAATTTAAATTTCCTTCACATCAAATCTGGCGATTTTCTCTGTAGAGACTGTGTCTGCTTAAGTGGATGTATTTTATATATTTGTTAAGAAGAAGCTCCTGGCTCCTGGCTGCAGATTAGCTAAGCTCTGGTTGTTCCAGCCACTTGGCTGGATGCCGTTCCTCTCTGTCTCTCTCTCCCTTTCTCTGCAACTCTACCACTTAACAAATATATAAAATCCTCTTTAAAAAAAAAGAAATATCCCATCTTACTGAACACAGTTTCTAATGTGTGTGCATTTTTCAACATTCTATGACTATGTGAAGTGCACCAGGTGCATCCACTTAAGCAGACACAGTCCCTACAGAGAAAATCGCCAGAATCGCTGTTGAAAGAATGCAAGCCCATGGACAGAATAGGAGAACTAAGTGACTCAAGGTACCAGGTTTGATGTGAAGGAAATTTATTGCTCCACATGGAGAACACAATCCTCTTTGCATGTAGGGCCGTGTTTCCCTCTCAACAATAACATTGCCCCAAAGATCCAGTTGGCTCCTGGGACTTCCAGTGGGATCCGGGGAGGTGCCCAGTGGCCACCAGGGAGAAAGTCACAATTAGAGAAAACCAGCCCCACGACGGTCCATGCAGGGCAATGAAATCAGGAATATAATCTGAATGTCTCTCTCTACCTACATACACACACAGATACTCACACAGCTCCATGCCAATTACAGTCACTGATCTGCATCTATGTATCTACTGGCTTGTTTCATTTTAAGAACCCGAGATGTCCCCCAACACTGGAAAACCTGCACCGCGAAAATGTTCAAATCCACGGAGGGTCGGATGCCTCTGAGGAAGTGGAGATTTCCCTCAGGGCCTGGAACTGGAAGCAGCCTTTGACCCATGGTGCTGGGTGCCACCTCACTGGGGAGCCAGGAGCACTTCCAGCTGAATCCTGGAGGAGAGGCAGGATTGGCACTCTGCTGTCAGCTCCCCCTGCTGACAGTTCCTACTACTAAGCAGCACATGGAAGACCTTCTCTGTCTCTCCCTCTCTCTGTCTGTAGCTCTACATCTCAAATAAATAATAAAAAAAAAAATTCTCCCTGTAGTCTCCGGGAATGCTGTGCCTGAGCGAGTGCTCACAGAGGAGGGCTACACTGATGAAATCTGACGGTCCTTTCTTGCTGGCAGTGGAGAGCAGGCTCAGACCCTGAAGAGCAGATGACCCCGAAGCTCAAGCAACAGAGTTTATAAAGGCAAAACCCACAAGGAGGGGTGGAGGAATGCTTGGTTGCTAGGGTCAAGCTGACCTTAAGCATATGCAAAATGAATAGGAATTACAATGAATATCAGTCCAGAGCAGCCTATGAGTTTAAAGCTTGAGCAAACAGAGTGACAACAGAAAATTTGAATTGGGAAAATGAATAACTTTAATAGCAGACACTTAAATTAAGGAAATATATTCTCCCACAAGGAGAACAATGTGGTACAAATAAAGGGATGGACAACTTCCATTTTCAACCATAAAAAGTATGTAAATAATTGGCTGTGCTCACTGGACTTGGGGAGAAATTCATACAAGAAATCTGTGAGATCACTACAGTACAAAGCATGGTAATGAAAACAGGAATACAAATACTGAAAGTTTCTCCCTGCATAAACGAAGATACAGATCTACACATTTCTATATTCTAATATAATGTTATTAATATTCAGGGATCTCTAAAACTGTATTTCTTGATAAGAGTCTCATTTCTTCAAATAAACATGAAATCATAAACAGTAAAAACGCCCAAATCGAGAAGGTCTTCAATATCCCAGAAAATCCCCGGACTTCCTACCGGAGTCTGAACTTGAGGTTGGTCCAGGGGACAGGCAGGCCAGCACTGGGAGGGATCCCGTGGGGGTGGGAGAGCCACTCCCCACCCAGTATTTGCGGGGCCCGGGATTTGAGTTCTGCTGCTGGAGCTCCCTGCGTCCTGTGCAGGATGCTGCTGTCACCTTCACACACTGAGTTGGCAGGGGAGGCCAGACAGCCCTGGGGCAGAAAGAGGGCCTGGGTCCTGGAGACTGAGCAGGTGCCTCCCAGGGGCCCATTAAGGCCAGGGAGGAGCAGGGGTGCGGGGCAGCGAGCCCGCGGGCCAGGACTGTGGCTGCAGCAGGCCGTCGAGCGTGGCCAGCGCCCAGTGCAGGGCGGCCCCTGCGTGCGCCAGCTGCCAGGAGAGCCAGGCGCGCTGCGAGGCCGTGGGCTCGCCCCCGCGGCCGGCCATGGGCAGGAAGGCGCCACCGGGAGCCTGCAGCTCTTCCAGCTCCACCTGCAGCGCGCCCAGGTGGGTGGAGAGTCGGGCCAGCTCCTGGGAAGTCCGTGGTGGGCTGTGGTGGGCCAACGGGTGTCTGCGGAGACTTCGCCAGCTGCGTGGGTCCACAGGGATGTGTGCGCGGCGTCCCCGGGTGCGGATCCTCTCTGGGGGTCTGCGATGTGTGTTCTCCTCCTGCAGGCGCCAATTCCTGTGTGCAGAGACTGCGAAGGAGAGCAGAAAGTGTTAGGGAGGGGCCGCGTGTAACACCAAGTCTCATTTCCAAGGTCACCAAACCCCACCCCACCCACCACCACTCCCGGGAGACCTACTAGGATCCTGTGGGCCTGGGTCCAATGCAGGACTCTGGGTCAGCCCCTAAGAGCATCAGCAGTTTCCACCCCCAGAGGGCTCAGGCACTGGCTTGGTCCTGTGCCCCACCCCCACCTCCCCAAAGACCCAGCCCCCAACCTACCTCCTCTGCTAGGATGTCCAGCCCGGGGAGACCGAGACCGGGGCTCTCCTCTCTCCTTGGCCAAAGACCTTCTTGCCTTCTTCCTGTCTTCGCGCTCTGCACCTTCTGCGTGGGGGCGACGAGGGGAGACACTGGGGCTTCTCCTGCGCTTCCCCCTGCAGCCCGTGGCCTCCTCCCTCTGCCTGGGGAGCCCTGAGGGGGAGAGGGCAGCGGTGAGTTTCCTGCAGCAGCACTGGAGTCTGGGCCAGGACAAGTGAAGCTGCAGGAGATGGGGAACGCCCCCTCCCCCACCTGTCCCTTCTCCCAGTTCCAGAGCGTCCACAACACCTTTGCAGCCTCCTGGTATTTCTGAGGTTCCCAGCCCACCCAGCCAAGTATAGATTCTCACCTGCAGGAAGAGCAGTGACTAGAAGCCTGGTGACCTCAAGGCCCAAGCACCCCTGTCAGCTCCAGCCCATCCTAATGAGATTGGCTGCTCCTACTTCCCTGCCCCTAACCCAGCAAATATTTCAGTGGAGGGATCCCTGAACATGAGGGGCTCTCTCGCTCTCTCTCTCTCTCCCTTCCTCTTGCAGCCTCTCTTGACCTCACTCTAATTTTCATTCTTAATCTCATTCTTATCCTCTCTTTCTCCCTCTTTTTCTTACTTGCCCCTTCATTCCATTTGTTGGGCTTCCCCACCAATAAACCCTTTCCTTAAAAGAAAAAAGGAAAGGAAAGAAAGGAAAGGGAAGGCAAGAGAGAAAGAATGGAAGGAAGAAAAGAAGAAAGCAAGAGGGCCGGCGCCATAGCACACTTGGCTAATCCCGGTCTTAGCACCGATACTCCAGGTTCTAGTCCCGGATTCAGATACTGTCCCAGTTGCTCCTCTTCCAGTCTAGCTCTCTGCTGTGGCCAGGGAAGGCACTGGAGGATGGCTCAACTGCTTGCCGCCTGCATCCGTATGGGAAACCAGGAGGAAGCCCCTGGTTTCTGCCTTCAGATCGGCACAGTGCTGGCTGTAGCGGCCACTTGGGGGGTGAACCAATGGAAGGAAGACCTTTCTCTCTGTCTCTCTCTCTCTGTCTGCCTAACTCTGCTTCTCAAAAAAAAAAAAAAAAAAAGGAGAAAGAATAAAGAAGCCATGACCCTACCTTGTGCCTTCTGAGATCTCTCGCTGGTCTTGGGTTTTCCCATCCTTCCTCTGCTGTCCAGGGACCGTGCATCTCCTCCTTTCTCTTCTGAGGAGAGATTTCCCCTGGCAGCGTGGCCTTCATGGTGCTTGCCCGAGGACTTCATCTTGGGCGACTTCTGATGGCCAGGGCTCCTGGCCATGGCAGCTCCCTCCATGGGTGCGACCTCTGCCTGCAGAGCTACCCCTCTGCTGCTGTGGGCTGATGGCTCAATGACCCAGCAGTCAAGGCCAAGCAGCTTATATAGTGTCTGCCCCTGAGGGCTCTCTTCTGATTGGTGGAGAATACCACGCCCAGGGTGTGGGAGAGAATTCACCGGATTAGACCCATTGGTTTCCTGCTCTATTTTCTTTCTTTCATTCTTTTCTTTTTTTTTTTTTTTTTTTTTTGACAAGCAGAGCTGAACAGTGAGAGAGACAGATAGCAAGGTCTTCCCTTTCTGTTGGTTCACCCCCAAATGGCTCCCACCACCGGCACACAGTGCTATTCCAAAGCCAGGAGCCAGGTGTTACCTCCCGGTCTCCCATGCAGGTGCAGGGCCCTAGCACTTGGGCCATCCTCCACTATCCTCACTGGGCACAGCAGAGAGCTGGACTAGAAGAGGCGCCACCAGGACAGAAACGGTGCCCAACTGGGACTAGAACCTGGGGTGCCGGCACCACAGGTGGAGGATTAGCCTAGTGAGCTGCGGCTCCAGCCCTCCTGCTCTATTCTTAACATTCTCAACTTCTCCACTAATTTAGGGGCAGTGATCCTGGGAGCTCATGCATGCAGGGTGTGTGCTCTCGTGTGCATTTTTGGAGCTAGATGGGTTTTCCTTTGTTTGCTGGATTCTGTTGTCTCTCCCACCTAACCACGCCTACTGTGTGACAGGCTATTGAATGGATTAGGCACACTTGGTTTCCCAATTTATTTTTGAATAAAGATTTATTTATTTATTTGTTTGAATTTCAGAGTTACACTGGAAGACATGGAGAGGCAGAGAAAGAGGTCTTCTATCCACTGGATCACTCCTCAGATGGCATCAATGTCCAGCACTGTGCTGATCAAAGCCAGATGCCTGGAGCTTCCTCCTGGTCTTTCCAAGTGGGTGCAGGGGCTCAAGGACTTGGACCATCTTCTACTGCTTTCCCAGGCCACAGTGGAGAGCTGCGTCAGAAGTGAAGCTGCCAAGTCGCAAGCCAGCACCTCTATGGGATGCTGGCCCCACAGGCGGCAGCTCTGGCCCCTCCTACTTTATCCTTTTTATAAGGTTTATTTTCTTTATTTGAAAGACAGAGTTACAGAGAGAGGTAGAGAATGAGAGAGAGGTCTGCCTTATGATGGTCCACTCCCCATATGGCTGCATGGCTAGAGCTTTGCCGACCCGAAGCCCAGAGCCAGGAGCTTCTTCGGGCTCTCTTACAAGGGTGCAGGGGCCCAAGGACTTGAGCCATCTACTAATGCTTTCCCAGGCTACAGCAGAGAGCTGGACTGGAAGAGGAGTAACCGGGACAAGAACCTGCACTCATATGGAATCTGGCACTTAAGGCCGGGGCTTTAACCCCCCTAGCCACAGCACCGCCCACTGCCCCACTTTTTCTTAACAATAGCAAGTTCCTCTTCTAATGTAGGAGCAGGGATCCTGGGAGGGCGTGTGTGGAGGGTGTGTGCTCTGATGTGGATTCAGGGCACTAGGTGGGTTTTCCTTTGCTTGATGGATTCTGTTGTCTCCCTTGCAACCTTTTTGCATGTTGCTGTGTGTCTGGCTGCGTGTGCTCTATGTCCCACACCAGAGGGCCTTCTTCCATGGAGACAGGAAGTCTCTTGTTCAGGCAGTGTCTGGGCAACCGCCCTGCTCCTGCATTGTGCTCACCTGTGAGCCCACATGGACTGTGTTCTGGTTTAATGCCATGTCCAGCACAGGCATCAGGAGGCCTCAGCCACAAGGCCCACAGTTGACCTGAAAGCAACAGCTCCAGCAATCAGGGAGAAGCTCAAGGCAACATGCTCTGAGTAGAGCGGTCTAGGGGAGTCGATTCTTGACCTGGATGGTTTCCTGTCAATCTCAGGCTCCGTGTTCATTGCACTTCCCTATTCCGAGTGTCCTCATTCACCCTCAAAGTCGCACTGCTCTCCTGATGCCAAGCTGCCTTTCAGGCACCCTCACAGGCAGGGGACTTTGTCCCAAGCCCACTGAGTCATGTTATCTCTCTGTGCTGCAGGGTGCTAAGCCCCCGACTGTCACACCCACATCCCAGGTAACACAGATTCCAGTCCCAGCTGCTCCAGCTCAGAGCCAGCTGCCTGCAGATGCACAGGTGGAAGTCCTAGATGAAGCTCCAGGCTCCTGGCTCTGACCTGGCCCCGCCCTCACAGTGGTGACAAATTGGGGATTCACCAACAGGTGGTTAAATACCTCTCTCTCTCTAGCTCCTGTCTCACTTTAACTCTGCCTTTCAAATAAATAAATAGATAAATCTTTCAAAATGAAATAAAAAATAGAAACTAACTCTTTTAAATCACTCTGGAGAATTGCCCTTGTTCCTCCTTGTGTACAACAACTAGAAATGCAAACAAGGTGCACACTGCAACAAGTGAGTTCTCTTAGCAGTTGCAGCTGGGCATCCTTCGGGCACAGATAGGAGAGGTGGTCTCAGGTAGAGACTAGAAGGGTGTACTAGGTGGGCTTCTCAGTCCTGGGCAAAACCTTCTTTTTTCTCCACAGGACGTTAATTCTAAACTCTATTTATTGGGAAAATCCATTATGCTGAACACTGAAGAGTTTTGCATTTCCGTCTAATGTACCACATTCACACTGTTTTTACAAATTATTCCTAAGGGACCAGCGCTGTGGTATTCGGGATAAGCAGCCAGAGCAGCACCGGCATCCCATAAGGGCACAGGTTCAAGCCCTGGCTGCTCCACCTTCCATCCAGCTCCCTCCTAATGCACGTGGAAAGGCTGTAGAAGATGGTCCAAGTGCGTGTGTGTTTCTGCACCCACGTGAGAGACCCAGAAGAAACTCCTGGCTCCTGGCTTTGTCCCTGTCCAGCCGTGGCCATTGCAGCCACTGGGGAATGAACTAGTGGATGGAAGATATCTCTTCCCTACCACCCCTATCCCTAACTCTACCTTTGAAATCAGTTATATAACTTCCTAAAATTTTAAACTGTGGAATCCTTTTAAAAGAATTATTTATTTAGGTGAAAGTGTTACAGCGAGAGAGAGGGAGAGGCAGAGAGAGAGAAAGGTCTTCCATCTGATGGTTCACTCCCCAAGTAGCTACAATGGCCAGAGATGGGCTGATCAAGTAGGTTCCGGCCCTGTGACTCACTTGTCTAATCCTCTGCCTGCGGTGCCAGCATTCCATATGGATGCCAGGTTCTAGTCCCGGCTGCTCCTCTTGCAGTCCAGCTCTCTGCTGTGGCCCAGGAGGGCAGGGGAGGATGGCCCAAGTGCTTGTGCCTGCACCTGCATGGGAGACCAGGAGGAGGCACCTGGCTCCTGGATTCGGATCAGCATAGCTCTAGCCATAGCGGCCTTTTGGGGAGTGAACCAACGGAGGGAAGACCTTTCTCTTTGATTCTCTCTCTCACTTTCTAACTCTATCTGGGATAATAAATAAAAAAATAATAATAAAATAAACAATCAAGTAAAGCACCAGGAGAAATATGGAACTTTATTTCAAATTTATTTCAAATGTGTTTGAGAATTAGGATAAATTCTTTTTTATTTAAATTTTTTTTAATTATATGAGAGGCAGAATTACACAAGACAGAGGGAGAGATAGTCTTCCATCCACTGGTTCACTCCCCAAATGACCAAAATGGCCAGAGCTGAGCCAATCCAAAGCCAGGAGCCAGGAGCTTCTCCCAGGTCTCCCACACAGATGCAGGGGCCCAAGGACTTGGGCCATGCTCTCCTGTTTTCCATAGCAGACAGCTGGATCAGTAGAGGAGCAGCAAGGACAAGAACTAGCTCCCATGGGATGCCGGCATTGCAGGCAGAGGCTTAGCCCACTATGCCACAGAGCCAGCCTCCTAGGAAAATTCTTGAACTTTGCGCACCTCAAATTTCAGCTGGGTCCCACCGGTGCAAAAAGGCATAAGAGGAGTGTGAGGGACACACACAGGGCACAGCATTCTGAGCCAACTCTGGGCCCCGGTGCTCCTGCAGTAAAAGCACTAAGGAGTGCAGGCAACGGGGTGTCATGTGGCGAGTGCCATGGTGGCCGGGGACCACTGCGTGCCCTCCGAACCTCCTGTGGCCTGCAGGCACCTGCCCAGGGCGTTTTGCTTTGTTCTTTAGAAACCTTTTATTTACTGAGTATAAATTTCATGAGTAGATCTTTAGGAATACAGGGATTCTTCCCACCATACTCGCCCTCCCGCCCCCATTCCTTCCTCCCTTCCCAGGGTGCTTTGAATTTCTGGAGGGAGGTGTGCAGGGGAGGGGCAGGGGACTGCCCTGCCTTTGTCACCTGGGTCCTGGGGAGGCAGCTCCGGCCTCCACTGCAGGTCCGTGTCATCCCTGTTGCAGTCGGTGAGCCCTGGCCCAGGTCCATGTCCCCGTGACTGCCACACCGCCCAGGCACCATTGAGCACCCACCCCTTCCCTCTCCCTTGTGTCCCCGACCACCACCATCTTCATCATGCACATCCCACCTACTCTTGGGACCTGCTGTGGTCTGAAGTTGGCGTCCCCCCAAAACTCCGTATTTGAACATGATGCCGCTGTGCTAGCTGTACGAGGTGTGCCCTTGGGGCAGGAAGCAGGCGGGAGGGCTCCAGCTTCAGGGCTGGAGTGAGTGGCCCAGGGCCACTAAGCTGCGGAGTAGCATCTTCTAAGAGCGAGCCTTGTCAAACAGTGCCTCTCCCAGCGCCTTCATCTTGGACTTTGCAGCTTCCAGCACTGTGGGCACCATCCCTGCTGTTTATAAAGCAGCCAGCCTCAGTTACGCTATTGTAGCCGCCTGCACAGACCAGCATAGTACCAACGCCACACGTCCTCAGCATCCCACCTCCCATAAGACTTTCCCACCCCAGGAGTCTGATGCCACCTTGGATGGCCAGGAGAGGCCTCAGAGGTCCCTCGGGCTGTAGGGGGTGCAAGAATGGACAGAATACACCCCAGGAGGGAGGTGGAGGCCCCCAGGGGACTCTTCACTGGAGAATCAAAGAAGGGACACAGCAACAGGGCCCTCCCACTCCAGGGAGCCATGGAAACCTCTTAGAGAAACCAAAGCCTTGAGCTTGGCACTGTGTCTCACTTGGCTAATCCTCCACCTGTGGTGCCGGCATTCTATTAGGCACCGGGTTCTAGTCTCGGTTGCCCCTCTTCCAGTCCAGTTCTCTGCTGTGGCCCAGGAGGACAGTGGAGGATGGCCCAAGTGCCTGGACCCCTGTACCGCATGGGAGACCGGGAGGAAGCGCCTGGCTCCTGGCTTCAGATCAGCACAGCGTTGGCCGTAGCGGCCATCTGGAGAGTGAACCAACGGAAGGAAGACCTTTCTCCTTGTCTCTCTCTCTCTGTAACTCTGCCTGCCAAATAAATAAATAAATAAAAATCTGTGAAAGAAAGAAAGAAAGAAAGAGAGAAAGAAAGAAAGAAAGAAAGAAAGAAAGAAAGAGAAAGAGAGAAAGGAAAGCAAAGCCTTTGTATGGGTAGCTTCATCATGGAAGCCAAGGAAGGGACCAGCAGAGCTACCCCTCAGAGCAGGGCCCCAGAGGTCAGAGCTGTGCCTGTGGACGGGAGGGACACTGACACTGACACTGAAGACCGGGTCAGTCACTGACCACATCCTGAATTACAAAGCCCTGGGTTGTTCGCGGAGCGAGTCCAGGGAGGAAAACCCACCCAAGGCTGGAGCCCAGACCCAGGAGGGACCAGGCAGACAAACTCCCTATGACCGCAAGGCCCTGCCTCTCTCCCGGTGGGAGGGCTGAGCCCCATCCTGCCCACTCCGGCAGTCCCCAGGGTAAGCTCTACCCAGCTGGAGGGAGGGCCACACGGGGCGTGGGGGACAGAAGCAGCAGGGGGTCCAGGAGCAGGGACTGGGTCTGAGGCCCCCATCCTCGTGCTCCCCAGGGCCTCCTGCCTCAGCAACAGGTGTCCCTGTCCAAGGCTGAGGTCCACAAAGACCCCGGGGACACAGATCCGTTGTTTTTGTATGAGTGCCCCCCAACAGGACAACAGGGGATGAGGCATCAATTCAGGGTGCTCATGCACAGGGCTCATGACCACAGGAAGAGCCAGGGTCCCACCAAAAGCCATGCGGTGGGGCCGGCGCTGTGGCACAGTGGGTTAACGCCCTGGCCTCAAGCACCAGCATCTCATATGGGTGCTGGTTGGAGACCTGGCTGCTCCACTTCTGATCCAGCTCTCTGCTAAGGCCTGGCATAACAGTACAAGATGGCTCCAAGGCCTTCGGCACCTGCAACCATGTGGGAGACCTGGAAGAAGCTCCTGGCTTCAGATCAGCCCAGTTCCGCCGTTGCAGCCAATTGAGGAGTAAACCATCAGATGGGAGACCTCTTTCTCTCTCTTTTCTCTCTCTCTCCTCTTCTCCTCTCTCTGTGTAACTGTGACTTTCAAATAGAATAAATCTTTAAAAAAAAAAAAAAGCCACGCAGCACCCGCACAGCCAGACGCTGCCACCTATGCTGCCTCTGTGACCAGCAACCAAGGCCCCCGGCCCCTCCTGCCCCTGCCCCTGCCCCAGCCTTCGGGCTAGGTTTGGAGACTTTTGACTTCACTACTCTGGAATCACCTCTGACCCCGTCCTGAGGTGCACATCTCTAGGAGCAATGTTCACCCACCGGGGCACCAACCCCAGGGACTCCTGTGCTCCCAGTGCTGTGAGGGAGTCTGGGTCTCCTACACCCAGGCTCCTACCCAGGGACTTCCTCCAGCAGCTACATGCTGGCTGTGGCCAGGGGGTAGAGCTGTGGAGCCAGAGGTTTAGGGGATGTTTAGCCTTTGAGCACAGAGGCTGGAGGCCACCCCCACCCCCAACCCAGCTCCCTCGAGGACTTTGGCTCCATGTGGGGACCAGGATGCAGGGTGTCATGGCGTGACACACCCATCCACTTCAAAGCTCGCACATGGTACCTGCTCGGAGGCCCAGTTCCTTCAAAAGTTTACCTCTTTCATAGGAGTCTGAAGATAACGTGTCAAATATCCTATACCGTTCAGAAGCCTTTCATCCTGCAAAACAGGAATGATTCCAACCAAAGACATGCTCCAGAGGCTGCCCTGTTCCTCCACCCCTAATTTACCCACTGTCGGGAGGGTGCAGGCAGAGTGACCTGCTGAGGGCTGGGTGCCTGGTGTCCTGGGATTGGCACTTCGAAGGTGTGCAAGGGAAAGGCACTTTACTTTTGCACAATTTGTGGGGGGGGGGTGAGTTGGGTGTCTGGCCCTGCATTCTCAGGGTTAGGAACAGTGGCCAGGGACCCCACGAACCCTTGGCCATCCTGCGGTGGGTGTGGCTGGCCTGTAGGCGTCACAGTCCGGCGGGTCCCTCCCTGTCTGCTGCTGAACCCCAGGACAGAGTTAGCAGGGCTGTACCGGGCAGCAGACAGGGAAGGGCTGGGCCCTCTTCCCCTCCCGGGCTCGCAAGCACTGCTCACACTCACAGCCCAGTTAAGGTCCCTGAGTGCCCTCTCCTCGCCCCAACCCACAGAGGGCACAGTTGCTGCCCAGCGTGAGCTGTCCAGTGTGCAGCTCCCTGAGGAGTAACCTGGGTCAGCCATGGGAACACCAGTGGCCTGGGGTGAGCAGGAGAAGAAGGGACAAAGAGGGAGCCTTAGTCCCCTTCTCCTCTGCCCAGGAACCAAGAGCAGGGATAGGAAGGGTCTTCGTGACCAAATCCAGGTAGGACCACGATGTCCACAAGAGGAGGCTCCGTGTAGCCTAAAAGTCATCACGTTTCTTTCCAGCCCCTGCAGGAGACACAGGACTAGATGCCACCGGGGCCACCTGTCCCGGTGGGTCACCCCCGACACAGCACAGGTGAGTGCCAGAAACAGGCGCCTTGTCACAGGGACAAGTGCTGGGTGTGGAGGGCGCTGCGCTGGGACCAGGGCTTTGGGCTGCAGGTCCAAGTGCAGGCTTGGTGCTCTGTGTGTCTGTCAGGGCCACAGGGTCCCTGAGCAGGACAATGGGGTCCCCTGCCCAGTGCATCTTGCCTCGGACACTCCACACCTCGGACACTCCACACCTCGGACACTCCACACTGGCCGGCAAGTTACATTCTTGCCAATCCAAAGGCTCCCTGATGAAAACGCCCCCCTTGGCAGTCAGACCAAGCCCCTCGGGACAGGGGCGAGGGGAGGAAAGGGTGGAGCGCACTCCACTTCGAGCCTGTGATGCCACAGTCGGGTCAGTGACTGTTCCCCAGCAGAGCATGCACTTTCTTGGTTCAGGCAGACCACGCCCCCGGGATGGCATCTGGCCTGGGACTCATTTTCCAGCCGGTGACTCGTGCCCTCTTTCCTCCTTTTTGTATGATAACATGCAGGATTCGGCATCCTCGCACTGCCCTCCTTCAGGGCTGAGGAGGCTCCTGGGATCTCTCTGCTGGGTGTAGCCCGGGCCACCCCCTAGGGGTACACATGGGGGCTCAGGCACCACAGGTCGGCGCCGCCATTCGCAAGAAAGGTGCCATGCTTCTGGGCCCTCGTTGGACCCTAGGCCCTGCCACAGCCAGCATCCCATAGTATCCAGAACTCTCCACATCCAAACTAAATGAGAGATTCAAAAGAAGCTCCTGGCTCCTGGCTTTGGATCGGCGCAGCTTCGGCCATTGCTGCCATTGGGGAGTGAACCAGCAGATGGAAGACCTCTCTCTGTGTCTCTCCTTCTCTCTGTCTTAACTCTGCTCTCAAATAAATAAATCTTAGGGAAAAAAAAAACCAGAGAGAAGTTGACAACGTGGACTCGTGGATTGCTCTTTGACATAATCAGCTATTATCTGCTAGTAAATAATTTATTCTGCTGATCAAATTCGATCAGTGGGAGCCTCTTCCAAAAGGCTTGGGCACCCTCTGGCCTGAGCCACCAGGCTCTGTGCACTCTCTGCACCGGAGGGTCCCAAGTTCCTCTGACACATCACCTGGAATGCCACAGAAGCTGTCGATCTCCCTGGGGTCTGGCTGTCCTTGGTGGAAACTGTGTTTTGTCACCAAGTTCTGCACCAGCACGGTCACTGATCCTTCTTTTACTACTCCTGTGGGCTGTGATTCATGACCAAGCTTGCACACTCATGCATGTGTGTGCACCCACAAGCACACAGCCCATGCCACCTGCATACACAGGGCCTCACCTACGGATCTCCCACTCCTCCATTACCAGGGAGCCCACCACATGCACATAGGCACTGACTAGTTCCAGGCTCTGCAGCCGCTCTCTACTCTGCCTTCTCCCTTCACACCTGTCCTAACACCACTCCCCATGGCCCAGGTGACCTGCGCTAACCCTCACGCTAATGCTAATCCCACACCCCAGCCTCGGTGAGTTGTCCCGGACACTGCAAACTCTGCCAGGCCACCCTCCTCCGGCCACCAGGCTGAGTAAAGTCCCACAGGAAGGAGAGGAAGAAAAAACAGGGGGAAAGTGGGAAAGGAGACAGAGGAGGGAGAACATGAAGACAGAAAGGAGGCAGAGGGAGGGAGGGGATGGATGGGGTGCCGCCGCATGCAGGGAGCAGTTCTGGGTGACATCTGCGGCTCCTGCCAGGTTTCCACTTCCTCATCGGAAAAAACAAAAAAAGAACTCAGTGACTGTCCTGAGAAATGCTAAGAATGGAGAAAGTTCTGGAGCATTTTGACAACGGAAGGACTGCAGAAGCAGGCACACTGGTTTGCGAGTCTGATCCCAGGGAGCCAGCGCCACCATCAGAGCCGCCCCCACCCGGCCAGGCGTCCTCTGTGCTGGCCACTCCTGCGCGGGAAGCGCTGGAGGAGGCTGCTCACAGAGCCCTGATACCATCGTGTTGGGGGCGCTGTCACCTGTGCAGGGGGAACGCTGGGAGAGGGGCCGGGTACAGGTCTGGGAGGAGCAGGGCCTGGGGCCAGGCCAGGCAAAGAGGGGACGGTGAGGCTCTTTCCAAGGAAACCCCAGCACTCTGGAACGAAAGCACTGCCCCCACCCCCAAAGAAGCAGCACGGCGAGACCGGCTGCCCAGGGAGTCGGTCACCCAGCAGAGGGGCAGCCCAACGAAAACCGGATGCTGACGCCCCCATGATGCACAAAGCACCAACATTTTAAACACACACAGGACCCCACCCTGCGGCAGCCACGCCCTAAGCATTGCACTCCTGCAGGGGCAGTGGGAAACAAGCACCTGAGAGTCCACACAGCCCGGGAGACCCCTTGCTGCTTCTGTCCCCCACGCCCCGTGTGGCCCTCCCTCCAGCTGGGTAGAGCTTACCCTGGGGACTGCCGGAGTGGGCAGGATGGGGCTCAGCCCTCCCACCGGGAGAGAGGCAGGGCCTTGCGGTCATAGGGAGTTTGTCTGCCTGGTCCCTCCTGGGTCTGGGCTCCAGCCTTGGGTGGGTTTTCCTCCCTGGACTCGCTCCGCGAACAACTCAGGGCTTTGTAATTCAGGATGTGGCCAGCGACTGACCCGGTCTTCAGTGTCAGTGTCAGTGTCAGTGTCCCTCCCGTCCACAGGCACAGCTCTGACCTCTGGGGCCCTGCTCTGAGAGGTAGCTCTGCCGGTCCCTTCCTTGGCTTCCATGATGAAGCTACCCATACAAAGGCTTTGGTTTCCTTTCTCTCTTTCTCTCTTTCTCTCTTTCTCTCTTTCTCTCTCTCTTTCTTTCTCTCTCTCTCTCTCTCTCTCTCTCTCTCTCTTTCTTTCTTTCTTCCTTCCTTCCTTCCTTTCACAGATTTTTAGTTATTTATTTATTTGGCAGGCAGAGTTACAGAGAGAGAGAGACAAGGAGAAAGGTCTTCCTTCCGTTGGTTCATTCTCCAGATGGCCGCTACGGCCAACGCTGTGCTGATCCGAAGCCAGGAGCCAGGTGCTTCCTCCCGGTCTCCCATGCGGTACAGGGGTCCAGGCACTTGGGCCATCCTCCACTGTCCTCCTGGGCCACAGCAGAGAGCTGGACTGGAAGAGGGGCAACCGAGACTAGAACCCGGTGCCTAATAGAATGCCGGCACCACAGGTGGAGGATTAGCCAAGTGAGACACAGTGCCAAGCTCAAGGCTTTGGTTTCTCTAAGAGGTTTCCATGGCTCCCTGGAGTGGGAGGGCCCTGTTGCTGTGTCCCTTCTTTGATTCTCCAGTGAAGAGTCCCCTGGGGGCCTCCACCTCCCTCCTGGGGTGTATTCTGTCCATTCTTGCACCCCCTACAGCCCGAGGGACCTCTGAGGCCTCTCCTGGCCATCCAAGGTGGCATCAGACTCCTGGGGTGGGAAAGTCTTATGGGAGGTGGGATGCTGAGGACATGTGGCGTTGGTACTATGCTGGTCTGTGCAGGCGGCTACAATAGCGTAACTGAGGCTGGCTGCTTTATAAACAGCAGGGATGGTGCCCACAGTGCTGGAAGCTGCAAAGTCCAAGATGAAGGCGCTGGGAGAGGCACTGTTTGACAAGGCTCGCTCTTAGAAGATGCTACTCCGCAGCTTAGTGGCCCTGGGCCACTCACTCCAGCCCTGAAGCTGGAGCCCTCCCGCCTGCTTCCTGCCCCAAGGGCACACCTCGTACAGCTAGCACAGCGGCATCATGTTCAAATACGGAGTTTTGGGGGGACGCCAACTTCAGACCACAGCAGGTCCCAAGAGTAGGTGGGATGTGCATGATGAAGATGGTGGTGGTCGGGGACACAAGGGAGAGGGAAGGGGTGGGTGCTCAATGGTGCCTGGGCGGTGTGGCAGTCACGGGGACATGGACCTGGGCCGGGGCTCACCGACTGCAACAGGGATGACACGGACCTGCAGTGGAGGCCCGAGCTGCCTCCCCAGGACCCAGGTGATAAAGGCAGGGCAGTCCCCTGCCCCTCCCCTGCACACCTCCCTCCAGAAATTCAAAGCACCCTGGGAAGGGAGGAAGGAGTGGGGGCGGGAGGGCGAGTATGGTGGGAAGAATCCCTGTATTCCTAAAGATCTACTCATGAAATTTATACTCAGTAAATAAAAGGTTTCTAAAGAACAAAGCAAAATGCCCTGGGCAGGTGCCTGCAGGCCACAGGAGGCTCGGAGGGCACGCAGTGGTCCCCGGCCACCATGGCACTCGCCGCATGACACCCCGTTGCCTGCACTCCTTAGCGCTTTTACTGCAGGAGCACCGGGGCCCAGACTTGGCTCAGAATGCTGTGCCCTGTGTGTGTCCCTCACACTCCTCTTATGCCTTTTTGCACCGGTGGGACCCAGCTGAAATTTGAGGTGCGCAAAGTTCAAGAATTTTCCTAGGAGGCTGGCACTGTGGCATAGTGGGCTAAGCCTCTGCCTGCAATGCCGACATCCCATGGGAGCTAGTTCTTGTCCTTGCTGCTCCTCTACTGATCCAGCTGTCTGCTATGGAAAACAGGAGAGGATGGCCCAAGTCCTTGGGCCCCTGCATCTGTGTGGGAGACCTGGGAGAAGCTCCTGGCTCCTGGCTTTGGATTGGCTCAGCTCTGGCCATTTTGGTCATTTGGGGAGTGAACCAGTGGATGGAAGACTATCTCTCCCTCTTTCTTGTGTAATTCTGCCTCTCAAATAAATTAAAAAAATCTTAAATAAAAAAGAATTTATCCTAATTCTCAAACACATTTGAAATAAATTTGAAATAAAGTTCCATATTTCTCCTGGTGCTTTACTTGATTGTTTATTTTATTATTATTTTTTTTATTTATTATCCCAGATAGAGTTAGAAAGTGAGAGAGAGAGTCAAAGAGAAAGGTCTTCCCTCCGTTGGTTCACTCCCCAAAAGGCCGCTATGGCTAGAGCTATGCTGATCCGAATCCAGGAGCCAGGTGCCTCCTCCTGGTCTCCCATGCGGGTGCAGGCACAAGCACTTGGGCCATCCTCCCCTGCCCTCCTGGGCCACAGCAGAGAGCTGGACTGCAAGAGGAGCAGTCGGGACTAGAACCTGGCATCCATATCGAATGCTGGCACCGCAGGCAGAGGATTAGACAAGTGAGTCACAGGGCCGGAACCTACTTGATCAGCCCATCTCTGGCCATTGTAGCTACTTGGGGAGTGAACCATCAGATGGAAGACCTTTCTCTCTCTCTGCCTCTCCTTCTCTCTCGCTGTAACACTTTCACCTAAATAAATAATTCTTTTAAAAGGATTCCACAGTTTAAAATTTTAGGAAGTTATATAACTGATTTCAAAGGTAGAGTTAGGGATAGGGGTGGTGGGGAAGAGATATCTTCCATCCACTAGTTCATTCCCCAGTGGCTGCAATGGCCACGGCTGGACAGGGACAAAGCCAGGAGCCAGGAGTTTCTTCTGGGTCTCTCACGTGGGTGCAGAAACACACACGCACTTGGACCATCTTCTACAGCCTTTCCACGTGCATTAGGAGGGAGCTAGATGGAAGGTGGAGCAGCCAGGGCTTGAACCTGTGCCCTTATGGGATGCCGGTGCTGCTCTGGCTGCTTATCCCGAATACCACAGCGCTGGTCCCTTAGGAATAATTTGTAAAAACAGTGTGAGTGTGGTACATTAGACGGAAATGCAAAACTCTTCAGTGTTCAGCATAATGGATTTTCCCAATAAATAGAGTTTAGAATTAACGTCCTGTGCAGAAAAAAGAAGGTTTTGCCCAGGACTGAGAAGCCCACCTAGTACACCCTTCTAGTCTCTACCTGAGACCACCTCTCCTATCTGTGCCCGAAGGATGCCCAGCTGCAACTGCTAAGAGAACTCACTTGTTGCAGTGTGCACCTTGTTTGCATTTCTAGTTGTTGTACACAAGGAGGAACAAGGGCAATTCTCCAGAGTGATTTAAAAGAGTTAGTTTCTATTTTTTATTTCATTTTGAAAGATTTATCTATTTATTTATTTGAAAGGCAGCGTTAAAGTGAGACAGGAGCTAGAGAGAGAGAGGTATTTAACCACCTGTTGGTGAATCCCCAATTTGTCACCACTGTGAGGGCGGGGCCTGGTCAGAGCCAGGAGCCTGGAGCTTCATCTAGGACTTCCACCTGTGCATCTGCAGGCAGCTGGCTCTGAGCTGGAACAGCTGGGACTGGAATCTGTGTTAGCTGGGATGTGGGTGTGACAGTCGGGGGCTTAGCACCCTGCAGCACAGAGAGATAACATGACTCAGTGGGCTTGGGACAAAGTCCCCTGCCTGTGAGGGTGCCCGAAAGGCAGCTTGGCATCAGGAGAGCTGTGCGACTTTGAGGGTGAATGAGGACACTCGGAATAGGGAAGTGCAATGAACACGGAGCCTGAGATTGACAGGAAACCATCCAGGTCAAGAATCGACTCCCCTAGACCGCTCTACTCAGAGCATGTTGCCTTGAGCTTCTCCCTGATTGCTGGAGCTGTTGCTTTCAGGTCAACTATGGGCCTTGTGGCTGAGGCCTCCTGATGCCTGTGCTGGACATGGCATTAAACCAGAACACAGTCCATGTGGGCTCACAGGTGAGCACAATGCAGGAGCAGGGCGGTTGCCCAGACACTGCCTGAACAAGAGACTTCCTGTCTCCATGGAAGAAGGCCCTCTGGTGTGGGACATAGAGCACACACAGCCAGACACACAGCAACATGCAAAAAGGTTGCAAGGGAGACAACAGAATCCATCAAGCAAAGGAAAACCCACCTAGTGCCCTGAATACACATCAGAGCACACACCCTCCACACATGCCCTCCCAGGATCCCTGCTCCTACATTAGAAGAGGAACTTGCTATTGTTAAAAAAAGTGGGGGAGTGGGCGGTGCTGTGGCTAAGGGGGTTAAAGCCCCGGCCTTAAGTGCCAGATTCCATATGAGTGCAGGTTCTTGTCCCGGTTACTCCTCTTCCAGTCCAGCTCTCTGCTGTAGCCTGGGAAAGCATTACTAGATGGCTCAAGTCCTTGGGCCCCTGCACCCTTGTAAGAGAGCCCGAAGAAGCTCCTGGCTCTGGCTTCGGATCGGCAAAGCTCTAGCCATGCAGCCATATGGGGAGTGGACCATCATAAGGCAGACCTCTCTCTCATTCTCTACCTCTCTCTGTAACTCTGTCTTTCAAATAAAGAAAATAAACCTTATCAAAAGGATAAAGTAGGAGGGGCCAGAGCTGCCGCCTGTGGGGCCAGCATCCCATAGAGGTGCTGGCTTGCGACTTGGCAGCTTCACTTCTGATGCAGCTCTCCACTGTGGCCTGGGAAAGCAGTAGAAGATGGTCCAAGTCCTTGAGCCCCTGCACCCACTTGGAAAGACCAGGAGGAAGCTCCAGGCATCTGGCTTTGATCAGCACAGTGCTGGACATTGATGCCATCTGAGAAGTGATCCAGTGGATAGAAGACTTCTTTCTCTGCCTCTCCATGTCTTCCAGTGTAACTCTGAAATTCAAACAAATAAATAAATAAATCTTTATTCAAAAATAAATTGGGAAACCAAGTGTGCCTAATCCATTCAATAGCCTGTCACACAGTAGGCGTGGTTAGGTGGGAGAGACAACAGAATCCAGCAAACAAAGGAAAACCCATCTAGCTCCAAAAATGCACACGAGAGCACACACCCTGCATGCATGAGCTCCCAGGATCACTGCCCCTAAATTAGTGGAGAAGTTGAGAATGTTAAGAATAGAGCAGGAGGGCTGGAGCCGCAGCTCACTAGGTTAATCCTCCACCTGTGGTGCCGGCACCCCAGGTTCTAGTCCCAGTTGGGCACCGTTTCTGTCCTGGTGGCGCCTCTTCTAGTCTAGCTCTCTGCTGTGCCCAGTGAGGATAATGGAGGATGGCCCAAGTGCTAGGGCCCTGCACCTGCATGGGAGACCGGGAGGTAACACCTGGCTCCTGGCTTTGGAATAGCACTGTGTGCCGGTGGTGGGAGCCATTTGGGGGTGAACCAGAGAAAGGGAAGACCTTGCTATCTGTCTCTCTCACTGTTTAGCTCTGCTTGTCAAAAAAAGAAAGAAAGAAAGAAAGAAAGAAAGAAAGAAAGAAAGAAAGAAAGAAAGAAAGAAAGAAAGAAAGAAAGAAAGAAAGAGAAAGAAAGAAAGAAAGAAAGAAAGAAAGAAAGAAAGAAAGAAAGAAAGAAAGAAAGAAAGAAAGAAAGAAAGAAAGAAAGAAAGAAAATAGAGCAGGAAACCAATGGGTCTAATCCGGTGAATTCTCTCCCACACCCTGGGCGTGGTATTCTCCACCAATCAGAAGAGAGCCCTCAGGGGCAGACACTATATAAGCTGCTTGGCCTTGACTGCTGGGTCATTGAGCCATCAGCCCACAGCAGCAGAGGGGTAGCTCTGCAGGCAGAGGTCGCACCCATGGAGGGAGCTGCCATGGCCAGGAGCCCTGGCCATCAGAAGTCGCCCACGATGAAGTCCTCGGGCAAGCACCATGAAGGCCCTGCTGCCAGGGGAAATCTCTCCTCAGAAGAGAAAGGAGGAGACGCACGGTCCCTGGACAGCAGAGGAAGGATGGGAAAACCCAAGACCAGCGAGAGATCTCAGAAGGCGCAAGGTAGGGTCATGGCTTCTTTATTCTTTCTCCTATCTTTTTTTTTTTTTTTTTTTGAGAAGCAGAGTTAGGCAGACAGAGAGAGGAGACAGAGAGAAAGGTCTTCCTCCCATTGGTTCACCCCCCAAGTGGTCGCTACAGCCAGCACTGTGCCGATCTGAAGGCAGAAACCAGGGGCTTCCTCCTGGTTTCCCATACGGATGCAGGTGGCAAGCAGTTGAGCCATCCTCCAGTGCCTTCCCTGGCCACAGCAGAGAGCTAGACTAGAAGAGGAGCAGCTGGGACAATATCTGAATCCGGGACTAGAACCTGGAGTATCGGTGCTAAGACCGGGATTAGCCAAGTGTGCTATGGCGCCGGCCCTCTTGCTTTCTTCTTTTCTTCCTTCCATTCTTTCTCTCTTGCCTTCCCTTTCCTTTCTTTCCTTTCCTTTTTTCTTTTAAGGAAAGGGTTTATTGGTGGGGAAGCCCAACAAATGGAATGAAGGGGCAAGTAAGAAAAAGAGGGAGAAAGAGAGGATAAGAATGAGATTAAGAATGAAAATTAGAGTGAGGTCAAGAGAGGCTGCAAGAGGAAGGGAGAGAGAGAGAGAGAGAGAGAGAGAGAGAGAGAGAGCCCCTCATGTTCAGGGATCCCTCCACTGAAACAGTTGCTGGGTTAGGGGCAGGGAAGTAGGAGCAGCCAATCTCATTAGGATGGGCTGGAGCTGACAGGGGTGCTTGGGCCTTGAGGTCACCAGGCTTCTAGTCACTGCTCTTCCTGCAGGTGAGAATCTATACTTGGCTGGGTGGGCTGGGAACCTCAGAAATACAAGGAGGCTGCAAAGGTGTTGTGGACGCTCTGCACACTGGGAGAAAGGGGACAGGTGGGGGGGGGGGCGTTCCCCATCTCCTGCAGCTTCACTTGTCCTGGCCCAGACTCCAGTGCTGCTGCAGGAAACTCACCACTGCCCTCTCCCCCTCAGGGCTCCCCAGGCAGAGGGAGGAGGCCACGGGCTGCAGGGGGAAGCGCAGGAGAAGCCCCAGTGTCTCCCCTCGTCGCCCCCACGCAGAAGGTGCAGAGCGCGAAGACAGGAAGAAGGCAAGAAGGTCTTTGGCCAAGGAGAGAGGAGAGCCCCGGTCTCGGTCTCCCCGGGCTGGACGTCCTAGCAGAGGAGGTAGGTTGGGGGCTGGGTCTTTGGGGAGGTGGGGGTGGGGCACAGGACCAAGCCAGTGCCTGAGCCCTCTGGGGGTGGAAACTGCTGATGCTCTTAGGGGCTGACCCAGAGTCCTGCATTGGGCTCAGGCCCACAGGATCCTAGTAGGTCTCCCGGGAGTGGTGGTGGGTGGGGTGGGGTTTGGTGACCTTGGAAATGAGACTTGGTGTTACACGCGGCCCCTCCCTAACACTTTCTGCTCTCCTGCGCAGTCTCTGCACGCAGGAATTGGCGCCTGCAGGAGAAGAACACACAGCGCAGACCCCCAGAGAGGATCCGCACCCGGGGACGCCGCGCACACATCCCTGAGGACCCACGCAGCTGGCAAAGTCTCCGCAGACACCCGTTGGCCCACCACAGCCCACCACGGACTTCCCAGGAGCTGGCCCGACTCTCCACCCACCTGGGCGCGCTGGAGGTGGGCCTGGAAGAACTGCAGACTTCGGGCGGCGCCTTCCTGCCCATGGCCGGCTGCGCGGGCGAGCCCACGGCCTCGCAGCGCGCCTGGCTCTCCTGGCAGCTGGCGCACGCAGGGGCCGCCCTGCACTGGGCGCTGGCCACGCTCGATGGCCTGCTGCAGCCACAGTCCTGGCCCGCGGGCTCGCTGCCCCGCACCCCTGCTCCTCCCTGGCCTTAATGGGCCCCTGGGAGGCACCTGCTCGGTCTCCAGGACCCAGGCCCTCTTTCTGCCCCAGGGCTGTCTGGCCTCCCCTGCCAACTCAGTGTGTGAAGGTGACAGCAGCATCCTGCATAGGACGCAGGGAGCTCCAGCGGCAGAACTCAAATCCTGGGCCCCGCAAATACTGGGTGGGGAGTCGCTCTCCCACCCCCACGGGATCCCACCCAGTGCTGGCCTGCCTGTCCCTGGACAAACCTCAAGTTCAGACATGGGAAGGAAGCCCGGGGTTTTTCTGGGATATTGAAGACCTTCCCGATTTGGGCGTTTTTACTGTTTATGATTTCATGTTTATTTGAACAAATGAGGCTCTTATCAAGAAATACAGTTTTAGAGATCCATAAGTATTAATAACGTTATATTTGCATATAGAAATGTGTAGATATGTATCTTCGTTTATGTAGGGAGAGACCTTCTGTATTTGTATTCCTGTTTTCATTACCATGCTTTGTACTTTGTAGTGTTCTCACTGATCTCTTTTATGAATTTCTCCCCAAGTCCAGTGAGCAAATCCGATTATTTAGAGACTTTTTATGGTTGAAAATGGAAGTTGTCCATCCCTTTATTTGTACAACATTGTTCTCCATGTGGGACAATAGATTTCCTTAATTTATATTTCTGTTATTAAAGTTATTTATTTTCCCAATACAAATTTTCTTGTTGTCACTCTGCTCAAGCTTAAAACACATAGGCTGCTCTGGACCTATATTCATTGTAATTCCTATTCATTTTGCATATGCTTAAGGTCAGCTTGACCCTAGCAACCACGCATTCCTTCACCTCTCCTTGTGGATTTTGCCTTTATAAACTCTGTTGTTTGAGCTTCGGGGTCCAGAGCTCTTCAGGGCCTGAGCCTGCTCTCCACTGCCAGCAAGAAAGGACTGTCAGATTTCATCAGTGTAGTGCTCCTCTTTAGCACTTGCTCTGGTGCAACACCTGGAGATTACCTTAAGAGTTTTTTTTTAATTTATTTGAGATGTAGAGCAACTGAGAGAGGGAGAGACAGAGATAAAGGTCTTCCCACTTAGTCAGAACTAACTATATCTGCTGCTTAGTAATAGTAACTTTTTTTTTTAAGATTTATTCATTTTGTTGGAAGGCAGAGTTACTAGAGTCAGAGGCAAAGGAGGGAGAGGAAGAGATAGAGAGAGAGAGAGAGGTCTTCCATGCACTGGTTCACTACCCAGATGGCTGCAACAGCCGGAGCTGCACGGATCAGAAGCCAGGAGCCAGATCCAAGCAACTGGGCCATCTTATGCTTTCCCAGGCCATAGCAAGGAGCTGGATGGGACGTGGAGCAGACAGGAAAGGGCGCTCACATGGGATGCTGGCACTGCAGGGGGTGGCTTTACCCGTTACACCACAGCACTGGCCCCTCCCTGTTTTCTTAGACTGGAAAATCAGTTGATCCTGCCTTGTGGGGCTGATGGAGCATCTTTAGTAAATTACAAATTTCCTGGTCACCCTAAGATATCCTGTTCCCAACACCTCCTGTTTTTCCCCATTTAATCTTTCCTACTTCCTTCTCCTTTCTGATCTGTTTGTGAAGAGCTGGGAACAGAGGCTATTTTTTCAAAAACAGATTTGTTCATTTATTTGAAAGAGTTACAGAGAGAGAGGAAGAGACAGAGAGATCTTCCATCTGCTGGTTCACTCCCCAGATGGCCAAAACAACCAGGGCTGAGTCAGGCCAAACCAGGAGCTTCTTCCAGATCCCCCACGTGGGTAGCAGAGGCCCAAACACTTGGGCCATCTTCCCAGACCATTAGCAGGGAGCTGGGTTGGATGTGGAACAGCTGGGACACAAACTGGCACCCATAAGGGATGCCAGCATTGCACATGGTAGCTTTAGGCAATATGCCACAATTCTGGCCCTGAGGCTATTTAAAATCTGAGTTTTGAACTTGATCAGAATTGTGATATCAGGAACAACTAATGTCAGGTACATGTCTAAAGAGGAGAAGAAGCAACTGATCACCCTGGGAAAGAGGGAGGTCAAAGGCTATTCTGTCAGGGTACCAGGCAGGGGGCCTGTATCCCACGTAGGTGAAGAGAAATCTCAACCAGTCCATTATTTTTCAATTTCAACTAAGTTCTTGGTGGTCTATTGCTGCATAACAAGTTACCAGTGACTTTAGATTTAGTGTTAAGTTGACTGAGCTAAGGAACGTCCAGTTAGCTGGTAAAACATGATCTCCGTGTGCATCTATAATGGTGTTCCTGGGAATAGATTAGTATTTGAATAATAAACAGTAAAAACTGACCCGGTCAACAAGAGCAGATATAATCCAACCCATCAAGAACCTGACAGAACAGAAAGACATAGGAAGGCCATGGTTTCTCTCTCTCTCTCTCACTCTCTCCTTGAGTCGAAATATCATCTTCTGCCATTGACAGTGGAGCTTCCGGTTTCCGGGACTAAGGCTTCGGGCACTCCGCCAGGCTGCATCCCCACCCCCACCCCCTTCAGACTTAACACTCTCGACACCACCTGCTCTCCTGGCTCTCCAGCTGGCAGATGGAAGGTCCCGGGACTTCCTGCCCTCCACGGTCATGCGCACCAATGCCCGTAATACATACCTTCGTATTCTGTTTATCCCGTTGGCTCTGCTTCTCTAGAGAATGCCAACTTGGACAGCTGGGTGCTCTCATGAATTTGAAGTCAAGGTGTTGGTTGGGTTGCATCCTAACCTGGAGGCTTAGACAGGCTCCCAGGATTCCCTCGGATCCCTGGCAGAAATCATTTCCTTGCAGTTGTAGAAGTTAGGCCCTTGTTGCTTTGTTAGTTGTAGACCAAAACCACTGTCTGCTCCAGAGACTGCTGCTATGCCCTTTCCATGTGGCTTCTTCCACAGGTCTTCCCATGTTCGGCATCTCTGATTTCAGGACGGGTCCAGTCCCTTTTAAAAGCTCACCTGATGGGGCTGGCACTGTGGCGCAGTAGGTTAAAGCCCCAGCCTGCAGCACCGGCATCACATACTGATGCTGGTTCTGGTCCCGGCTGCTCCTCTTCCAATCCAGCTTTCTGTTATGGCCTGGGAAAGCAGTAGAAGATGGCCCAAGTCCTTGGGCCCCTGTACCCATGTAGAAGACCTGGAAGAAGTTCCTGGCTCCTGGCTTCAGATCAACTCAGCTCTAGCCATTGTGGTCATTCGGGGAGTGAACCAGCAGATGGAAGACTCTCCCCTCTCTCTTTCTCTGGCTCTCTCTGTAACTGTCTTTCAAATAAATAAAATAAATCTTTAAAAAAAAAAAAAACACCTGATTAGGTCATTCACACCCAGGAAAATCTCTGATTTTATGAACTTAAAAGTCAACTAAAAAAAAAAAAAAAAGTTGAGTGATTTGGGACCTAATCATGGAAGTGACAATCGAAAAATCTAAGGTTCTTCTGATTCCCCAAAGAGGGAGGCAAATCAAATGGGCATAGAACCACAGGGCAGAGATAATGGGGACCATATTAGAAGTTTGTTTACAATATTTATAACATTTTTGCTCTGTGTGGTTGCCAGAGACTAGGAAAAAGCATGCCTGCGATTGTTTTAGAATAATTGGGAAACATACCATTTATATTTGTGGGACTAAGAAAGCACTACTAGAGGGAATCAGTAACAGGATAAGGAGACTAAGCACAAATTGTCTTGTAGATAGGCAATCTAAAGAAGTCTTCCTTACAAGCTCAGTAAAAAACTGTATTCCGATAAAATGTTGAGAGGTCAAACATCAAAGACACACGTGGCTGGCATTGGGGGGTAGCTGGTTAAGCTGCTGTTTGCCACACTGGCATCTCATATCTGAGTGGCAATTTGAGTCCCAGCTGCTCCAGTTCCAATCCAGTTCTCTGCTAATGCACCTGAGAAAGCAGCAGACGATGATCAAAGTACTTGGGTCTCTGCCACCCATTCAGGAGACCTGGGAGGAGTTGCTGGCTCTTGGTTTCGATCTGATTCTGTCTGGGCTGTTGCAGTCATTTGGGGAGTGAACCCATGGCTGGAAAATTCTCATTTTCTCTCTCTCTCTCTCTTTCTCTCTCTCTCAAATAAATAAATCTTAAAAAAAAAAAAATGCACAACACACACAGCCATTGCTGACCAGCACAAAACTAGTGGTTCATTCATGCAACTGGATGGAGCAAAGCCGGGTACATTTGACTCCGGAAAAAGGAGTGATGTGTTTCAGAGAGCTCCACCGCTGTCTGCCCCACTGTCAGTCCCAGCGGGGAGAGAGCCGGGTCTGAGCCTCCACTGTTTCCCCAGCACCTAGTCTGCACATATTTGTTGAATAAAACTCAACTAGCTATTGTTCGGCGAATGCAGTGAACGCGCGAAATGATTTGTTTCAACTGCTTGATTATTCTACGGAAGTACTCGTCTCTCGCTGAAAGCTGGGCTCTCGCCGAGGAGGGGTGTGTTCGCTTTGTACTACGAAAGGATTTATCCTGTATGTCGAAGACTACCGTCCTCTGATAGGGCTCCTCCTCTTTCCCCCTCCAATCTCATTACCCCAGCTCTCTAGAGTTCGCTTTAGGCATTGCGATTCAGCTGACCGCTCTGATTTATTTGGGGGGGGGGGGGACTTCAAATTCCGTCAACTGTCTTTCCAGGGGCACGGTGTCAATCACAGCCCCTTTCTGCCTTAAGCAACCGAGCGCCGCCCCCAGCCCCACCTCCCTGGCGCACCCCCAGAGACCCCCGCGCCTCTGCCGTACGGTTGCGCCTCCACCAAGATGGCCGCGCCCACGGGCGATGACCCAGGGCGCAGCCATTGCGGCTGCCGGACCCGCTGCGGCCGCGCTCCGGGTGTTCGCCATGTCTGCCTCTGGCTGTGAGCAGATGCTGACAAAGCCCAAGACCGTGGACCAGAGAAGTCCGGGAACGGCCGAAGAGGCCGGGCGTCCCCAGGAGATGGCTGTGTCCGAGCCCGGGGACTGTGCCGCTGTAAGAATGATGATGGGGCGGGGCTATCTGGCGTTCAGAGCAAGTCTAATTAGGGTTAATGATTGGAGGGTTACCGTAGTCTGTGAACTGGTGGGGTCGCTGCTGGCGGGTCTCTGGGCAAGGCAGTGTTCGGAGGGCTCTGTGAGGTGGGGGCGGGGGCGCCTGTGGGGTCAGTGACTGATGAAGTTGTAGGAAATCCGCGGTGTGGGAGATCTGCCGAGACAGTGATGGAGCGACGTCTGAGGCAGTCCCTGAGTCTGGAGTGCTGTGGGGGGCTTTTGTGATGTGTCAGGGATTGAGAAGCTCTGTGAGACCGGCGATTTGGGATGCCACAGGGGCCTGCGGAGTTGGGTGCCGGTGATGGTTAGACACTGGGATATCGCAGAGCGGCCGTGTTGGGACTGGGAGTTCGCTGGCTGAGGGAATCTGTGAGGTTCAGAGATTGCGACCTGGACTCAGTGATGGTGATGTTTGTGGAAGTCTGGTTAGCAGTATCTTCGGGAGCCAACAGTGTGGTATTAGTGGGCACTGAGGGGTTCTGGGGGCCGGTGGAGGGGTAGCAGTTGGTGGAGTGTGGAGAGGGGTTCAATGTGGAGGGGTCTCTGGGGATGGTGGATGCTTTGTATGTTGTCTGGGGAGAAGAGGTGATTGGCGACTTGTGCAGGTCAGTGATGAGGTGGCGTCCAGGAGCCATAACTGTGTTTTCAATGATGAGGTGATTCATAGGATTAATGATTACAGGTCCTCTATGATTCTTTGATTAGGAGCCTGCGAGGGCATTCCAGGGGTTGGTGATGGAGGGTTCTGTAGGAATCAGTGAATGGAGGTCCGTGGAGAATGGCGATTGGGAGCTTGTAGGGTTCTGTAACTGAGGGAAGCTTGCAAAAGTTAGTGACCGAGGAGTATTTGGGTGATTGGAAATTTGTAGGGACAGACTGTAAGATGAGTAGCTGTTTTATGCCAGATAGTGTTTTGACTGCTAAGGATATACCAGGAAGCAGGGCCAGAGTCCCTCCCTCAATATCTTTAAATTTTAGAAATAGGAGAGAGCCAAAAAAAAAAAAAGTAAATAAATAAACAAATAAAACAATTCCCAGCGCTAATGAGCACTATGGAGAAAGTAAAAGAATGTGATAAGGAGTGATTGAGGGTAGGGAAGGAAATTTAGTCATGGGAAGTCTGAATAGGAAAATGACCATTGAGGCATAAATAATGACAAGGAGGTGATCATACAGAGATCTGAAGAAAGTGTATTCCAGGAAGCAGGAACATCAACTGCAAAGGTCTAGAGGTAGGAGTGAACTTGATGTGATTAAAAAACAGAACTCAGGGGTGAGCAATTCACCTGGTGGTTAAGATGCCCGTGTTCCATATGGAGTGCCTGGGCTCAGTGTCCAGCTTTGGCTCCTTTCTCCAGCTCCCTGCTAATGCTGGGAGGTGATTAGGTTCCTGCCACCCATGTGGGAGACTTGAATTGAGTTCCAGGCTCACAGGTTCAGCCTGTCCTCCCTCCTTAGCTAGCTAGTTCAGGCATTTGGGAGGTATGCCAGTGGATAGGACTCCCTCTCTTTCTCTCTCTCTCTTTCTCCTAAACCCCCTTAAATAATTTAAAAAACAAAAAACAAAAAAAAACAGACATTTGTGTGGTTGGAGAATAGTCATTGTAAAAGAATTAAGATGTGAAATCAAGTGGTAGGAAGGGACACACAAATCATGCAGAACCTCATTGGCTGGGATAAGGATTTGGATTTTATTCTAGTTGCAATGAGAAACCCTTGAGTTTAGGCTGGGAGACTGTTCTGATTGATACTTCAGGCTAATCCTCCGCCTTGTGGTGCCGGCACACCAGGTTCTAGTCCCAGTCGGGGCGCCGGATTCTGTCCCAGTTGCCCCTCTTCCAGGCCAGCTCTCTGCTGTGGCCCGGGAGTGCAGTGGAGGATGGCCCAAGTGCTTGGGCCCTGCACTCCATGGGAGACCAGAAGAAGCACCTGGCTCCTGCTATCGGATCAGCGCGGTGCGCTGGCTGCATTGCGCCAGCCGCGGCGGCCATTGGAGGGTGAACCAACGGCAAAGGAAGACCTTTCTCTCTGTCTCTCTCTCTCACTGTCCACTCTGCCTGTCAAAAAAAAAAAAAAAAAAAAAAAAGATGATCACCATGGCTACGCTATGGAAGATGGAGTACAGAGGTACAAGATAGAGGGAGATCAGTTAAGCATTTATTGCACTAACTGAAGGCAGTAGATGATGATTTATGGAAGTGTCATAGCAGTAAAATAAAATGAAATCAGATTCAGAATACGTCCGGATGTGAATTGATATGTAATCTGAAGGAGAACAAGCAAGATTAACATCTAGACTTTTGACCTGAGGAGCTAGATGGATGGTGATTCCACTTTTTGGGAAAGCATTAGTATTGGAGGAGACCAGATATCCTGTATGGAAATGGGATCCAAGGTGGATGACAGTGGTTCTGTTTTTTTCATGCCTAGATGCCCATTACATATCCAACTAGACATGTTGACTAGCCTTTAGATATATAGATCTGGAACTTAGGAGATGTCTGGGCTAGGAAACCATATTTGAAAGGCATCAGCATAGATGTTATTTATAGCCATTAGACTGGCTGAAGTCTCCTAGGAAGAGAAGGCAGATAGGAAACACAAGAGAGCCAAGGACAGGGGCCTGTGTCACTCTGACATGTAGAGGTCTGGTAGAGGACAAAACTCCAGAAGGGGAAAAGGGGTGACCCCAAAACAGGGAAAAAGCTGTACAAGTGTGGTATCAAAGAAGCATAGGGAAGGAAGCTTTTCATGACAATGGGAGTAATCAATTATGTTATATGCTCTTGTGAGTCCCAGAGTATGACTACAGAGAATTTTAATTCATCAAGATCTAGCTCAATGGTTGCTTTGATTGATTAGAGCTCTTTCAGTGGAATGATGGGAGTAAAATCCTGTTGGGGTACATTGAGAGAATGGGAGGTAATGTAGTGAAAACAAGTCTAGAGAATGCTCATGGAGAATTTTGCTGGTAAAGGAAACAGAGAAATGGACATTGGGTGGGACATGAAATCAAGACCAAATTTTCTTCAGATGAGTGGTGTTAAGGAAACTTTGTATACCAATAGGAATGATACATACAGCAAGAAGGGAGAAATAGAGAGTATAAAAGAGAGAAAAATAATTACAGAGTGAAGTCCTTGTCAAGACAGTTAAGGATGGGATCCAGAGCACCAATGGAGACAGTTGCCTTAGGTAAGAGAAGTAAGAAACACTTCCATTTTAACAGAAGGAAAAGAATATTATGCAAGGGTTTAGAAACAGATTTGTAGAATTGGTGGTAATAAGGCTAGGTAATTCTTCTCCAATGCTTATATTTCTCTTTAAAGTTAAGGCAAATTTTTCAGCTGAGAATGGGAAAGAAGATGTTGAAGGTTCAGAGAAAAAGGAGGTTTGAAATAATTATTCTGGAAGAGGAAAGATGAATTTTCTAGGGATAAGCAGTAGGATTGCTGACAGTATTAGATGTCCACTTGAGACTGTGTTATAAATCTGAAATGAGGGGCTGGTGTTGTGGTGCAGCAGGTTACGCTGCTGCCTATGACATCGGCATCTCATGGGTGCTCATTCAAGTCGTGGCTGCTCCACTTCCAATCCAACTCTGTGCTAATGTACCTGAGAAAGCAGCGGAAGATGGCCCAAGTCCTTGGGCCCCTAGGAGACCTAGAAGAAGCCCCTGGCCCCTGGCTTCAGCCTGGTCTAACCTCGGCTCTTGCAGCCATTTAGGGAGTGAACCAGCAGGTGGAAGATCTCTTTCTGTGTCTCTCCCTTGCTCTCTAACTCTGCCTTTGAAATAAATAAAATAAATCTTTAAAAAAAAGAAAAAGAAGAAGAAAGCTGGGATGAAGCTTTCATATGAGTACAGTGGAGGAGAAATGGGACAAGGAAGTGAAAGTTTTAAAGTTTTCACTGGTGTGTTGATGATGCTAGAATAGGGAATCTAAAAAAGAAAGAGAAAGGCTTTGCGGGGTAAAAAAGTAGTTAGAGTGAGTGGATGAGCGAGCTCAATGAGTCCAGAGAATTATTGAAGTGAAAGTACTAGAGAAAGTGAACCTGGCAGGCTAGGAAATGATGATCGGAAGATAGAATGTTCTAGAGATGTTGGAGATGGTATAGTGATGGCAAGGTGTGACTCCTGGGCAGGTGATGAGTAGATGGCTGAGTTTAGGAGGAAGATGATTGTTGGAGTCATGAAAGAGAAAGGCCTGGTGTTGAATGGCTTTTCTACATTGATCCAGAGGTGGTACTGAATGAATGATGGCAGGAGCTCTGACAAAGAGGAAGCTGGCGCTAAAGTTTGTTGTAAATGAGATGGGATAACTGCAGAAAGAGTTACACTGTAGGCCGGATACTGCTATTGTTAGACAGACCTGCTCTCAAAGTTGACCTTTGGCCAGCATCTGGGAAATTATAATTCAAGAGAGTTCCCACTATTCAAGAATGGATAAGAGTGACTCCCATTGCCTAAAAATTGTGGATTTTTTTTAAAAGATTGCTTTATTTGTTTGAAAGACAGAGTTACAGACACACACACACAATTACACACACACACATACACACACTCCCTTCTGCTAGTTCACTCACCAAATGGCCATAGTAGCTGTAGCTGGGCCAGGCCAAAGCCAGGAGTCTTGAAATCTACCTGGGTCTCCCACATGCATGCAAGGGCCCAAAAACTTGGGCCTTCTTCCCCTGCTTTCCCAGGCCATTAGCAGGTAGCTGGATCAGAAGTGGAGTAGCCAGGACTCGAACTAGCATCCATAAGGATGCCAACATTGCAAACAGTGGCACAACCCACTTCACCACAATGCTCACCCCTAAAATGTGTGATTTATGCTGAACTCTTGCTTTCTTCTGAGAATGAGAGCCTGGAATTTTTGTATATACAGAGAATCATTACATGACCATCCCCCAGTAAAACCCTTGGGCTTCCAAACATAAATTATTTTGGGGACTCATTATCAAAATCTCAATTCTCTTACCTCAGAATTCTATACTGCCTCACAGCCTTGTAGCAGCCATTGCTAGAGAAGAAAATATAAAGATTGGATCTGTTTGTTTCTTTTTTTGGAGGTAATCGTCTTTTTTTATGACATTTGTATGATTTTATCCTCTTGAATAAACAAGTTCACAGTAGGAGAATTCCTTAATATGAATTGTTTCTTTTTAAAAAATGCGAAGTTGGGTAGAGAATAGGCATCGTGCCCAACAGTGAGTGGTCAAGGTAAGAACAAGGTATTATTCAGTGAGTCCAGATCACTCCCTGAATGTGGGAAACAGGAGACTGAACAGGAGTTTACTATTACAGGGATCAGTAACATTCAAAGATGTGACCATGGCCTTTACCCAGAAGGAATGGGAGCAACTGGATCCTGCCCAGAGGAAACTCTATAAGGATGTGATGCTGGAGAACTATAGCAACCTGACCTCAATGGGTAAGGACAGTTCCTTCATAATGTAAACTGTGTCCACTGTGACACCTTTCCTCTGAAGTCCTTGATAAGTTTGGCCTTGATTTTTATGAGTCAGAGGTACCAACCAGGCAAGATGCTTATACCGTGCCTCCACAATTGAAGATCTATTCAGTTGAGGTTCATGGGCATCCATACTATGAAATTTTAGAAGACATATATTATTTAGCTTTCAGAGGCCCTGAAGTGCAGGCACTGGGGCTTGATTCCTGGGGTTATTGTTCTAACACCCACTTTCTACCATTTTTCATGAGCAGGATATCAAACTTCCAAACCGGACGTGATCTCCAAGTTGGAGAAAGGAGAAGAGCTGTGGTTAGGAAAGGGGAGAAGACCCAGTCAGAGTCGTCTGAACAAAGTAGCAAGACCCAAGAAAATGGGCGCTGATGGAAGTAAGTTCTTAGTTTCTTGATGGCAACTTTGGAATTTTTCAAAAAATAATTGATTGTTAAATTCTTCCTAAAGATTGCAGGCCCTTCTTTCTTAACCAGGAAAAAGGAGTGAATGGGATTAGAACCTCCTGAGAGAAAGAATCTCTGGTCTTGGAGATTCTAATATCTCTTCCTTGCATGAGCCTGTCGACATGAGAGGTTCTCGTGTGAGGTTCAGTATAGAAGTGAGCCAGTGTTATTTGTGAGAGTTTGGTTATACTGCTTATAGCAATCAGCTTAAACTAAGTTTTGTTCCATTAAGGATTGACTCCAACATCAATGCTTATGACAATAAAGATGTATTTCTTGCTTGAGCTGTGGCCTTATTCCACATTCTCTTCATTTGGGGACCTACACTGAAAGAGTATTCCTTGTTGGGAAGATTCTGGTCTGATGGCAGAGGAGAAAGAGGGCATTAGAACCATTAATAACTCTAAAAAATCACTGCTTAGAAGTTATAGATACCTTTTCATTTCAACTTTTGTTGGTCGGAGCAAGCCACCTGGCCACTACTGAGTTCAAAAGGGTAGGAATATGTAGTCTTTCCACAGGGAGGGGTGCTGCGATTCAAATGCCCATGTGCTTGGGAGAGACCGGGAGGTGTAATCCTTCCACGGGGAACAATAATACAGTCTGTCACACCACTAAGACAAAGATGAAACCCAGAACTGTAAACATTTGGTACAGCCCCTTCGGATGCCTAATCCACCCTCCATACAGCCACCTGTCCTTCTCCATGACCTCAGAAATTTCCTGAGACCAGAGGCCCCAGTCCTTCCAATGACAAATGAAGAGACCCTGTGGAGTTTTGAATCCAACTCTTAGTGGCTCCAGTTTGGGTTATCTTGACTTGACTTGCTGACACTTGTTACAGCTGAAAAATAATCCCCAGTTGTTCAGTACATTTTTGTCATTGTTACAGTGAACCTCTCCTTGGTTCAGCTTCTCAAATACTACTCAGAGGCCCTTCAAGGACTGTTCTCTTGCTTCTAGTGATTCTCTGTGTTCTAGCAAGCACTGTATGTAAGTTCCTGGAGCTGCCGTTGTTTTAGATTAAAATCCACTTTTCAGTTACTGTCTTTTTTTATTTGAAAGTCAGAGTTACACAGAGACAGAGAGATCTTCCATCTGCTGGTTTACTCCCCACATGGCTACAATAGCCAGAGCTGGGCTGATCTGAAGCCAGGAGTCAGGAGCTTCTTCCGGGCCTCCCACTTGGGTGCAAGTGCTCAAGCACTTGGGCCATCTTCTACTGCTTTCCCAGGCGCATTAGCAGGGAGCTGGATCAGACATGGAGCAGCCAGGTCTTGAACCAGCACTCATATGGAATGCCCATGTCATGGGCAGCAGCTTTACCTGCTACGTGGCAACCACCGGCCCCTCAGTTACTGTCTTAAATTCGCTAAGTTTCCAGCCGAATTCAAATGATCTGCCAGTCCCAACTCTCCCCATAGGATGATAAGGTAATGTCATCCTCTTTTATCCATTCATGCCTTTACATTCTCCTTCCTTCCCTCACGGTGAATTTCTCTTGTGCTCTATTTCTTTTCCTGGGGACAGATATCAGTTGGGATCCAACTCAATCCGTCATTACAAAGAGGGTTACATATCAAGGGGAAAGGTTTGCATTTTTTATTAACATCTAAAAAGTTTTATTTGAGAGGGACACATGGAGTTCCCATCTGCTGGTTCAACCCCCAGATGCCTGCAATAGTTGAGACAGGGTGGAAACCAGGTCCAGGAGCTGGGAGCTCAATCCAGCTCTCTCATGTTGGGGGCAGGAACCCAGTTACTTGAGCCGTCACTGCTGCCTCTTAGGGGCTGCGCTGGCAAGAGGCTAAAACCAGGAGCTGGAGCTGGGAAGTGAACTCAGACCCTTGATGTAGGACATGGACATCTTACATGCTAGGCTAAATGCTCTTTGTCCCCCAGAAAGAAAACCCAACCCCCATCTTTCCTTTGGCATTAGAAGGCCCAGCCTTATTATGCTACCTAGAAGTTTCTGTTATACTCTTTCTTGCAGGGTGCTGCATCACTTAAATTTTCCTAAATGAAAAAGCAGCTAACAACTCAACCTGTCAGGCTCCCTACTATATCTGAACTTCTAAAACTTGGTCCTTTAGTGCATGGGAACTGATCTCTCCAATATCCTCCATAAAATACTCTTTCCTGGCCATCTGTTTAGATGCACAACTCTTCCTGTTTGAATCCAGTTTTCACTTTCTCCATGTCATGTTCTTTTACCAACAAGGTGGCTGTTCACTTTCTGTCTCTTTCTTTATGAGGTCATAGGGACTCTGACATCTGCTTTTTTCCTTTTTGCCTTTTAAATTCTCAATATGAAGCCTTTTCTGCTTTTCTATCTTTGTAACTGAAACAGGCTGCCACCCACTGGCAGACTCAGCTCTTAAATGTATAGGTTTGTACACATGTGCTATCCATACCTACCTTAAAAAAAAGTCTTTTGAATTTCAATTCTAAATTCCAAGTAATGTTGAACTAGCTGGGGCCTGGTGTTTACCACTGTCCAGTCAATTGTTTCCAGCCAGAGGTTAAATCATATAGTACAAACATGGCTGCCTACTTCTGTCAATGTGGGTGGTGTCTCAGAAAAGAGAAAGAGGTATTGAGAGGACATTTCAAAATTATGTAATGTGTTGAGGAAAGTATGTGAGCAACTAAGAATAAACTTAAAATTTATCATTGCCAATTAAAATAACCTAATAAGAACAAAGATATATTCCATAGCAAACCATTAGAAAATAAACACATATATCTACTATAAATGCAGATGGTGGGAATTTAGTTTACCAAGATAATTACTGTTAATTTTATCATTTGGTAAAAGTATCAAGGAACATGAAGAAGCCACTTTTTTTTCTAAACTACAGGAATATCATTATGATATTGGTTGTGGGTAGTAGCAGTCGGTACACCCTTTCCTTTTGATTCCTTCAGTCATCTATTAGCTCTTCTGAATATCTCTTCTGTTTCTTTTGGATACATTAACAAAAGTTTACTTTAGCCAAAGTAGGGGAATTTATGATAAGGACATATGTGTATCTCTTATAACCTAAGGGCATAGACTATAGCCAGACCTCACCAAGAACTAAGACAGGGAATGAGGAAACTATTAGAATTTAAATTATGACAACGGTCTCTTCTCTCTGTGTGTATGCTTCATTCTTTATATTAATAAAAGCTTTGTGTTTATACAGGGAAATAAATAATTCACTAGGACCTACCTTATATAATTTTTAAATGTGAGCACCAAGTGGAGATTAACTAGAGCCTGAATTTTTACGATGAGGAATCTTATTGCACATCATGGTTTGAGCTGGAGTAATAATATAGTACAGTTGGAGCCAGTTGGATAAGTTGACAATTATCAGATCAGAGCAGCTAGGGCTGAGGAGGGAACTCAAAAATTGTCAGATGCAACCACAAGCTCTTTCAACTTGACCCATTCCCTATTCACTGCCTGTGTGTTTATTTCATCTTCTATCCTAGGCTGAAAGGTCATGTTTTAAGCAGTCAAAGCTGTTTCTAATTACTATTGTCAATTTTATTTTTTTTCCACTTTTATTTATTTACTTTTCAATGGTTTAAATCCTTGATGGGTACAGCATCACATAGATTATGTGTCCAATGGCCTTCGCAGGAAGGTTTCTTTGGAATTCGGCATGAACCATGCCACTGTTTCCGTGAGCACGAGTTACCTTTCCCCAGATTACTCTGGTTTTGTTAGGTTTGCCGCCAGGAGTCACTGTGTTGTTCTTTGCTTTGTACACAGAAGCACACCTCTTGCCCAAGTAGAATTCATTTTCATCCTGAGCATAAACACCTTCAGTTTTAAGAAGCACCGTGTGTTCCCTTTGGTTCTGGAGACCTCTCTTATAGCCAGCAAAAATGGCCTTACACCACAGTCTTCCAGACATAGCTGCCTTCTAGAAGTCCTGTTCCCAGCAGGCCTCCACAGGCTCCAAGATGGTGGAAAGAGCTATTGTCAATTTTCTTTCTCTTTTTTTACTATAACATTTTATCCCCAAAGTCCAAAAGTATAAGGGACATTTGCTCTTGATGTTTCTTCCACTTTAGGATACCATTCTTTATTCTAATATATATATATATATATATATATATATATATATTATTACTATTATTTAATAATAATATATATACTAATTAGTATATATATATTTAATAATAATATATATACTAATATATATAATATATATATTAATTATTTAATAATATATATAAATACTATTATTTAATAATCTTTATTCAACCCCACTACAGGGAATTTATTTCTAAGTTTTATTCCAAAATATGAAAGTATAAAAATTCATAAGAATGTCTCATTGAATTCCGTTTTAGAAGAAATCCAGCAAGATAAGGATCAACTAGAGAAGAACCAAGAATCCCAGAATGAGCTCATTAGAGAAGTTGCATTCAAGAAGAAAACTCTGATTAAGAAGAAAGGCAATGAGTGTGGCTCATTGGGGAAAAAAAATAAAGCAAGTACAAAACATCTTCCTTCCAAAAAAAGGCTTCATAAAGTTGATTCACATGGAAAAAGTCTGAAACAGAATTTAGACTTATCTGGTCATATAATAAAATGTACAAAAAAGAAACCTGATGAGGCTAAAGAACACAGGAAATCATTCAGTGACCGCTCATCTGATACGAAGGAAAACAAAAATCAGATCAGAAACAAACTTGAGAAATTACCCAATGACAGCCCATCTGAAAAATGCGACAAAACTGAAAGTGGGAAGAAGCATGAGAAATTATGCAATCAAAGCTCATCCCATTCTAAGCGAGACAAAATTCATACCGGAAAGAAACATGCTACATCATCCAGCCAAGGTTTATCTACTAAGCATAGCAAAGCCAAGGCTGCTGCGAAACCCTACAGATGTAATCAATGTGGAAAGGTTCTGAGCCATAAACAAGGACTCATTGACCATCAGAGAATTCATACTGGGGAGAAACCTTATGAATGTAATGAATGTGGCATAGCCTTCAGCCAAAAATCACACCTTGTTGTACATCAGAGAACTCACACTGGAGAGAAGCCCTATGAGTGTACTCAGTGTGGCAAAGCCCATGGTCATAAGCATGCACTCACTGACCATCTAAGGATTCACACTGGGGAAAAGCCCTACGAATGTACTGAATGTGGGAAAACCTTCAGACACAGTTCCAACCTCATTCAACATGTGAGGTCTCATACAGGTGAGAAGCCCTATGAATGTAAGGAATGTGGAAAGTGCTTTAGGTATAACTCGTCTCTTACTGAACACGTGAGAACTCACACAGGTGAAATACCATATGAATGTAGTGAGTGTGGAAAAGCCTTTAAGTATAGTTCATCCCTGACTAAACACATGAGAATTCATACAGGTGAGAAACCCTTTGAATGTACTGAATGTGGAAAAGCATTTAGCAAGAAGTCACACTTAGTCATCCATGAAAGGACTCACACTAAGGAGAAGCCCTACAAATGTGACGAATGTGGAAAAGCCTTTGGACATAGCTCATCTCTTACTTACCATACGAGAACGCACACAGGTGAAAGTCCCTTTGAGTGTAACCAGTGTGGGAAAGCCTTTAAGCAAATCGAAGGCCTTACTCAACATCAGAGAGTTCATACTGGGGAGAAACCCTATGAATGTACTGAGTGTGGGAAAGCCTTCAGCCAAAAGGCACACCTCATTGTGCACCAGAGAACTCACACTGGGGAGAAACCCTTTGAGTGTAACGAGTGTGGAAAAGCCTTCAATGCAAAGTCACAACTTGTTATACATCAGAGATCTCATACCGGAGAGAAACCCTACAAATGCGATGAATGTGGGAAAGCCTTCAAACAAAACGCATCACTTACCAAACATGTGAAAACTCATTTGGAAGAGAAACCTCATGAGTGACATTAATATGAAAAAAACTGTTAGAACCAACGGTTTTGTTTCATCTTAAAAATATTCTGAATGTAAGGAATGTTGGGGAGTCTTTGAGAAGTCATTTCTCATGTTACATGAGAGAATTTGAGTATGGATATTTACATAGAAGCAATGGGTGGAAATACCAAACCTTTCATAGAAAATATTGTTTTTAAAATAATTAAAGTCAGTTACATATTGTAACTTGATATGTGAAGCTTTAAAATTGCAAATAAGTTGAATAATGAGAGAAATGAAGGAACAAGTTGCATATTCTGACAATTCCTGAATTGCTTAGATGTTGTGTGCTTAAGTGCCACATTTTAGAATTGAGTTTGCATTTCTGTTTATTGCCTTGAATAATGGCTGTGGCCATTTGTGTAAGCCTCCTCTTTGATATTATCACCCAGCTCTTTCTTAATATCTATATTACCTCCTGTATGGCAGAACACATTACAAAAGGGTTGTTATTTATGTAGAAATACTGACATAAAATTGAAAGAAAATAAACAGAGCTGAGAATGCAAATGTGCTGAGAGGGAATGATGTTCGAAGATACATTGTTAAGTGTTAAAAAGCAGATTGCTGAATTGTGTATACAGTATACTTCCATTTGTGTATAAAAGGATGTGTGTGTCTTTGTTTCTCATTCTATACTTCAAAAAGTTGGTGGAAAATAGAATTAAATGATATGTTTATTTTGGCACAAAGATTTTTGAACTCCATGGTCCTCATATTCGGTTGCCACTGAGGACAAGAGTAAGGATGGGGGTCTGAGAATTCTAAATATCATGTATATGCATTATCCTCACAATAAAAAATATTTTAATATGCATAAATTCAGTAGCATTTGAGATTGTCACTGAGCCCACTCCACAAGAATGTTTGACAAAGTCAGATGTTTCTGTGCTTATTCCCTGTTTATTGATGAATAATGGTGAGTCTGAGGTGTGTGGCATTAAACTTGATATTGCATTTACCAAGACTTCCCACCAAACACAAGTTCTTTCATTCACACAATGAATTACAACTATAACAGCACTGTGTTTCTTCTATTTCCCATGTTTTAAAAACTAAAGATGAATTGTGATTGCAGGTGAATGAAAGTGATATTCTGAACAATTACTTCATTTTACCTTATATCCCAAAACACTAAGGTACAAATACCTTAATCAAAGATTTCAAATGTATTGGACAAATGCCACTACTCCTTGTTTTTGCCTAATGGCAGACACTGTTAATGGATTGGATTCTTTTTGAGTGAACCCATAGTTGGTCATACATTCTTCAGCAAGTATTCCAGAAGGTACTATGAATTTGCATTTGCACAATAGACCTGTTTGCCACTGCATATCTGGATTTTGTTTTTTATCCTTGAGTTACAGACAAAAAGTGTACTTGACTATTTTAAAATTTTTTAGAGAGACATAGGTATAAAAATGGTTTTGTTATACTTGTATTTTAATACTGTTGCATCCACTTGGCAGCTAAAACAAAATGTTACAAAAACTAGTGACAGTCACACATGAATTGTATTGAAAATGAGAAGCAAATGAGAAACAAATGAGAGGCAAGATAACTGATTGGGACCGGCCACCTTACCAGAGTGTGGCCCCCAGCAGCGGGTTACATACCAGATTGGTATGCAGTGAACAATAAAAAGGAAAACCAGAATATGGCTGTAAGATAACAGTTAATAACAACAAACCCAATAAGAGATCCAAGATATGGTGGTAAGGAAACAGTGAAGGACACATTTCGGTCAACCTAGTTCCTGGGATTTGGGGCCCACATAGTTTCACAGGATTCACCCTTAGCCGTTAGCAAGCAACGCTAATATGTGCAGAAGCAAGAGATCTGCAATTAGCTTTTAGCCACACTCACTCCATTTTGATTCTGGTTTTACAAATACAACATTAATTATATGTAATTAACAAAATATAATGATATTTGGCATGTATGTTACTTTTTCTATTTTTCACAGCACATTTACTACATTATATCATTTATTCTTTGGCACAAACATATGGCTTTAAAATCTGGACTTGCTGAGTCATGTTCTAGTCAATAAACATTTCACCTAAATAATAGCAGCATAATGCTAGGCCCTAGGCAACTATGTGCAAATGTTTCCCATTGAGGCTCCCAGCTTCTTCACCTCCTCTCTTCAGAGAAATATCAAGTGTAAATATTGAGGAAGAAATGTATCTACACATGAATGTACATGTGCGTGTTGAAAACTCAACTCGTGATATGATACCATCATTTTTCAAATATGTGTGTGTTCTCTGGAGAAGAAAACGCAATGTGAAAGCCATTTCTTAACAAGTAGATGTCTGGCCCTGTGCATAGAATGTGTCTTTATTGTCCAGAGCTGTAAAAAATTTGCTCTTTTCTAGAAAGATGAAACAGCTGCAAATTATGGCTGTGCTGAATTTGCACACTTCTTAGACAACCCATAATAGTGACAGTCCTTAGACAGTCAGAGATACAGGGGTGTCTACACAGCAGAAATACATGCTGAAAGCCATTTTGTACAGTGAAACATGAACTAAAAGTTAGCGTCTATGATTGAGGAAATAGTGTCTAAAAATAATTAGAGTCAGGTAGTGAAAGACAATAGACACACAAAAATGAGTCTAAATCAGATACACAAACCTTAGTGTGCATGAGAACTGCCTGAAGAATTTGTTAAAACACAAATTGTAAAAATTTAATTCCTGAGCCCAACCACAGACTTAGGGAATCAGAAACTCTGTGGATGGGGTTCGAATATTTGTACTTTAATAAGATTCCTAGGGGATGTTTATGCTGCTGACCTGAGGACCACAGCTGTGAGAATCACTGATCTAAATCACTTTTTAAGTAAGTTTAACAAATTATTTTTAAACTGTTTTAAGATATTATTTAATATAAAAAACAAAAGGGCATATATGCAGAGAATAAGTTATTAACAGATGTGAAACACATTTATTTCCAAGTAAACCAGTGGCCTGAGCTGGACTGATCCAAAGCCAGGAGCCAGTAGCTTCTTCCAGATCTCCCATGTTGGTACATGGACCCAAGCACATGGGCCATCTTCCGCTGCTTTCCCATGTGTCTTAGCAAGGAACTGGATCTGAAGTGGAGCAGCTGGGACTTGAACCAGTGGCCATATGGAATGCCAGCGTTGCAGGCAGCAGCTTAATCCACTATGCCTAATCATGTATATTGTAGGCACTATTCTAAGTGCTGGAAATAGTGTGGTTAACAAGGAGGGAAAAGCCCTGTTCTCACAGAGCCTAATTCTATAGGGGAAGATAGGCAGTTAAGCAGATAATTAAACCATGGAGTATAACATTGTCAGATGGGAACCACAAACAGGCAAGGGAAACAAAGTGTGGAGAAAACTGTTTTTAAAACGGTGGGGGTTGGAGACGTAAGCTCATATAGGTGGTGACAAAAGCAGAGACCCACAAAGAGTGAAAGTGCAAAGCATGCATATATGTAACAGAACAGCATTCCACGCAAGTAGCTCAGGGGATGGGGGGGGGGGGGTGCTCAACTCCTCTGACATAAGCAGAAACAAAAGAGGGACCTTTTACAAATCAAGATTTTAAAAATAATTACATATGTAAGAGGTTAAAGCAATCTCTTACTCTGTTTTTGGAAGTCACAGTTATATTCTCTATTAAAATGTAAATTTGACAACAATGCCTTCAGATGTCTAGCAATACTAAATATAGGACTCTATTTTATGATGTATAATCAGAGTTCTGTATTTATCACACAACAGAGAAAATTGATATAACATGCATTGCTAGTTAATTGATTAAATAACATTTGATATCCTCATAAAACAATGACACTTAATGATTTAAAGTTGTATTTAAGAAAGTACCAATGCTGATTCTGTATTATCCTCAGAAATGTGTTTGATGCGTCCCTAGGCATCAAGTGAGTGATCCAATATTAAAGAAAGCGAAAGTTTTTCACCAAGTTCCCCTTTCAGCACAATTTTCTGACACCTAATTGACCAGAAATAAGTTACCTGACCACCCCTAATTTCAGGAAAGGCTTGAAAAATGTGGATTTAGCTTCCTTCTATTTTTTTTAAGATGTATTTATTTGAAAGGCAGAGTTACAGAGAGAGAGGGAGAGAGGTAGAGGCAGAGAGAGAGAGAGAGAGAGCTCTTCCATCCACTGGTTCACTCCCTTAAATGACCACAATGGACAGGGCAGGGCCAGGCTCAAGTCAGGAGCCAGGAGCTTCATCTGGGTTTCCCACACGGGTGCAGGGACCCAAGCACTTGTGCCATCTTCCACTGCTTTTCCAGGCACAGTAGCAGGGAGCTGGATCGGAAGTAGAACAGCTGGAACTCAAACCAGCGCCCATATGGGATGCTGGCATCGCAGGTGGCAGCTTAATCTGCTGGGCTACAGCGCCGGCCCCTAATACTGCTATTTTAAGAGGGATTTCCAGATTGGGTTCACTCTGTTCTGCTCCCCTGCCATGTGAGAAACTATGTTTCCCCCTACAGAGAATGCAGCATCTTGGAAAGGAAGACCAGACTTACCAGGCACCCAGACCTGCTGGCACCTTGCTCTTGGAGCTCCTTAACAGATCTCTGCTCCCGTGAATTGCCCAGTCTCAAGCCTTCTGTTACAGTAGCACAAAATGGATTAAGACAGTGACAAGTAGGTTGGCCCATTGGGAATGGACGTGGAAAGATTAAGATAGGGATACTGGCCGGCGCCGTGGCTCAACAGGCTAATCCTCCGCCTTGCGGCGCCGGCACACCAGGTTCTAGTCCTGGTCGGGGCGCCGGATTCTGTCCCGGTTGCCCCTCTTCCAGGCCAGCCCTCTGCTGTGGCCCAGGAGTGCAGTGGAGGATGGCCCAAGTGCTTGGGCCCTGCACCCCATGGGAGACCAGGAAAAAGCACCTAGCACCTGGCTCCTGCCATCGGATGAGCGCGGTGCGCCGGCCGCAGCGCGCCGACCGCGGCAGCCATTGGAGGGTGAACCAATGGCAAAGGAAGACCTTTCTCTCTGTCTCTCTCTCTCACTGTCCACTCTGCCTGTCAAAAAAAAATAATAATAATTAAAAAAAATTTAAAAAAAAAAGATAGGGATACTGTCGAGAAGGAATTCTGGGCAAGAGGCATATAGCTAGATTTAAGAGCAGTGCACAGACTGAAAGTCTTGTGTTTTAGAAAAAATCCCCTCAAAGTAAGGCACTAAACCACTAGGTTGTCCAAGACGTCTCACCTAGGAAATGCCACCCAGACCCTATCTTTTGCTACCACAGTGCTTGTGCAATGGACTCATGAGTTAAGAAACCTTGATTGCAGGAATAGATGTGTTACATAGACCCAACGGCATGGTCCCCTTACTAAGGCTGATCTAGCTAATGTTACTATCAGATACCATCAGCTATCTGATCTGTTACTATCAGATTTCTAAATCTACTGCAGCAGGGACCAACCCCGTTCCCCTGTATGCTAACGGCTTGAAGGGGCTCAGAGAGCCACTTAGCGTGAAGTTGATTGGACGGACGCTTTCTACCCTAGAAGAAACTGATTTGTCCTTATCAGAATTGGCAACTACCTTGGATATACGTTGTCTCTACTGTCCGTGGTTATTCTAGCTGTATCACTAACTGGGAGCTTACTCAGTGTTTTATTTCAGTTGTGAGAACCTGCAAACATCACCTCAGATCAATGTACCCATTTTATGCTGAGGGATGTATGATCTCAAGATCTGCTGCTCCTACCATACGCTGTATTGCCCAGAAACTGCCGTTCTAATAATCTTTTTTTTAAAGATTTTTTAATTTATTTAAAAGAGTTACACAGAGAGAGGAGAGGCAGAGAGTGAGAGAGAGGTCCTCCATCAGATGGTTCACTCCCCAGTTGGCCAGAGCTGTGCCAGTCCAAAGCCAAAAGCCAGGAGCTTCTTCCAGGTCTCCCACATGGGTGCAGGTGCCCAAGGACTTGGGCCATTTTGTACTGTCTCCCCAGGCCACAGCAGAGAGCTGGATCAGAAGTGAAGCAGCAGGGACTAGAACCAGCGCCCATATGGGATGCCAGCACTGCAGACCAGGGTGTCAATCCATTGCGCCACAGCGCCAGCCCCCTAATAGAATCTTGAGATTGCTTCTGTATTAGTCAGCTTTTTATTAATTTAACTCAAATACCTGAGAGGAGCTACTTATGAAGGAAGACAGTTTATTTTGGCTCACGGTTTTGGGGGGGTTCACAGTCCAATATTGGGCCCGTTAGCTTGACTTTTGATGCGAAGGGAGTGTCACACGGTGAGGAAGTGTCACAGGAAGCCCAGTGACAAGGAGCACACTCCCTCCTTATAAAGCCGCCATGATTCAGTCATGCAGTCTCACCCCTCAACCCGATCCCATCCAACCATTGCCCAAAGACCTACTTCTGCCACCGTAGTTGGTCCAAGCCTCCACCCTGTAACTGTCACCAGTCTTTGACTTTGGGACTTAAACACCTGCATGAACTGGGAAGGCAAACACTGCTCAAACCTTGACAGCGTAAGACTCAGCTAAGGCATCCGGTTAGGAGCCATACCCTTCAGGGTTACAGTGCTTAGGGAAAACTCCCCTCAAGTTCTGAAGTACAGCACTGTTAGGGTCTTCCAATTCTGACTGATCTTCCAGTTCTGAAATATTATTTCTACTGACAATGGTAGAAAGCCTTAGGATTCCATCTTAAGATGCTTCTAGAACAATAATCATTGTGTCTATCTTGAATTATTTTCATTAGATGAATCAATATACTGTATTCATCTTTGATTCTTGAAAAATCATATGTTTGCTTTTCTTGCATTCTCTGGAATCTCTAGAACATTATTCCGGGTGTTTGGTGTTGTTCGGTTTTAGTTCTATCTGAACCAAGGATGATTGTCCTGCTAATCTCCTCTCCGTCATTCTCTTCTTCAGAACCAAGAGATGTTGGTGAAGAAGGGCCAGGCTAGGGGGGCTTGGTGTAAGTTAAGGTGCATCAATCTTACTGCTTTGTTCAAGAGAGAAATAGTCCGGGTTGAAAAGATTCCTATTGGTAGAAACCGCCACCCTGCGGAGAATGGGCTTTAAAAAAGTTGCCCACCCACCGCAAGGGGGCTCCCTGCACTGTGGTGCCCATTCTTGGAGGAAGGACTCCCAGAGCCTGGACTTTGCGGGTGCGGGGCACGAGGAGACCAGGGAACATGAGCAAGCAAGGGTGTACTGCTGGGCTCCTGCCTCCTCCACTTGTTTTCAGTTTATGTTGCTCTTCTTTCCAAAGCCTTATCAGGTAAAATGCTAGATCACAGATTTTAAACTTTTTTCACATTATAAGTCTTTAAAACTATTACATGTCCTCTACTCACTGCGTTAGTGCATCCCACACATTTCGATAGAGTGTCTTCCTTGGCATTTCACTGGCCTGAAAATGTTCTCGCTTTTTCGTGATTTCTTCTTTGACCTTCATTCTAGCCGCCCACTCCAGTGGGGATCTGTGCCAAGCCTCGGAAGCTTTCATCTCAGCCCATGAGACCTTCAGGCAAATCGCACCTTCCCCAAACCCAGGACTGTGTGCTTAATCTCAAAGGCACCCCCTCCCTGCAAAAGCAGGAAGAGTGAGTGCTGCGGTGACACCCGTACGCTCCCATTCTCCAAAGCCCAGTCCAGCGGCCCGAGGTATTCTGCAGTGGCCTCCCGCTCTCCTGCTCTGCTGGAGGCTGGTTTGTCCTTTGCCTCTCCATTTGCTTGGTCATAGTGGACCCATCACTTAGATTTCATGGTCTCCATTTCCTTCGTGGCACCAGCAGGCGTTTGCCTGGCCTCTCTGTCCTACTGCCAGGGTTTGGTGAGCTCCTGGTGCAGAGAGAGGGACAGAAAAAGGGTAAACCAGTCGCTGGTCTTGCTGCGGTCCTGTGCGACCAGGATTCAGAAGGCACCAGAGGGTGACCATGACCTCATTCCCTTGTGCTTTGGCTCCGCCTAGCGACCATCAGCCTGCAACGACAACTTCCCACACCCGTCTTTTGTGCAATGCGGGTCAGCTGGGGGAGGAGGCGTTTTCCTCCTCACCAAATCTCAAGCCTCCTCCCATTAACTCCCATGTCAGTACCTCCAAATATGCCTGTGCGTCTGAGAACTTGAGCCACACCTCCCAAACTACCTCCCCCAAGTCTCAGAACCCCGAATTTAAGAGCCCCCAATTAGATCTCCCCCCAAGGCTGCACCCCCAGGAATGCCATCTGTCTCAGCTCCCCAGACGTCCCAACGCTGACTTAACTCAAGAGGCCCCCGAATGTAACCCCCAAGTCTCCAAAGGAACCCTGCATCTCAGCTGTCCCTGATCTCAACCCGCTCCTCAGACGGCCCTCTGGTTTCCGCTACCCCTAGACGTGGCCTTACAGCACACCAGCAACTCCGACCACTGAAAGAACCCAGCCCCGGGGCTTGCTGCAGCCCACAGACCCCCTCAGTCTCTTCCACGCGTGACCCCACAGCAGATGTCCCTGTCTGACCCCCACTGCCCCCACAGACTCACAGTCAGAAGTCCCTGCAGGACTCCCTCCCCCTCCCCGGTCATCATTCTGCAGGGGAGCGCTCTGCTCACACCCGAGCCCAGGCGCTGGGAGCAGGACCAAGGCGGCGACCTCCGGGACGCTTCTGTGCGCGGTTTTGTTTCGGGGTGGCGGGGGTCGGGAGCTGCTGCCTGCGCCCTCTGACTTCTCCCGGAAGGATGGCGGGGAGCGATGTGTCTGGGGCGAGGCAGAGCCCAGAGGAGCGCGGGGTTACGGTCCCAGCCCGAGCCACGCTGCCCCCACCACGCGCCTGGACTTCATCCGGGGGACTAGAAGAGTGGACGCCCAGACACGTCCCCACTGGAACCACCAGGGCGAGAGTGCATTAACGGGTTTCTACGGATGATTTTCCATACGCCGTTTTCCCAGGTCTTTGATGGGTCATGTTGCTATTCTAGAGAAGTTGGTAAAATACTCCATTGAGAGAAAAGATGTGTGAAAATATAGCCAGCGAGCATCCCATGTCCTGAGATGATTTATTTGGTCCCTAGTGTAATCTAGGTTACTTATGTATCTCTGAAAAATCACAGCGGAAGTGGATCTTGTTTTATGCCCATACTACTGTTGACCTGTTCTGGAACAGCTGAAGCAGGATTCTTGATATGCTCATAGCCAGTGCCCCGCTAGCCCTCGATGCGTATTTACCACGTGTTCATTTAGCTGCAATGCCGGGTGCTGTTCTGTTAAAGACACAGCAGGACAAGTGGGCAAATCCCTGTCCTGGGGAGTTTATACTGTGTTCAGGGACACAGACAATAAACAAGTAGGTGTATAATAACATTGCAAGGACTCTGTGCTCTGAAGGAAAATAAAACTGGGGCCACCTGGTGACTGAGGGGAAGCAGCTTTGCAAAGATGTAGGAGAAACGCAGCGTAAGTGGCGATCAGGAGATGACAAAGAACGTGTTCTGAGAACAGCACAAAGGCAGGGGACTGTGGGAGCAGGCCAGGACCTGAGGCTGGCCTTGAAGAGGGCAATGCAGTGTCCTGGGGCCCAGGGGTGATGGGCAGACCCTAGGGATTCTGAGAGACGGAGGGAAGGGATCTCACTCATGGTCATTTACATTCGCGTGTTCTGGAAGCTGTGTAGAAAATAAGCCCCCTTTGTGCACAGAAATCCCCAAAATGAAAGTTAGAACCAATACCCCTTGTTCTGGTTTTCAAATTTGTCAAAATTAACAGGTTTTTCCATTTTTTAAAAGCTACCGTGTGTACCAACTCGGTACTCTGCTGAGTCTCTCCGGCTAATAATTGCAAATTACGTTTATTTACATGGCTGTAGCAAAGATGATCATTTCATTCTCCAGACCAGGACACCTCCCGGTGCACAGAAGAAAGGAGAGCTGGCCCTGCCAAACTGCCGCTGTGCCCTTGCTGGCTGGCCAGTAGGGGGCGACCCTGCGCCTCGCAGCGCTCGCCGCCTCCGACCCTCTCAGCCAGGCACAGGATCCACGTCTTCCTCCTTTCAGCCAGCTTCCGGGTTCAACAGCGTCCCGAGCTGCTGTTGCAAAAACTTCCCTTCCACCCGCGGATGAGCTGGAACCGATCCAAGCGTGCCCAGCGATCTCGGCGAGGCTGCTGCTCTGTCCTCGTGTGGGAACTGGCTAAGGCCATGCCTCAGGCACCCGTGTTTCACTCCTGATCTGATTTGATTTTTCAGCAGCGTGTGGCCCTCGCCTCTCTCCTTCAGTTTTTCGTGTACTAGATGAACACCTTACTAATAAAACGAATGCTTTTCGACCCAGCACTTGGACAGGCTACACTGCCTGCAGCTGGATGTGACAGTCATTGCACACAGAATGGCTTACAACTTGTTATTCCTTGTACAAAACTGTTTATAAATCTGTTTTATAATAAGCAAAATGTATGATAGTAAATTTATAAATAATGTATTTGAACGAGCTGGTATGTTTTTAAAGCATATGTTTCAAATAAATCCATTCTGTGTAGTCTGTTTTAAAACTATTTCAAGTTCGTTTGCGTTCTTAATGAAATCTAGCTGCCCATAGCAAAGCTACCACCCTAGTGAACTGACTCTCAAACCTGTTTCAAACCACACCCCTACTCTGCTTTAAAACTCCCCAACCGCTCCTACCATTGGAAGGACCTAAATCCTATTTTTTTTTTTTAAGATTTATTTATTTATTTGAAAGAGTTACACAGAGAGAGGAGAGGCAGAGAGAGGTCTTCCATCCACTGGTTTACTCCCCATCTGGCCGCAACGGCCAGAGCTGTGCTGTTCTGAAGCCAGGAGCCAGGAGCTTCTTCCAGGTCTCCCACACAGGTGCAGGGGCCCAAGGAATTAGGCCATCTTCCACTGCTTTCCCAGGCCATAGCAGAGAGCTGGATCGGAAGTGGAGCAGCCAAGACTCGAACTAGAGCCCATATGGGATGCTGGCACTGCAGACGGTGGCTTTACCCACTAGGCCACAGCACCAGCCCCCAGGACCCAAATCCTTAACAGGAGCTTCATGCACCTGCATGAAATGGCCTTGTCCCTTCTCACGGCTGAACTACGGCCTCTCCAGATGTGTGCAATGAAGCCCTAACGCCCAGTACCGGAGAACTTGACTGTATTCGGAGACAGGGTCTTTGAAGATCAGATAAGGTAATAGTGAGGTCGTTAGGGTGAGTCTCATCCAGCATGACTGGAATCCTAATAAGAAAGGATTAGGCTGGCATAGAGCAAGGGCCACTTGGAGCCACAGGGAGAAAATGGCCCTTTAAGCCCCTTTAAGCCCAAGGTCGGAGACCTCAGGAGAAACCAACCCTGCTGACGCCTGGATCTTGGACTTGAAAGAGCTGTGAAAACTTTGGAACTGTGCCAATATTCGCTTCTGCTAATTTAATTATGAAATGTAATTTCTCCAGCCCATGGCCCTCTGTTAGTACCACCCTAGCAAACCGGTAACTCCCCAGCTCACTCCGTAACCCCTTTCCCCCCAGGACCAGCAGCAGGGCGCTTCCCCGGTTCCTGACCCTTCTGTACACCTGATAACTGCAAGGCCTTTGCCCTGCGCTCCTCCCTCTTCCTGAAAACTCTTCGCCTATTTCCTCTTCCTCTGATTGACTCCCAATCTTCCCTCATGCTCTCGGTTCCCTTCATTCATTCATTCAACTAACATTCACTCAACTAGTGTTTTTTTTTTTTTTTTTTTTTGACAGGCAGAGTGGACAGTGAGAGAGAGACAGAGAGAAAGGTCTTCCTTTGCCGTTGGTTCACCCCCAGTGGCCGCTGCACTCCCGGGCCACAGCAGAGAGCTGGCCTGGAAGAGGAGCGACCAGGACAGAATCCGGTGCCCCATAGGGACTAGAACCCGGTGTGCCTGCGCCGCAGGCAGAGGATTAGCCTAGTGAACCGCGGCACCAGCCAACTAGTATTTATTTAACCAGAGCCTAGCAAGGTAGTACATCTTGAGCGTGTGGCAGCACCAAAGCGTGGTCCCTGCCCTCGCTCGGCTCGCCGTCCTCCCCGATTGAGCCGGGATGCTCGGCTGAAGACCCTTGTATTTCAGTGTTCCTGTGACACTTAGGCATTGCTAGTGAATTTTCTCCCCCTATTATAAGCTCTCCTACCGGAATCTACTTCGGCTTCCTGCAGCTTCCGCAGCATCAGCACAAACCCAGTGGCTTTAAACAATACACGTTTCATCGCTTACTCTTTGGGGGACAGACATCTAAAAATCAATATCACTGAGCCAAAGTCCAGGTGTAGGCAAGGCTACCCTCCCTCTGGAAGAATCAATCCATGCTTTGCCCCCCAACTTTGGTGGCTGCCGGCGTTCCTTGGATTGTGCTACACTTCAGTCTTCCAGGCCAGCAGCTACTAAACCCTCTCTGCTCCATCGTAGCATTTTCGTCCCCTCTGTGCGTGCCAAGTCTCCCTCTGCCTTCCTCCTATAAGGATACAGATGATTGCCTTCAGGGCCACCTGGATATCCAGGATGACCACTCCCCTTTAAGGTCCTCAACTCAGTCACACCTGCAGAATCGCCTTTGCCCCGGAAGGGAACATTCACAGATACCAGGCATTAGGACGTGGGTATTGTGAGGGTGGGGGTGGGGCATTTCCCTCCTCCTCTATATTCTGAACTCCACAAAGGCAAGGATTATATGCACTTCTTCATTTTCGCTAAGCAATGGGTGATTCAGGAGCACAGATATTTAGCAAATATCGGTTGCATAAATAAGTCATAATAACTGCATTTAGTATTGCACCTTACAGCACTTTCCAATTTTATTCTCATTTATATATTCATTTACTGTCCATTTTCACTACGTGGGGACAAGAATTCTGGTTTGTTTTATTCTAACCATCTCCCACCCAAAGCAGAATCCCTGGCCCAGTGAATGTTCAGTGAATATTTGAACATTCCTAAGTGAATGAATAAAGGTGTGGTAGCAATTACAAGGACGGTGAGAGTCTTGGTATCAGGCAGGAAAAAGACAAGTGTTCAACTGCCTGGAGCACCATCACCAGGAACCAAGCCATCCAGCAGAAAGCTTGAGGCTGGGGCTGGCGCCAGGCATCCCATACCCACCAGTCCAAGTCCCGGCTGCCCCACTTCTGATCCAACTCCCTGCAAACGCACCTGGGACAGCAGTGGAAGATGGCCCAAGTGCTTGGGCCCCTGCACCCACATGGGAGACCTGGAGGAAGCTCCTGGCTCCTGGCTTTGGCCTGGCCCAGTCCTGGCTGTTACAGCCATTTGGGGAGTGAACTAGTGGATGATCTCTCTCTCTCTCTCTCTCTCTCTCTCTCTCTCTCTAACTTTCAAATAAATAAATAAATAACTCTTGAATTAAAAAAAAAAATCTTGAGGCTGTTGTGCAGTGCCCCAGACCTGGGCACTCAACAAGGACTGACTGGCACACTCTGTGCAGAACATAGATCTGCTGGGGCCGGCGCAGTGGTTCAGCGGGTTAACACTCTGGCCTGATGTGCCAGCATCCATATGGGCGGCGGTTCTAGTCCCAGCTGCTCCTCTTCCAGTCCAGCTCTCTGTTATGGCCTGGGACAGCAGTAGAAGATGTTCCAAGTCCTTGGGCCCTGCACCCATGTGGGAGACCAGGAAGAAGCTCCTGGCTCCTGGCTTTGGATCGCGCAGCTCCGGCCATTGCAGCCATCTGGGAAGTGAACCATCGGATGGAAGACCACACTCTCTCTCTGTCTCTACCTCTCTCTGTAACTCTGTCTTTCAAATAAATGAAATAAATCTTTAAAAAAGAGAGAAAATGAAATAGATCTGCTTGCTGTGACTGGTAGAGCAAAAAGAAGAGCTATTCTTCAGACGAGAATGAGCCAACAACATGGGGCTGCATTTCAAGAGAATAACCTGTGGGATTGCTAAGATCTTTGGAAATAAAATACACTTTCTTTAACCAAAACGGGACTTTTTGGTGCAGGTGTTTGATGTAGCAGTTAACATGCTGCATCCCACGTCACAGTGCCTGGGTCAAGTCCCAGCCTTACTTTTGATTCCAGCTTCTTTGCTAAGACGCTCTATGGGAGGCAGCAGTGGTGACCCAAGTGACCGGGTTCCTGCCATCTCACGGTAGACCAGAGTGAGCTCCAGACTCCCGGCTTCAGCCTGGCCCAGGCCTAGGCGTTGAAGGCATTTTAGGAATAAGCCAGCAGATGGAAGCTCTCTCTCTCTCTCTCTCTCTGGGTATCTTTTTATTTATTTATTTATTTTTTGACAGGCAGAGTGGACAGTGAGAGAGAGAGAAACAGAGAGAAAGGTCTTCCTTTGCCGCTGGTTCACCCTCCAATGGCTGCCGCGGCCGGCGCGCTGCGGCCGGCGCACCGCGCTCATCCAATGGCAGGAGCCAGGTACTAGGTGCTTTTCCTGGTCTCCCATGGGGTGCAGGGCCCAAGCACTTGGGCCATCCTCCACTGCACTCCCGGGCCACAGCAGAGGGCTGGCCTGGAAGAGGGGCAACCGGGACAGAATCCGGTGCCCCGACTGGGACTAGAACCCGGTGTGCCGGCACCACAAGGCAGAGGATTATCCTGTTGAGCCACGGCGCCGGCCTCTCTCTCTGTATCTTTTACTGTCTCCCTGATTCTCTTTTAAATAGTATTTAAAAATAAATTTTAGAATATTTTAAGAGATCCTTTTAGTGTATTTGTGTATCTGTCATCCATTGAAGAAAACACCAGAGAAGCATCCATTCATTATCAAATGATGAAATTTGGGAAGCCCCGGGGAGAATCAGTGATTTTGCTCAAAGGCAGTGTTGCTGCCTTGCTGGAGCCCCCTTGTGGGGGACTGGCCTGTGCACTGAGGAAGCTCTGTCATCCCTGAGCCCCAAATCTCAGCAGTACTCACCAGTTCCTGCGAAAACCAGAAAGGCTTTGCCGGTCCCACTTTCAAAACCTCTCCTAGGACTATTGCTGTCCATGGTTAAGAAGCACTTACCAAGGGTGGCATTGTGGTGTAGCAGGTAAAGCTGCCACCTGCGACATGTGGACACTGTTCAAGTCCCAGCTACTCCACTTCCAATCAGCTTCCTGCTAATGTGTCTGGGAGAGCAGTGGAGGATGGCCCAAGTACTTGGGACCCTGTAGCCCTGTAGAAGACCCAGAAGAAGTTCCTGGCTCCTGGCTTTAGTCTGGCCCAATCCAAGTCATTGCAGTCATTTAGGGAGTGATCTAGACAGAATCTCTCTCTCTCTCTCTCTCTCTCTCTCTCTCTCTCTCTCTCTTTCTCTCTTTCTCTCTTTCTCTCTTTCTCTCTCTGTCTTTCAAATAAATGAAATAAACCTATTTTTAAAAAGAAAGAAAAAGGGGCTCACACTGTGCTGTGGTGGGCTAAGCCTCCTCCGGAGATGCCAGACGCTGGAGTCCCATATGGGCACTGGTTCAAGTCCCAGCTGCTCCTCTTCTGATCCAGCTCTCTGCTATGACCTGGGAAAGCAGTAGAAGATGGGCCAAGTGCTTGGGTCCCTGCACCTGCTTGGGAGACCCCGAGGAGCCTCCTGGCTCCTGGCTTCAGATCGGTGCAGCTCTAGCCATTGCGGTCGTTTGGGGAGTGACTCTCCCTCTCTCTGTAACTCTACCTCTCAAATAAATAAGTAAAATTTTTAATAAAAAAATGTTTACAATGTACTAGTTTAAAAAAAAAAAAAAAGAATACCTGGCAATCCCTCCAGCCAGGGCCTGTGGCAGAAGAGAAAGAGCACCTTCCAGTTGTTAGTCTGGCTTGTAAAGCAGGGGGTGGTGCCTCTCCAGGCGTGAAGACACCTGGGAAATACATGGCACTTCCACAAGCTCCACGGCCGTATTCTCACCAAGTCCCCTAGGTCCTGGATGAAGTAGATGCAGCCCAGGAAGAGGGCATTTTCCTTGACAACGGGGAGGGTAGAACTGCATGGCTGGGAGTGGTTTGCAGGTACTTCCAGCTCAACAATCCTAAACTAACTTCCTGCCAATGTATCCCACATCAATTTCTCTGTGCAATCAAGAAGATAACTATAAACATTATGGATTTATTGCCCTGTAGGACATTAACCATGTTGTATCTAACTTACCAGTTTTATTCCAGAATGTTTTTCTCTTATCAGTTTCCATCAGTTTCTTATGCCTTCCTTTGGATTCTTCTAATTCTTTCAATAATTAATTAAATCTTTGCACATGCTCACCACACATGTAGTTGTATAAGAGTTATGTTTTCACTCTCAGAATTATATTTTGATAAACTCACCATGCTACAGGGACTGTTGAATGAAAAACTTCACGTAAGTTTGATTCAGCAGAGTTTAATGGGCAAAGGACAATTTGTGAATTGGGCGGTCCTCTGAGCAAGAGTTTCATCGAGCTCCATCCCACAAGGTAGACGGGCAGCATCTATGCATGGAAAGCAGAAGCGAAGTAAGAGGATGGCTTGATTGATTTCCTTATTACCATTTGCCTTATTTGAACGTGGTCTGATCACTTGGCTGCCAGTGATGGATCAAAGCCCATCTACTATGATTGGCTGAGACTCAGCTGTTGCCAAAGTGTACCCCTAACTCAGGCTTCCAGTTCATCTACACCTTACATTGGGTTGCCCTTCATCAGGGACTCATGGTATAGCAGCAGCCTCAGGCCAACCTTAGTTTAATTGAATAGGTCATTCAAAGGATAACTTAGCTTTTTAAGTGCTGGGAGACTCAATGAGGAATTCTTGAGCTGAGCACTTGTATTCTCAGTACTTAACACAGTACACATACAATTGCTACTTGCTTAGTGAGTAAGCTGATCAAAATGAAAGACTCTAATTAGTTTTCATGAGCTGAATACTTACTGTGTGCCAGACACTGTGCCAAACTCTCCACGAATCCTCACACTGCTGGTATGAAGCAAATCTCCTGGCACATGCGTCAAGTCAACTTGTGTGTCTTGCCATTCTTCCTGGCACTGAATACGCCTTGGTATTATGTAATGTGATCTGGATGTTCCCACTGGCTCCCTCAGTGAGTGATTTGATTTGTTTGATTAGTTGAAAGTGTAATTGAGGACAAGGTCACCAAGTTCATTTCCAATCAATGAGTAAGCTTTGGTCCAGTTACCTGGTTATAAATGGGTTTCATAACCCTCTTACCCACACAGCAAACATTGATGTGGACTGTTTGTCAACCACTTGGCTGACTGACTTTTCCCTATATTTGGTGTAGAGTAAGGTTAGTTTTTGGAGACCAGGTACTTAGCTTGAAGCCTTTCCATAAGGAAAGGAATAACTCTTGCTTTTTGCTATGGAGTTATCTTCTAATTCCTTACTAGAAAAGCAATAATCCCTCCTATGGTCTGAACAGGATTTGGCTTCCCAACTCCTGCAGATAGATGTCTAAGTCCTAAAGTCATGGATTGATGGTGCTAACAGGAAGGAGTCTTGATCCAATATGATGGATGGGGCCCTTGGGAAGTGATTGGATTACATTAGGTTGCTGGGCAGAGCCCCGTGGTCTGATTACAATGGCTTTGTAGGGAGAGACGCATGTCCACAGGGCGGGTGAGTGTGTGGTCTGTCTCTCTGCTCTCTGATTGCCATGTGGCCCTTCCTCTGCAGATATTCTGCCACCTACCGCCTTCACTGGGTGCCAGTACAATGAAGGCTGCTCAGCCTTGGACCATGAACTTCCAAAACCAGGAGTGCAAATAGACCTTGGCCTTTAGAGAGAAGCTGCTCTCAGCTTTTTCCACTGTTGTGATGGAAATCTGGCTAACCAATCCCCAGTCCGCTACGTGACCATCCATCCATCAAGCAAAACAGAGCTGTCGCTCACCCTTTGCTTGGTCAGCTCTCGCAGCTTCACACATAGTGCTGCACTTTAAGAAATCTGCATGTAAATTCTTTAGCAGTAACTACCAGGAAGCCACTTCTGTGAGTCTACTGCATTACTTAAGTCTGTTTTTTTTTTTTTCTTCAACCATCTGCCCCTGATGCTAGAAATATCAAGCCCTGAGCTGTGTAATTGGGTCAACAAGTAGGCCTCTGGAGTCAGACAATCCTGGGTTCAAAAATGAGTCCTCCATCTTACTGGCTGTGTGATCTTGGTAAGATTATTTAACCTTTCTGAATCTCAGTTCATAACCCCATAAAACAGGATAATGGTACCACTATGAGGAACTTTTATGAGGATTAAATGAAGCAATATTTGCGAAGCACTAATCTGATACTCACTGTGTTATTAATTTCCAGCACCAAAATATTATTTTTATCAATCTGGCTCCAGGATAGATGAAGTATGTACTGATGAAAAATGTCTCATTATGTCTCGGTAAGTAGACTTTGGCACAATTCTATGCTTTGGCACTCCTTGAATAAATAGGACTGTAAACAAGGCTGTCTGTCTTTGATGAACAGGTTGTTCCTAAGTTATTGATGTCTAAAGACTTCAAGTAGAAAACTAGTTGATGCGATTTGCTGATTAATACAGTAGCTTAGATCCAGATATCAATGTCATATTCTTGATATTTTGGTGGATTTGGGGGCCGTGGGCAGCTCTGCCTTGAAATGACTTTCTCTTTTGTAACTTTTAAGTTGACAAGTAACAATTGCATATATCTAGATGTACGACATGATCTTTTGCTGTATGTGAACATCATGGAATTCAGTCCGGGAATGACTCTTGACAAGAGTTAGCCATACTCACTGGGTCCCATAAAAGAGGTCTGACAACCAGCTGTCTAGGGTGGTGACAGAGAACAGGGTGGACACAGACTTTGCCTGTTACTATTGTACCTACTGGGCCTCACTCAGCACAGGGTTGGTTCTCCCCACAGGAAAGGGAACCACGTCCCTGGACCCATGGGCTGGCAGATCGAGTCAACTCACCTCCTACTTCCTGCCAGAGCACAGACTTTCCTCCTGGGAGACCCCCATTGCCCTCCCCCGGGCCAGGAGAGGACCAGAGGCCGTTAGAGCGTGCTTCTGCCGCTGTCACCCTGTGAATTTGCATTCTTTAGGAAAAACTTCTTCCAGCTCCATACCTGGAATTAGGTGGTCAAATCACATGTTCCTCTTTCTCCTTTGATTCCTCTTCTTTGCTACTATAAACTCCTCTGTCTTTCTATTCAATTATTTTTTTTTTTACTTTCTACTTTATTTCCCTCAACACTGGCCAGGAGTTTATTGAGGGCACAGTCACCATATTATTTATTTCTGCAGCCTACAAAATGCCTACTATAAGCCAAGTGTAGAATAAGCATATCACAACTATAGTTGAACTAAGTTAAATCGTTGTTTTTTAAATCTATGCAGTAGACCTACAGCAAATTGCTATACCACAGACTAAATTACTCTACAGTCAACTGTTGTGGATACCTGTGTAGCTGGCCTTATACCTCACATGTATTCCCTGTAGATAATTGGCTAAGTGAACTTTCATAAATTGAGTGTTCGTTCCAAGTACTTACATTATCATCTGGGAGATGTTAGCATCAGAGACTTTTTTTTCCTTCCTCGCCTCCCATCTCGCATCTCTCCAACTCTTCCAATTCTTCCCCAGTACAAAAGTCAATAGATGGGGCCAGTGCTGTGGCACAGTAGGCTAAGCCTCACCAGTTCGAGTCCCAGCTGCTCCACTTCTGATCTGGTTGTTTATCGCCTGGGAAAGCAGTGGGAGATGGCCTAAATGCTTGGGCCCCTGCACCCCCATGGGAGACCCAGAGGAAACTTTTGGCTTTGGATCAGCCCAGCTCCAGCCGTTGTCACCATACTTGGGGAGTGAACTAGTGGATGAAGGACCTTTCTCTTGTTTCTCTCTCTCTCTCTCTCTCTAACTCTACCTCTCAAATAAAAAAAAAGTCAATAGCTCATTTGACTGTAATATTTATTACTCATATATAATTGTGGTAGTGTTTTGAGATTACGCATCCACAGTTCCATCCACAAACTTGTAAAAGCAACACTGGAGTAGTGTTGGAGGGAGTCCCATTAGAAAGCTAAGCATCAGTCCTGATTGAAGGTTGTCAGTCCAGCTTTGGTTTCATTGGGGATTCTTTCACCAAGCCCCTAGGTGGATTGAGTCACCCCTCTTGGATATTTTTGGGGACTATGGCTATCTCACTGTGTACAGCTGCCCTGGCAATGTTCAAGCCAATCACCACAATGCAGTAGATTTGAAATGGACACGAATATTCAGAATGGGGAGCAGTGAAGTCAGTTCATAGAAGATAGGATCATCCAAACACAGGCTTCTGCTCATAGACTTGGGGCCTGTGCTGTCTCTCTACTCCTCCGGCCTAACATATAAATGTAGAGATCACTATTCAAAAGCAATACTCCTATTTATGAAAGGGTTTTCTAAAAGGTTCCTTCTAAGAAACCCTGCTGCTTTTAAGATAGAAAACTTTCCCATAGGGAACAAAAGCAGAAGCTAAAGGTTATACAATATGTCGCCTGATGGATGTGGAGGTGGGGCTGGCAGTGGGATGGGACAAGTGGCAGCTGACTCTCCGCTCAGCATCACCACCTAGGAAGAGTGGGCTTCACTGGCTGGTTCGCAGCCTGCCCTCTGTTCTTGCAGAGAGACAGTGGAGGAAATACGCAGTGTATACAGCCTCAGGCACCATTTGTCAAGCGTGGTTCTTCCATCTCAGAGCAAGCTAAACCCACATCTGCCTATGAGGCTGAAGTTACATGGACTTCAAACCACCAGTGACCGGATGTCAACTGAGCCTGAACTGGGGATGACCACAGGGGCTGGAGTGACTACGTAAGCAGGCCACAGACACAAAGCCGTAGCTCCTAGGCCCATTGGTTTATACCCAGCTCCTCCCACGACATCAGCCTCTTTCTGGCTTGGGGTGGAAGATGCCATGAGGCGAGAGTGACCTCAACTTTGAACATTCCAGCTGGCAGCACAAGATCCTGTCTCTCCATTTTCTTCTCCCCTGGAGTGTCCTTCGCACATACTCGCCACACCAATGTATCCTCCTTCATCTCCAGACACACCCCAAGTCCTATCTTCTCCAGGAAGTGTCTGTGGCCCCAGCAGTTCCATGCATGCTAGATGCCGTGCTGAGAGTTTTATGCTCATCATTCCGCTGAATTCCTACTACATCCTACTCGGCAGGAATAATTATTCCCTGCAAGCAGAAATGGAAATGAAGTCTCCCTGGGGGTTAAAATATGTTCTCATGGCTTCAAAAATTGCAGAGATAGGATTGGAGCAGGCCTTCATGACTCCCAAGTCTATGCTCTTAAGCACTTTCTACACAATGCCCCTCCCCAAATAACCCCCTTTACTATGGAAGGTTCTTTGAAGGAAAGGATATAATCTTTTCTTTTTTTTTTTAAGACATTTTTTATTTATCTGAAAGACAGAGTTCCACAGATAAAGGGAGAGGCAGAGAGACAGAGAAATCTTCCATCTGCTGTTTCACACCTCAAATGGCCACCACAACTGGAGCTGGGCCAGTCCGAAGCCAGGAGCCAGGAGCCAGGAGCTTCTTCTAGGTCTCCCGTGTGGATGCAGGGGCCCAAGCACTTGGACCATCCTCCACTGCTTTCCCAGTTGCATTAACAGGGAGCTGGACTGGAAGTGGAGCAGCCAGGACTCAAACTGGTGCCCATATGGGATGCTGGCAGTGCAGGCAGTGACTTAACCTACCATAACACAGCATCAGCCCCAAAGTAAAAAAAAAAATTATTTATTTGAAAGTCAGAGTGTGGGGGGGGGGGGGTAGACAAAGAGAGAGCTTCCATCTACTGGCTCACTCCCCAGATGGCTGCCACAGCTAAGCCTGGGTCAGGCTCAGGAGCCAGGAGTTTCTTCCGGGTCTCCCGTGTGGGTGCAGGGCCCAATCACTTGGACCATCTTCCGCTGCTTTCCCCAGGCCATTAACATAGAGCTGGATCAACAGTGAAGCAGCAGTACTCGAAGTGTCACCCATATAGGATGCCGATATCGCAGGCAGTGGCTTTACTTGCTATGTCACAATGTCGGCCCCAGGGTTAATATCTTGCAGTTCTGTGCTCGTATGGGCCCATGTTGCAGAATTACACAGAGTGATTAACACAATTTCCCATTCATTATGGGGTCAGGGAAGGCTGCGGTGATTGAGCTCAGTAAGGAAAAGAAATGAGAACGCGCTAAACAGCAGGCACCTGGATTTGAAGATGTTATGTCGCTCAGTGCTCTGTGGTGGGCACTTTGGTTCTGACAGTTTGCTGGGCTTGGAAACTGTGCAAATTCTGTAACTCACCCAATTCCACTCCCCCGATGAGCTGGGGGAACAGAGATTTCCCACACCCTCCAATTCCTAGTTGCACTGCGCTCCTTGCCCACACCATGAGCTTTCTGATTCCAAGCCAGACCCACAGTTAAATCTGATTCCCCATGGCAGCACTGCCAGCCATTCACTCTTTTTCCTGAGACTGTGTTTTAGAATTTAAGGTCACTAAATACATATTAAAGAGAGGGGACTGCCAAGTTTCAAAAGGGCAGGAACAATCCTTGGCCTCCCACCAGAGATGAAAGGCCATTTCCTGGAGGGGAGGAGGGGAACTGGAGCCCCATAGACAAATAACCTGGCCACAGGGTATAAACTCAGGGGAGCTGGGGACAGAGGCCACTGCCAGGCAGTCTCCTTCCTGACAGTGGCGGAAGATCCCGTGTCACCACCCCCACCCCCACCCCGCCAAGATGAAGCTGCTGTGGCTGTGTCTGGGGCTGATTCTGATCTGTGCCCAAAAGCGAGGAGATGCGCACAGCCACTCGGAGGTGTCCCAGGTAGAGTGGGCGAGGATGGCAACTCTTGCCTGTGGGGGCTGCTTCAAAGCATTCTTTTTCTTCTTTATTTTCTTCTTCTTTTTTTTTTTTTCTTATTAATTTAAGAGACAGAAGGATAGGCCGGTGCCCCGGCTCACTTGGCTAATCCTCCACCTGCGGTGCCGGCACCCCGGGTTCTAGTCCCAGTTGGGGTGCCGGATTCTGTCCTGGTTGCTCCTCTTCCAAGCCAGCTCTCTGCTGTGGCCCGGCAGTGCAGTGGAGGATGGCCCAAGTGCTTGGGCCCTGCACCCCATGGGAGACCAGGAGGAAGCACCTGGCTCCTGCCTTTGGATCAGCGTGGTCATTGAGGGGTGAACCAACAGAAGGAAGACCTTTCTCTCTGTCTGTCTCTCTCTCTCTCACTGTCCAGCTCTGCCTGTCAAAGAGAGAGAGAGAGAGAGAGAGAGAGAGAGACAGAAAGACAGAGGACTCCCACCTGCTGGTTCACTTCCCAAAAGCCCACAATGCCTGATGCCTGGAGCCCAGAACCCAATTCAGGTTTTCCACATGGGTGACAGGACCTACCTACCCTCCCAGGGTGCACATTAGCAGAAAGCTAGGATTGGGAGCTGGATGGGGGCGTCCTAGCCAGGATCTTAACTGTTGCGCCAAACACCCACTCCCGGTTTGGAGAATTCCAAAGTCAGGTGGGTTCTGCTGCAGGGCAAGGAGTCCTTAGCCTGTTAAACTAAAGGCATGGTTTCAGACCTTGGACTAGGAGCAATTGTGCCATACTAAATGATGACAGTGCCTGGGGACCTCCCCTCTCACTGGATGTAGTTCTAATCCCATCTTTCCGTCATCACTATGAGCCCTGGCTCAGGGTTCAAGGGCAGAAGTGTCCATGTGGCATCTCCTCTCCTGTTCTCTTTTTTTTCGTGTTTTTTTTTTTTTTTTTTTGACAGGCAGAGTGGACAGTGAGAGAGAGAGAGAGAGAGAGAGAGAGAGACAAAGGTCTTCCTTTTGCCGATGGTTCACCCTCCAATGGCCGCCGCGGCCGGTGCACAGCGGCTGGCGCACCGTACTGATCCAATGGCAGGAGCCAGGTGCTTCTCCTGGTCTCCCATGGGGAGCAGGGCCCAAGCACTTGGGCCATCCTCCACTGCACTCCCGGGCCACAGCAGAGAGCTGGCTTGGAAGAGGGGCAACCTGGACAGAATCCGGCGCCCCGACCGGGACTAGAACCTGGTGTGCCGGCACCGCAGGCAGAGGATTAGCCTAGTGAGCCGTGGCGCCGGCTCTCTCCTGTTCTCTTACCCAGTCATTTCATTTCTTTGCAGATTTCAGGAGAGTGGCATTCTGTTCTGTTGGCCTCTGACCACAGGGAAAAAATAGAAGAAAACGGCAGCATGAGGGTTTTTGTGGAATACATTCATGTCTGGGAGAACTCTTCTCTATCCTTTAAGTTCCATACACCGTAAGTGTGGCCTTCTTGAGTTGGGAAGGGAAAAATGGAAGCCTGGGTGTTATTCATGCACAAGCATATGTATGTACATACATGTGAACATAGGTACACGTATGTGCACATGTAACCACACATATGCTGAGCCTGGGTCCGAAATTAGAGTCCCTCACTGGGCATTGATTCAGGACTCAGTGGGCCCCAGGCTTTTGAAAAGATTCAAAGGCAGGATTTGGTGACAGGAATACATTTATTGAGAGTGGGACAAGCAGGGGGCAGAGGGATGTCAAAGTCATCAATATCGTGCTGGTAGCACCAACACATGGAATCAACGGCCTGAGCTTGAATCCATCTCCTGCAGGCCGTGTGAGCAAGAACATTCAGGCCTTCCATTTCCATTTCCCCGTGGGGAAAAGGAGACGGTGACAATTCTCCCACTGGGTTTTTATGAGGACCGAGCCTGGGAATATTTGTAAAGAGCTCACTTGAGAAATTGGCATGTGGTGAACACTCAGTCAGCAATCCAGGCAAGAGCATATGTTACAGGAATAGTAAAGTGATAAGTGGGGACTATTAGAATGATCAACTAGATGTGTAAGTTCTTCAAATGTCAGACCAAGTGAAGTAATATCAATCTGAGCTCTTTGATAATTGTGCCAAAAATGTTCAGAAATGGAATAAGAAAGTCGAGTAAGAATAGAAGGTGAGGGAACCAGCCTCATTAATATCTCTTGGGCATCCATTTATTCTGTTTTCCAGTGTAAATGGAAAATGTACTGAACTTTTTTTAACATGTGACCCAACAGAAGACGACCGTGTATATACTGTTGAGTGTAAGTATACCCCCCAAAATTCCTTCCTAAATTCTGCTTTCATCTACAAGGAATTTACTATATCTCTATATCTTCAAGATCTTTATCAAGTTCTGACAAATGCTTATTTAGGTCATATAATGCTGGGCACCTATGAGCCAGCATCCCTGCTGTGTTCATCATGGAAGAAACTTGCCTATACAAGGCAATGCCCAGCACATAAAACCATCAGATGATAAAGAAGCGATTTGGTCCTATCTACCACCTGCCATGCAAGGGAATTCTCAGGAAAAACAGCCAATTGGCAGGACAGCTTCCCATTCCCTGTGTCTTTGTGGTGGTCACTGCCATGGCTAAGTTCTCAGGATGCCGCACTGGGCATGTGATGCCAGCAGCACTTAGAGGGAGTTGGAGACACATCCCTGAGAAAGCTGCTGAGGGTCTCATGGAAGACAAGGGTGAGCTGCTGCTGTGGTTAAATTTTTCTACCATTGGAGGTCTATCTAGCAGGATCCCTTTCCATAGAAGTCACTCGTGTAGCCTAGGAGATGCACAGAGGAGGCATTAGCCATCCTCCCTCTCTGTCCTTTCCGGAACACGCACTTGAACTTGTGTTTGGGAAACAACAGGTGAAGGATTTCAATTGCTTCCCATGGACCAAAGAAGTTCTGAACTGTGTTCTTCCCTCCACAGATGATGGATACAATGTCTTTAGCATCCTTGACATGGTCCCTGATGACTATATTATTTTCCATCTCATAAATTACAACAATGGGGCAACTTTCCAGCTGATGGAGCTCTACGGTAGAGTTTTTTCATGCTGCCACTAATCTTGGGGTGGGGATTGGGGAAGGAAGAAACCCTGAATTCAGAGTGGTCTCATCATGGATGGTCTCCCCCACCCCCCGAGAAAGACAAGTGCTCGTCTTTGGTAAGCCTGTAGGCTTGGTGTTGGGAAGACCATAGAACCTGGCATTGAGCCAAAAGTGTATCCCAACGATGTCAAGTTCAGGATGTTAATGTCACACCCCCGAGACCCCTCCCTGAGCCCCAGTTGGTGCCTTTCATTTCCCCTTCCATCTGAAGCCCCATTGCCCCATCCACCTCCAGGACTCACACACAAGACACAGCACTTACTGTCACTCATTCCGCAGGCAAAGGACTGGATGTGAGACAGGAAATCAGGGAAAAGTTTGTGCAGTTGTGTCAAGAACGTGGAATTGTTGAGGAAAACATACTGGACCTAACCAAAGTCGGTAAGTTCAGCTGTCTGGCTATAGTGTTCTGAATTCCCATGGGACCAAAGGAGCCATCCAAGGGAAGGCAACACCCACATTCTGTCCCCTTGTTCTCCTGCTATGGAATCACCGGGTCCTTTTTGGGAACCCACCGGGGTTGGTGCCTGAACATGTTCTGTTCCACCTGCACAGATCGCTGCCTCTACGCCAGAGACGGCGGAGCTGCCTAAGCCTTCAGGTTGGTGACCTCGGAGCCCAGCGGCAGGGGGTGGGCCAGCGCCTTGTAGAGCATTAGGGGTTTGGGCTCAGATTACTGTAAAAATAATTTGATAAGGAGGCTAGTGGTGGCGGTGGGGGAGAAGGGTGTAGAGTTTGACATTTGGAGCTGGGGGATCTGGGCTCAGGACCCCATCCTTTCATGAGCTTTTGAGCAAAATGTCAAGGGTGGGGACCTTCTGGCCCGAGGGCCATCTAAGGCCCAGGAGCCATCTGATCTGGTCCTGCTGAGGCAACCACAGGCGCAACTCGAAACTCAATTGATCTACAGCAGGCTGATTGCTAAGGGGACAATTTTGTGTGGTTGGTGAATGATGCTACAGGCATCCATCTGGCCCTGGACAGAGCAAAGGTTCCCCAGCCCTGGAAGCAGCAGAAGACAGTGGGCTCTGCCTTCCAAGCGTACTGTAGGGCGGCAGGCTGGTGAGGAGGGCTCAGGAACCTGTACTGGGCCACACGGAACCACGGCTGCAGGCCCCAAATGCAAAACGTAGGAGGGTGTGAGTACGAAACGCCCACCTGTCTCTGGGTTGGGGATCCGTGTTCCCAAAGCCAGGCTGTCATCCCACTCTCCAGTGTAGGACACAAATGTCTTCCCTGAGGCTGGGCACACCCTCAGGTCAAATCCCAGCACAGCCCTGTCTGCTCCGAGCTTCCTCGTCTGTCTCCTACCCCAGATTTATCATAGGGCTTCATTCAGATGAAATACGCGGACATCTTAGCCACTTGCATGAAGGAAGTAGTTACCCAAGATAGCCAGGCTTCTGTCAGTATCCCTCAACCCGTCAGAAACTCTTCCAAACTTCTAAGGCTGAAGTTGGCAGAAACCAGCCTTGGATTCCTTTCTCTCTTATAGATTCAGTTGGGGCTGAGGTTAAAATGGAATAAGCAATAGGAAAAACAAACAAAAAAAATCATTTCCTTGGTGCCCCTCCTCCCCATCTTGTGGAAAGTAGGCTAAGCTAGCGCGCAGGCGTAGAGCCAGTCCGTCAGCCCCTTGGACTAGAACGTTGCTTCACCCTTGGTTCAATCCGAGTGCGGCTCAGCAAGCATCTGTATCCTCTTTCCCCTCCGCCTGTTTAGGGCCAAGTGCATGCGTCCCCGCCTGGGCTCCGGCTTCTTCCCTCCCCCGCCCCCACGGCCTCCTGTGTCAAGTGCTGGGGCCTGATTCCTATCACTAGGTCTGCGTGCTGCAGCTGAAGGAACATCCCTGGTTGCCATTGATCCACCAGCAATCAAAGATCGAGTCGGGATTTCTGAGTCTGCCACACCCAGGGGAAGCCTACATGCACAAGCTCTCCCTCTGCACACTCAATAAATGAGCCGCCTTGCATCGAGTGCTGTGTCTCTGTGTCTGGGAGATGCGGGGCTAACAGACCCAAGGGAGGGACTCTCTTGGTCGTGCATTCGCCATCCCCTTCTGACTTCTCCAACTCTCCTCTGAGTCCCAGGGTGTTCCCTCTGTGCAGCGATTATCCAACCATCACCCCAGGTCCTTGGGAGTGTGGCTTGTGCTGCGACTTGCCCATTTCTTATGGCCAGATAAACCCAGGATACACACACACCATAAGAATAGAAGGCCTGCGTGGCCAGTGTTATGCACACTAGGTTTAAGCAGCCACCTATGATGCCAGCATCCTGTATGAGTGCCGGTTGGAGTCCCAGCTGCTGCTCCACTTCCGATCCAGCTCACCGCTAATGCTCTTGGGAAAGCAGCAGAAGATGGCCCAAGTCCTTGGGACCCTGCCATCCATGTGAGAGATCCAGATGGAGTTCTAGGCTCCTGGTTTTGGCTTGGCTCAGCCTTGGCCACTGTGAGCATTTGAGATTTGAGTAGTGAATCGGCAGATGGAAAATGTCTCTCTCTCTCTCTCTCTGCCTTTCAAATAAATAAATAAATACATCTTTAAAAAAAAAAAAGAATATATTGGGGCTGGTATTGTGGCATTGTAGGTTAACCTACCACCTGCGATGCCAACATCCTTTATGGGCACCAGTTCAAGTCCTGGCTGCTCCACCTCTGATCCAGCTTATTGTTAATGGCCTGGGAATAGCAACAAATGATGGCCATGTGATGGGGCCCCTGCATCCACATGGGAGACCTGTAAGAAGTTCTTGGCTCCTAATTTCAGTCTGGTCCATTGCAAACATGTGGAGAGTGAACCAATGGATGAAAGACCCCTCCCTCTCTATCTCTCTTTCTCTGTCTCTCCCTCCCTCTATCCCTCTGTAACTCTGCCTTTCAAACAGATAAAATAATTAAAAGAAGCTACTGGCTCCTAGTTTCAGTCTGGCCCAGCTCTGGTTATTGTGGCCATTTGAGGAATAAACCAGTGTATGGAAGATCTCTCTCTCTCTCTTTCTCTCTCTCTCTCTGTCTTTCCTCTCTCTATAACTCTTTCAAATAAAATAAATAAATCTTCTTTAAAATTCCATTCTTTTCCTTAATAGACCTGATTTCAAAACGCACTATACATGATATACTTTAAATAGAATTTCATGAATGTGGAAATGTGTTTTCTCTTTTGTTGTATACATATCTACATAATACCCTTGATTTTGCCTCTTGACCTGCAATGTCTAAAATATTCACCATAGTCTTTTTTAAAATAATGTTTGAGTTTTCTTTTATTGTCTATTTTTACTACACTTGATCTTAGCCAAAAGACCTATTTTTATTTTTGAGTGTCAGACAGAGAGAGATCTTCCATCTGCTGGTTTTCTCCCCAAATGCCTGCAACATCGTGGCTGGGCCAGGACAGAGCCAGGAGCCCAAAACCCAGTCTTTTTTTTTTTTTTAAGATTTTTTAATTTATTTATTTGACAGGTAGAGTTACAGACAGGGATAGAGAGAGAGAGAGAGAGAGAGAAAGTATCAGGAACCCTCGCCAGCAAGGGTCCGACCCACGGATTCACGCACGACACGACCGCTGTTTGATCGGTTCTCAAAGAACTTTTATTTATAGTGATAGAAGAAGGAAAGGAGAGAAAGAGAGGGAAGCAGCCGAGAGAAAGAAAGAAGGAGAAAGACTGAAGAGGCTGCTCCGAGTTCCCGCCCCTAACATGGTCTTTTATCCATTCCCAGTCCCCCAGGGCTAGGGCGAGTAGTCCATTGATCAGATCAAAGGGCATGCATATCCTCAGGTTGAAGGTGTATCTCTTGCGGTCAGTACTTCCTTGACTTTGTTATGCTCAGCAGGATGAGGCAGTGCAATGAGGAGGTCCCCACAGGTGGCCGGCCTGTGGTTCCCCACAGCTCCCCCTTTTTAGTTTTATATGGCATGGAATCGTGCCTGTCTTAGGTTCCCAGCGACGTGCCACCTGCTTACCCGTCATCGAGTCACTGGGAAGCATGTCCCATGCTCTGTCTTAGGTTGCTAGGTGCACTCGCCAGTGATTACCCGTCATTGACTACCGTTCCATCATGCTAAGCCATACCTGTTGTTAAGGGTCGGAGTGAAACATAGCATGCATAGCCTGCCGAGCAGTCAGGTTAGTGCACTGTTGCCTTTTGACAATGCTCGAGATAATCTTACTGACCAAGAGACAGCGGCATAGGCCAAGGCAGGGCCCTGAGCAGGCCCCAGTACAATCCTTCATCTCAGCAATATACACTAGCAAGGGTTATAACAATATAAAATACTTTACACAGAAGATACATTATAGTTACAAAATACTATACACAGAATATACATTATGGTTACAAAATACTATACACAGAATATACATTACGGTAAATTACAAATAATCAACTATTATTCCTAAAATTTCTCCAACACTGGCTGGTATCAAAAGGCAAAATAACAGTCTTTTCATTACTTAGAGATGTCTCATTTGCTTCTTGTTTTGGGCGAGTCCACCATGGTCTCTGCTGGACTCTGCTCCTCAGGACTCTGCGCTAGAAGCCGAACTCTTCTCTCCGGCGTCCAGATAGGTTGAGAGGCTCCCTGTGGAAAAAAACAAACAGCTCCCCGCACCCTCCGCAGTAAGGGAAACGGGCCTTTCCATAGGTTATCCTGCAGGTCCTTCCACATCATCCACTGTACTGGCTCCTTTTCAGTCGGTTGGGTATGTAATTCTGCTGGGGTTTTACCACATTTTTTCTTATTTAAAAAATTTATGGTATATAATGCTAAGGCCAAAGCATCTTTATTGGATACCGCATATTCTCCTATTCCCCCTTTTTGTTTATTAATTAAAGTTTTTAGATATAAATGAGTGTGTTCCACAATGGCCTGACCTTGGGGATTGTAAGGAATGCCAGTAGAATGTTCAATGCCAAATTCCTTTAAAAATGTAGCAAAGCCAGCCAAAGTATATGCCAGGCCATTATCTGTTTTAATGATTTTAGGTATTTCCCAGGTAGCAAGAGATTGTAAATAGTGCTGAATAACCTGTTGAGTCCCTCCTTTAACAAAAGGATGGGTTGGGATAAGTCACATCTTTGCATCACAGTAGATTTGAGGCACTTTTCAACCTTTTTTAAAACTACAGCTGCCTCTGGGGTCAATTGTGGTGGTGAAGTAAGCTGTGAATCTCCCTCTAAGATTTTAAGCAATGGGAGCAATTCCTCAGTAGTTAGTTTACAAAAAGGCCATATCCAATTTAAGTTTTTACATAATTTTTGAAAATCATTTAAAGTTCTTAGTCCCGTAGTGGAGATGGTAAATTCTAAGGGGGTCACACTGGTCAGGGTTAGCTTTAGGCCCAAATACTGAACTATGGTGTCCTTTTGAATTTTTTCAGGTGCTACCTGTAGTCCTGCGTCCTGTAAGCATAAAGTTAACATTGCAAACGCTTCACTCAAAGCGGTTTCTCTAGGGCTGTTAATAGTAAATCATCCATATAGTGAAAAATTTTAACATCTGAATGCTGTTGCCGAACAGGCTCTATTGCTCCTGATAGGAACAACCGGCACAGGGTGGGGCTGTTAGTCATACCCTGAGGGAGGGCTTTCCACTCAAATCTTTTATCAGGGCCCTCATGGTTAATAGTCGGGACTGTAAAAGCAAATCTTTGCGTATCTAGTGAGTTCAGTGGGATGGAGAAAAAACAGTCTTTTAAATCAATTACAAACACAGGCCAATCTTTTGGGATCATCGTAGGAGCGGGCAGCCCTGGTTGTAATGCCCCCATGGGTTGCAACTGCTTGTTTATGGCTCTCAAATCCTGCAATAATCGATATTTGCCCGATTTCTTTTTTATTACAAAAATTGGGGTGTTCCAGGGTGAAGTGGATGGTTGAATATGTCCTGCCTCTAACTGCTGCTGAACTATTTCTTTTACCGCAGCCGATTTCTCCTGTGTGAGGGGCCACTGGGGTATCCACACTGGCTTGTTATCTAACCAAGTTAATGGTGGTGGTGATGACTGCTGCACAGTGGGCCCTACGAAAAACCCAAACCCTGCTTGCCTCTATGCTCTCGAGGCTCAATGGGGTGCCTTATGCGACTTTTCCTAGCCCTCTGCCTGCATATCCCATTTTTTCCATCATTCTCCACCCCGGGGATAACTCAGTCTCATGATCACTAGTCAATTGGATTCGGAGTTGTGTCAAAACATCCCTTCCCCATAAGGTGATAGGAATAGTACATACATAAGGTTGTACTTTGCCAGTATTGCCCTCCTGATCTTGCCAGTCTAACACTTGCGCACTTCTAGACGGGGCGACAGCCGTACCTAAGCCTACCAGGTTGTTATCCCCTTCTTGAAGTGGCCAAGAGGGAGGCCAGTCCTGCTCAGAGATGATACTAACATCTGCGCCCGTATCCAACAGCCCCTTAATCGGTTTCCCTTTGATGTTAAGAGTCCATAATGGACGATTATCAAGAGTCATGGTAAGGGCTGCAAAATGTTCTCCCTGGGTTCCTCTGGCATCTAGTACAGGGCTTATCACTAGTAATTGAGCGACCGGCTGCGACGGTAGTAACTGTATGATTCCTTTAGTGGACTGCAACATTACTTTAAATTTCTTACAAGGCATTTGGATAATTCCAGTTATGACTACCAGTCCCTTTAAAGAGTTTGCAGCCTTTCCTATGGTAATGCCCAAGCCTTCCATATGATCCATAGCCTCCTGGGGTTCTACATCTATGGCTTGGATCCCCATTTGCGGTGTTAATACTGTATAGTCGGTGGCTCGCAGCTCTGTGCAGTAAATGCCTGTTGTTCTCCCTGAAACTGTCCTTTTCTTCCCATGGCCTGTCCTCTCACCCATTGAGTTTTCGGGCCCCTGGGTGCGGGGGCCCGCCACTCGTTTTTTGGAAACTGCTGCCCCGAACTTTTCGAATTAAAGGGTTGCCCTAGTGGGTTGCCGGCTTTATCTAGCTTGGAATAACATTCATTTGCCCAGTGATTGCCTTTACCACATCGTGGGCAGAGCCCTGGCCGACGCCCTGGAGGCTTTGAATCCGTACATTCTCTTTTTAGGTGACCTTCCTTTCCACATTTAAAACACTTGCGCCTTGGCCCATTGTTATGTAGCATTCTTGCCATGGCGACTGCTGCAGGCGCCCCAGAGGCCACATCATCCATAACATCCCTACAGATTTTTAAAAAGGTAGGAATCTCTTTGTGCTGCCAGGGCCTTAGGGCCTCACGGCAGGTTTTGTTTGCTTGTTCATATGCTAATCTTCGTGCTAGAGGTATGGCTTCCTCAATGGTCTCAAAGATATTGCCGGCAGCTTCCATTAATCTATTTACAAAATCAGCATAGGGCTCCGTTGGGCCTTGTGTAATTTTGGACAAACTGTGCCTAATTTCTCCCTTCTTAGGAATGATCTTCCAGGCCCTACGAGCTATTTCTCTTACTTGCATTAGGACTTCATTAGGGCTTTGAGCCTGGGTATTCTCATCACGAAAATCTCCCTCCCCGTTTAGCATGTCCTCATTCCAGGCTGGCTGACCGTTTTTCTCATTTTTTGCTGCTTGAGTCTTAGCAAGCTCTCTATAGGCCGCAGCCCAAAGTAGGAAGTCCCCACCACCAAGCACAGCTTTCGCTAGGTTTCTCCAATCCTCCGGGACCAGTCCCTGGGTTCCTATGTTGTCTAAAACTGCCTTTGTGAAGTTAGCATGCGGTCCGTAAAGCTGCACCGCTTGTTGCAGTTCTTTCAACAGCTTATGATCTAAGGGGGTCCATCCTCTGTCGCCTTGTGCATCTACTATCACTGGGAACACTTGGTCTGCTTTTTGGTACTCTTCCCACTTGGGGGGAGTTCCGTGTGTTCTCTCCGCCCTTCCTCTGGATCTTACAGGGGAGGGTTCCCCGCTCTCCACTCCCTCCACGAGGGAAGGATTCCCTTTCGTGGGGGGGGCCTTAGTTAGTGTGAGCGGTCGCCAGTGTGGAGGGTCATGTAAGGTTAAGTTTGCCATTCTACAGTGGCAAGGGTGCTCCCCCGGAGAAAATAGGTCTTCTGGGTACGGAGGTGCGGAAGGAAGGGGTCTCTCTTGCTCCACACTCATCTGCGCCTTATCCTCCCTGTCCCTGTCCTGACTTCCACATTGGGACTCACTCTGAGCTTCCTCCAATATCTCTGATCCCTCATCTGCTATCTCTTCTGGCCACAGCCTAAAAACCTCCGGCGATTTTCCCGCCACTCTTATCCCTCTGCCTACCCTTTTCCACTTTCGTTCTTCCCGCTCACCATCGTCTCCTAACCAGGACGACATGCTAGCAACTGCTATGGTGAATAACCAAATAATGGCCGCTATCACGGGCGTCCCCGCTGCTCTTAATAAGCGGCTTAGTAATAATTTAGTCGTCGACGGAGTATTTCCCATTTACACTTTTACTTTTATGATTTACCCGCGGTTACAATCCTAGGCCTTTCACTTTACCCGCCTAGATTCCCGTGTATGCACGTTTATACTTTTCTTACCTGCTTCCAGCGATCATTGGCCTGATGATCCGAGTCACGGCACCAGTTATCGGGAACCCTCGCCAGCAAGGGTCCGACCCACGGATTCACGCACGACACGACCGCTGTTTGATCGGTTCTCAAAGAACTTTTATTTATAGTGATAGAAGAAGGAAAGGAGAGAAAGAGAGGGAAGCAGCCGAGAGAAAGAAAGAAGGAGAAAGACTGAAGAGGCTGCTCCGAGTTCCCGCCCCTAACATGGTCTTTTATCCATTCCCAGTCCCCCAGGGCTAGGGCGAGTAGTCCATTGATCAGATCAAAGGGCATGCATATCCTCAGGTTGAAGGTGTATCTCTTGCATGTCTTGCGGTCAGTACTTCCTTGACTTTGTTATGCTCAGCAGGATGAGGCAGTGCAATGAGGAGGTCCCCACAGGTGGCCGGCCTGTGGTTCCCCACAGAAAGGTCTTCCATCCAATGGTTCACCCCCCAAATGGCCGCAACGGCTGGAGCTGTGCCGATCCGAAGCCAGGGGCCAGGTACTTCTTCCTGGTCTCCCACATGGGTGCAGGGCCCAAGAAATTAGGCCATCCTCCACTGCTTTCCTGGGCCACAGCAGAGCTGGACCAGAAGAGGAGCAACCGGGACTAGAACCCAGTGACCATATGGGATGCCGGCACCGCAGGTAGAGGATTAGCCTAGTGTGCCACGGCGCTGGCCCTCAAAACCCAGTCTTGGCATCCCATGAAAGTGGGAGGGATCCTTGGGCCATCACCGCTGCCTCCCAGGGTGTACATTAGCAGGAAGTGGGACTCCAAAGCAGAGCTGGGACTCGAGGCCAGACACTCAGATATGGGACACAGGTGTCCCAGCTGGTGTCTAACCTCCGTGCCAAATGTCCGCCTTTGTCCATCCCTGGAGAGAAGCTGATTTCTTTTCTGTGCTTCAGGCTTTACCCCTAACTCTGTTTACTGTGGCTGTGCTGTGTTCCCCCCAAATAAACAAATCCATCAAATCAAGCCTCTTAGAGTGCTTTGAATAAAATGGGCACTAAACTAATATGACTGTGTGATTAAGAAGTTACTTTTTTAAAGATTTATTTATTTGAAAGGCAGAGTTACAGAGAGATAGGGAGAGACAGAAAGAGAGAGAGAGAGTCTTCCATCTGCTGGTTCACTCTCCAAATGGCCACAAATGGCTGGGGCTGGGGAAGGCTGGACCAGGGGCCAGGAGCTTCTGGGTCTCCCCTGTGGATGCAGGGGGCCCAAGCACTTGGGCCATCTTCTGTTGCTTTCCCAGGTGCATTAGCATGGAGCTGGATCGGAAGTGGAGCAGCCAGGACTCGAACCAGCGCCCATATAGGATGCAGGCGTTGCAGGCACCGGCTTTGCCTGCTACACCACAGCACCAGGCCCCAAGAAGTTACTTTTAAACAGTCCTGTTGCTGTTCTCCTTTATTTTATTATTATTTTTTTGACAGGCAGAGTGGACAGTGAGAGAGAGAGAGACAGAGAGAAAGGTCTTCCTTTTGCCATCGGTTCACCCTCCAATGGCCGCCGTGGCCGGCACACCGCCCTGATCCGAGGGCAGGAGCCAGGTGCTTCTCCTGGGGTGCAGGGCCCAAGCACTTGGGCCATCCTCCACTGCACTCCCTGGCCACAGCAGAGAGCTGGCCTGGAAGAGGGGCAACTGGGACAGAATCCGGTGCCCTGACCGGGACTAGAACCCGTTGTGCCAGCACCGCATGGCGGAGGATTAGCCTGTTGAGCCACGGCGCCGGCTGCTGTTCTCCTTTAAATATCATGGGCAACTTAAGACTGGATGGAAGACAATTAGATAAATGTCAATAAACTTCCAGAGGAAACCGTAAACCAGGACACCCGCAGGCGCTATCCTGGCTTAGAGGACTTGTCACTTGAGGTTCTTACCCAGGACAAAACTTCCATTCAAATTCTGTGTTCCTGGAGACAGGTCCATCCAGAGCCCGCTGTTGTGCTTATAAATTAGCATTTCAGAAATGCTGCTCCACTGGTTTCAAAACACCTGTGATGGATCTGGTTTGGGTTTGGAGACTAATAGACAACTATGGGCTCACCTGAAGGAGAGGGAAGCGGAGGGCAAGGGCCGGGCTGGTGACCAGAGCCAGCAGCGCCCAGGGTCATTCCCCAACTGCCATCCTCCACAGCCGACCCTCCAGCCTCAAGTGCCCTTGTTTCCCGGGGAAACCTGAGCTGGTCACGCCCCCAGCTGTCCTCCTGCCTCCAGGCCCTTGGCCTTGCTGATCCCTGTGGCTGAAATGCCTGTGGCCAGAGATCTGCGAGTCCTCTCGCACAGCCCCTCTGTGCCCACCCTTTCTGTGTATCTCTTGCTGATACCCAGCCTCTCTCCAATGTAAGAGCAGCGAGGCTAAGGGCATCAGAGGTCTCTAAGCAGATCCTAGTGGCAAAGAAGAATCTCAGGGCTCAGAAAAACTGGGACTGGGTGTACTGGGAGCTGGGGGGGGGGGGCATCACGCAGGCTTTCTCCCTCCCTTTCCGCCAAGCAGCTCCTCAATTTACAGACTCCCGCAGCAGGCGGATCTGAGACCCTGGTACACGCAAACCAAGGAATGACAATGACACCCAAGTGCTGAGCCACATCCCCACGCTGACAGCTATGCCAGCATCTTCACATTCGGCTGGGGGCAGGAAAAGATGGGCAGAAAACTGCCCCCACCCCCACCCCGCCGGCTTGCTGCGTCCCACATCCCTCCCCTGCGGCTTTTCATCTCAGCTCTGTAGCAAGTGTCGGAGTTGGAGTCTTCTGTCCTCTGGCTGCTTGCTTGCCTGCTATGCTCTCCTGGAATTTATGACCTCCTGCCCCCCACCAGCTCCCCTGGGATTTATGGCCCGATGCTTCCCACCAGTGCCTCCCCGTGCCATCTCCTTCCCGCCACATAACATAGATAGTCTTTATGTTTAAATGAACCAATGAACATATTAGGTCCCAATACCTTGCCATATAGAGAATAGGAAGGTAACCTACGTAGGAGATGACCTGCACCCTTGTAAGTGTGAGGCTATAAAAACCTCTCTTATGCAAATGAGAGGGCCTTTCGCCTGTGAGCTGCTAAAGGGCTGTGTGCGGGTAGGGGGTCCCAGCCAGCTGGTAACAAATAAACCTCTGCTTTTGCATCCATGACTGTGCCTTGTGCACTGATTGGGAAATTCGGACACAGCACAAGGAGCCCTGCAATGACTCATACGTTTCCTTTGTAAATACTTTTTAATTTACTTTTTGTTATTTATTTGAGAGGTAGAGATGTTACAGAAACCTGGGGTGGGAAAACTCCCTCCACTCAAACAGGCACCAGAGACAGTGGAGCATCAAGCGTTTATTAGGCCAGCAGGCTGAGCTGGAATCATTTCCCGAGAACTGAGCGACAATCCCAAGTTTCTTACAATATTTATAGGTTTATCAGCATCAGACCTTAGCTGTCACAGCACTGGTGGGTTTAACCTGCAGCCTACGTGACTTAGGACCACACTGCCAATGGTCGGTGCATCCAGTATGTTTGTAAAAGAGATACCAGGGGCAGATTTATTAGGCCAAATTTATGACTAGAGTTTACAGAAGCAGAACTTAATACTTCTTCCCTCTGTAGACAAGACCACAGTGGGCAGCTGCTTCCCTAGTTAATTGCAAGCAGCCACTTTTCAGGTCTGTGCTGGGAGGAGGGGTCTGCTTTTCCTGATCTCTGCTTGAGGCCGTATTTCCTCTACAGAGAGACAGATACAGACAGATAGAGACTGTCCACCTGCTGGCTCATGCCCCCAAATACCCACAAGAGCCTGGGTATGCCAGGACACAGCCAGGAGTCCAGAACTCACTCCAGGTCTCCCACAAGGGTAACAAGGACCCAAGTATTTGAGTCATCACGTTCCAGGGTGCTCCTTAGCAGGAAGCTGGACTTGGGAGTGGAGCCAGGACTCAGAGCCAGGCACCCTGATACCGGCAGGGTGTTCTAACCACCACGCCTAGTGCCTGCCCAGGATCCATGTACGTCTTCCCCATCTGTAAAATGGCAATAACGAGAATACCTAACCCATGGACTGTTGCGAAGACTGAATCAGTTGCATACTTAGAACTTGGCCTGGCACACAGCAATCACTAAAGTATTTTCTATTATTCTTGCCATGTACTTCCGGAATCCATTTGCTAATAACCTAACTGTGATTTTTACATCTGTCTTCGTAATTTAGATTCACCATAGCGTGCCCTTCTCGGGTAATTCTTGTTGTATTTGTATTTCAAGGGCAATGCCAACCTCATGAAATACATAAAGGAGCTCTCTACCTGCAAATACTGGGATGTTCCATACTTTGGAGACTTCAACTCGAATTACAGAGAATTTATCCACACACCACCTCCCACCAGAGACTTCTCCCAGTGCACTGGGAGAATCTCTCTTGCACTGTGATCTGTGTGTCGTCCATCGAAGACCCTCTGAGGCTGGCAGAAGCTGGACCTGACCCCGTGACTCGCACTGGGGGTGGGAGGAGTTCCGAAAGCTCCCGAGGGATTCACAGGAGCGCAGCTGAGGTCAAAAAGCGCTGGGGGGCAGCCTGGGGGAGCAGCACCACCTCGGGGCTCCACGCTGGATGCTAGACCAGGCTTAGGGCCCTGACCTTGCTTTTAGCCACTGGGGGAGGCGTCTCCCCAAGTCCCATGGCTGGACTTCTCGCCTTCCCTGCCCTCTTCCTTCCCCTTGTCCTATATTCCCTCCCCCAACCCCGTTCTTTTCCTCGATTCCCCCTCTTTTCTTCCCTTCCCAGGAGCTTGCCAGTGCGAGTGGGCGGCAGGTGGGATGGAGGGACAGGGGTGGGGGGCAGAGTCCAGCTCCAGCAGGTTCAGGGATTCTTGAAGGTGTGGGAGGCGCAGGAAGAAATGAGAGACACCCTCACAGCAAGGCTGATGGCATGGCTCTGATGAGAGAGCACCCGACTTTATTTTTATATCCGACTATATTTTTACATCTGCTGTTCATTTTACACATTCTCTACTGTTCTCATAAATTCTGCAAATGCCCATTCATTAATGATCCTTACAGAGTTAATGATTCTTCCTTACAATAACAGTCTATTTTCCATCCACTTTAAACCATTGACCTTGTACTCTGTGTAAGCCCGACTTCCATAGCTGTGTAACAATTTCTTTGATTTTAAAGATTTACTTGATATTTAAGATACAATAGAACAGAGACTCAAAATGACGCTGAATTATATAATAATTGATTACAAAAAAACATAGTGGTTATTTTGCAAAGAATCGGAACATCTACTTTTAGTTTTATAACAACTGATTACAAAGATTAGAACATTCACCTTTTAGTTTAACTTTACTATTAACCATAACACCCTGCTCAAATAAACCCATTCATCACACATGTCCTTTCCATAACCCTTCACTATTATTTAGTTTTAGTAACTCATTTAAGACTCGCTCACTGATTCCAGTAACTGCTTTATGTTCTTTCCACCAGGCCACACGTACTAAGGCATTTACCATTGTTTGTGTTTTTCTCAGCCACTTAAATTATTAACACTTATTTACAAGTTGTTCATCCATGTCTAGACACTCTCTCAAGTGGATTATAGTGGGAGACTGAAGACCTCTCCCAAAGACCCTCTTACCCCTCACCTACACCAGGCTGAACTGCACACCATATACCTGGCAGTTTAGAATTCCCTCTAGGCTTTTATTATAGATAACTGAGCATCAGAAGGGGTTGAATTACTCTAGGAGGCTTTAATCCATCAAACAGCTCCACCATCCGTGAGGTCAATTTGAGCAGAGGTTGTTCTTTCAGATTTCCAAGAAGATAGTTATCATCAGCGAGACCCCCAGGAAACTCTGGCTTTCTGGTATAGAATATAATTATCAATACATCGAAAACCAGCCAGAGGCCCCGCCGGCAGCTTGTCGCTCTCACACCCCCTGGAGACAGACCTCCTGCTGTGATCTCCTTAGACAGTGGAAGTTCCCTTGCCTCCTCATCTCCCCCTTTGTTATTTTTTAATTTTAAAGCCGATAATTCCAGGAGAGTCTCCTTGATGCCTCTTCCTAGCAATCTGAAGATGACTGGTAATATCAAAAGAAGAGATAAAACTATTAGCAAGCTTATTCCCACATTTATTAACAAAGGAAATAAAGATTGGGAATGTACCGAAGGAGAAATGCAAGAAGTGAATTGTCTCACAATTTCCGCAGCGGTCCCTGAGGAACCACAATTAAACGAATATCTTTTATTTGTGTCCTAAGGTCTTGAATATCGAGGCCAACAGCAGTATTATTCCAAAGTCCTATAAGTGTTTTTGAACCTTTTTTCACGGATGAGCTTCATTATCGTATTTATAAGGTGTCACACAAATCCATTTATAATTAGCATGACAATGAGCTGTAAGCCTAGTTTTGAAATTTCGCATCTAGTTACCAATGAACAGAACAGCCTCCTCTAGAACAGCATCTAATTTTCTATCTATCTGTTCCTGCAGAATCAAAGCTATTGACAAATTATGCGAAAGATCATTTACATGTTGGACAGTTTTAATTTCTTGGGTTAAGGCTATAGCAGAAGTAGGTACCGAAGCTAAAATTCCTTCTTACAATCAAGGCAGCTTAGGTCTCCAGAGAGAAGTGGATATAGACTGAAGAGAATTTAAACTCGGATCATCGTGTATTCAAATGAACAGGAAATGTAACAGAAGTGGGTTGATGAGTGATAAGGACGGTAGCAGCTTCTAGAGTCGAATCTATGCAACTAGTTATAATACAACCCTCACAGGAAACAAAGAAGCTATGTCCTTTATCAGGGGTAATAGTCAGTCTACCTGTTTGCGAGGTATGAATTAGAGCACCAAGGGGCTCCACACATGCACTCAGAGAAGCAGTTTCCTGGCCCACTTGGGGGCGCCTTAGCATAACTGTACTCATAGCTGCTAAGAGCCTAAACATACTAGATATGGGCTTGTGCAATCCATAATCTGGGGACAGTCCATCCCGCGGAATACTAGCGAGACACAGGCTGTGAGGGAAGCACATACTGATTAGACCAGTTCCATCTAGAGCTGTGCTTTAAATATGTCCTATAATCATTCCCAGGGCTGGAGATATAGAAAAATCGAAAATCGGTATAGTGGAATTCTTTGGATAATAAACATAACCTTGATGATAGAAAACACACCACCCCCAGCAGGAAATCCTACCTTTTTATCAATTAGGTCCCAAACATGTTCTTCCCCAGGCAATAGTCTCTGGCACTTATTAGCTAAATTTAGAGGGACATGAGAACTTAATTTCTCTATAAAGTTAGGCTTTCCAACAACAAGAAAAGAAAGAGACCACAAATTGCGTTTATGTGGGTTAGGATGCGGAAAGTCAGCCAACAGAGTGCGATGGCTAATTTCAAAGCAGCGTGAAGGAATTTCACTTTTGGTACTAAAACACAACAGGGTACCATCAGCGTGACCAGTTATATGAAAGGTGAGGGCTTTGTTTTCTTAGGAAAAGGCCATTATCTGGGCCAGTGCTGTGGTACAGTAGGTTAATCCTCCGCCTGCGGCGCCAGCATCCCATATAGGCGCCAGTTCTAGTCCCGGCTGCTCCTCTTCCAATCCAGCTCTCTGCTGTGGCCTGAGAAAGCAGTAGAAGATGGCCCAAGTCCTTGGGCCCCTGCACCCACATGGGACGGAAGACCTGTCTCTCTGTTCCTCTCATTGCCTGTAACTCTACCGCTTAAATAAATAATTTTTTTTTTAAAAAAAGGCCATTATCTTCCCCAACCCCCAGCAATTTTGTATTATTTGTAAAAATCTTTACATCAGTAGAGCCCCATACAGTAGGATGAAACAATGGAGGGTCAGGCACGGAAGTCCAATATATTCCTTCTCCATTTACTGTTGTTACCTGTAGAGATGCTAACAAGCATTGCAATAAAGAGATTCTCTGTGGTAAGTGGCAATCCCTGCTCTTGTACAAGAGCATGAGCAGAATGAGATAAAGCCTTTAGCTGTCCCCACTTGGCAGGGGTTGGTGGTGGTGGTGGGCTGCTTGTCTAGTAGAACGTGCTCTTCATGGGGTGGTGGAGCAAGCCACCAGCTGTTAAGTGGATGGACAGGTTGATCGATGGAAGGCTCAGGTGCATATGGAGGAGGCGGTGTTAAGGACTGAGCAGGGTCATCCTCAGTCCTCAGTCGTGGTCATGTCCGGCGGTGGTGAAGGACAGCGGTGGTTCAGGGATCCACACAGGTGCATCTGTGTTCTGGGGGAAACACAAGCATAGCCTCTCCCACCTGTCAATAAAACATCTGGACCTCTCCATTTCCTGGTTAATACACCCTTCCACATGACTGGGGCCCAGTACGAATTGTTTCTGGTTCCCGATGGCGAAGCATGGGTGAAATATCTTTGGCATCATTATTAAGATGATTAATAACAAAGTATGATTCAGTAGCTGATGAGGTGAAGTATATTTAAATTCTCCTTGTTGTAGCTTACGGATCTGAGATTTTAATGTTTGATGAGCTCCCCCAACTGTAGCCTGCCCTTGAGGATTAAAAGGAATGCCTGTAGAATGAGTGATGTGAAAAGTTGCACAAAAGTTTTTAAAGGAAGCAGAAGTATAAGCCAGGGCATTGTTTTTAAGGGTTTAGGCCTACCTAGATAAGCAAAACAGTAAAATATATAATATTTATATATTTATATTTATAATAAAATAATATAATATATATAATATCCTTACATGCCTCTCCCGTCCTAGCTGAGGCTCTAACAACATGAGAGTATGCAGCAACACAAAGGTGCACACACAGAGTCTACCAAGAGAGGGCACACGAGTGACATCCACCTGCCACAGATCACTGGGCCTTAGTCCTCGGGGATTCACTCCCCTAGGTCAAGTTGGTATATGTGCTGGACAGGTTGGGCAACTGCGCACAATAGCCCTCGCCGTCTCCCGGGAATTTGAAATGGTTTTCTCAAGGCAGATGTGTTTTGATGATGAAAGCTATGACTAGCTCCCACTTCCTGAAGAACTGAAGACAACACTTTTGGTCAGTGAATCAGCCAGTGCATTTCTTGGCTAAGGGCTCCTGGCAAGCCGGATGGCCTCTAATATGCCCTGTGAGAAAGGGAAGAATGCGTTGACTAGTAACAGTTTGCAAGGCAGCTAAAAGGGAGCACATAGCAGGTGTACTAGAAGGGATGTGGGCAGTTTCAATGTGAGGAAATAAGTTGACCACGTATGCTGAATCAGTACACAAAGTAAAAGAACGATCGTGAAGCAGATTAAAGGCAATTAGAATGGCTTGTATTTCAGCTGGTTGAGCCCAAGTCCTAGCAGTTTGTTCTATATGAGTCTGATCATCAATAACAACAACAACTTTTCCGTTAGAAAACCCATCTGTGAAACCATAGCAGCCGGAGGAGGCAAGGGTCCTATTGAAGGACCCCAAAATCGGGAATCCAACATGCTCGGGTGGTCGCTCAAAGACCCAAACTCCAGACCAGGTTGATGCAAGAGCATGAGGATTTTATTAATCATTTGCGCAACTGGGCTTCCCCTTCAGTAATGGCGAAGAGAGAGGCCCCGAGCGGCAGTCTACAGCAGTTTTTAAAGAGAAGAACCACAAGATTAGCATATTTCGCGCGCTTTGGTTTGATTGGCCAGTTTGAAGGTTACCAAGAGTACTCATTGGATCCTTTAGATGGGGGGCGTGGCTATCCCACGTGGGCGCCTGGGCGGGAGTTACAACCAGTTTTCTTCCTGGGGAAACCGGAACTGGGGAGTGGCTAACCTGGGGGGGGGGGAATTCCTCGGGTCTTTCATTATCATGGTTAATTTAGGAAAAAAATTACCGGATGTAAGGTTAGAAAATGTAATAGAGGATATGGAGGGAGATGATATTTTATTATAGCAGTAAAACATTGGATTGCTATTTGCCAATCATCACTATTTTCCAGCAAATTTTGTAGTTGTTCCTTAGAATAAGGAATAATAAGTGTATGCATGTCTCTCCCAAACAATTCTCTACTTCTACATCTTCCTTTTATTATTAAAGAAGCCACTAATGATGGATATGGACAAACAACCTTTTTAGTTGTAACAGGTAAATGAATCCATTCTAAAGGTCCTTTTTGCAAAAGCACACTGGTGGGCGTATAAGAAATAGCAATAATAATAAAACTCCACTCTAAAGTGTAATCTATCCATACTAATTGCTCTTTATTAATAGCAATTTCTATTTTAGTAAGGGCCTGTCTTGTTTCAGATGTAAGCGTCCTTTCTGAAGTTGGGGCTAAGGTCTCCCCTCAAGGTATCAAAAAGAGGCTTTAATTCATGTGTAGTAATTTTAAGAAAAGGTCGAATCCAGTTAATATCACCCAGTAATTTTTGGAAATCATTAAGAGTATTAAGGGAGTCCATTCTTAATTGCAAGTGTGATGAGATACGGTTTGAGTATGTAATATGCCTCCTAGGTAATTAAATGGAGGACAAGTTTGAATTTTTTATGGGACTACTACCAGACCATAATTTTGCAATGAAACCATCAAGTCATTTAATACTTGTAATAACACATGTAAGTCTGGGTGAGCTAGTAGGATATCATCCATATAGCGAATAATGTGTGTTTTAGGATACCTCTTACAGGCTGTACTACCAAATTTACAAACTTCTGACACAAGGTGGAGCTATTTTTCACCCCTGGGGGAGCACTCTCCAATGAAATCTCTGAAGGGCTTGTTTTAAATCCATAGTTGGAACTCTAAAAGCAAAACGTTTTGGATCTTGTGGTGCTGAGGGAATAGTAAAAAAGCAATCCTCTAAATCTATGATTATAATATGCAAATCCTTTGGAACGGCAACAGGAGAGGCCGCCCTGGCTGTAAAGCCCCCATATCCTCCATAGTAGCATTAATAGCTCTAAGATCCTGTAGAAATCTCCACTTTCCTGATTTCTTTTTGCTTACAAATATAGACAATTCAATATGTCCTAAGGACAACCGATCTTGAACTACTTGATTAATTCCCTGTATTTTTCCCCCAAAGTTAAAGGCCATTGTTCTGCCCATACAGGCTCCTCACTAGTTCATATAATGGGGTCAACTATTGTCACAACAGTGGCTGCTAGGTTGAATCCGATCTGTAACCTAAACCTGTTTTGTCAGAATTTCCCTTTACTGGACTGGCAATAGCCTCCTCTCTTGCTGTTTTCCTAAACCCTTATGTGGATTGAAATTCATTTGTAACATCTGTGTGGTGACTTTCTCATCTGGACTATATACGAGCAGTCCCATTTGAGACATGATATCCCTACCCCCTAAAGTAAACGGTAGGGCAGGAATAACATAGGGACAAAAGGTTCCCGATCTTTGGCCATCGGACCCTGTTAATATCTGAGAGCTTTTAGCTACATTGGTAGCAGAACCTAATCCTATGAGAATAGAGGGAGTGGTGTGTGTCGGCCACTGAACTTCTTTTCCCTGGATAGCATCTTCAGAGGCCTAGAGGCCTATACTTCCTGAATCCAAAATTCCATGTCATTAGATCCCTCGGGCCTCAGAGGACACTGCCTTATCAGTAATAACATTTGAGCCATTCTTTGTCCAGTGAGTATTTGAATAGTTTTTTATAGGGGGTGGTTCTATCATTATTTTTATTTCACCTAAGTGGTCTGCATCAATTACCCCAGGAATTACTCTGGTACCTTGTCAGGATATAGAGCTCCACCCCAGGATAATACCTACTGTTCCCTGGGGAAGAGGCCCAAAGATGCCTGTGGGCAACAGAGTAGGCTGTATTTCTGGTGTTCTCATTGCTGAGGTGGAGGAACAGAGGTTCTGTCCTGGGCTGCCTGGGGCGGCCCGCATGACATCTGATGTGGCCGCCAATTGTTGTCGAGGTCTGGGGCTGGCCCCTCACCCAGTTTCCCTGCTGTGGCGTTTGGGAAACACCTCGTTGCCACTGGTTATTACTAGGGAGCAAAGCTATTCCACCCTTATGCTATTTAGATCGAGGATCTTTCGCCCAAGGAAAAGCTTTATTACAACGGGGACACAAGGTTCTCAGAGAATTTGTAGTAGTTATAGATGAACCACCTTGAGCTTGCGAGACATGTTGTGGGCATTGTCTGCTAAAATGCCATGTTTGACCACATGAAAAACAAGCCATATTTTTATTACCCCTTTGATTTTGTGGTAATTTGTTTAAAAATTGAGTACTAGTTTCCCCTTTAAGGGCAGTGGCTATAGCTATTCCTTGCAGATAGGAGGTGTAACATTAGCATAAATCTTAACAAAGTCATTCAGGCTTCCTGTCTTTCTTACTGAGTTGAGCAGAATTAAAGCCTGACTCTCAGAATTAGCATTTTCATACGCTAACTGCTTAACCACCCATTCTTCCACTTTCTCCACAGGAATTGCTCAACCTGTTAGGTAGGAATTCAGTTATGAGCTTATGTGTGTGTGACATAAAGGCCTAAAGAGAAGACATCTATGTCCAGCATATGCACCTGCATCTCAAAGTCATCCTGACAATGTTTCAGGGGCAGCCCGGCCTTCCATCCTGCCCTGTCCCCTTCTACCTGATAACCTGCCAGGTGGAGGTCCCTGCCCCTTCTCCCTGACAAATCTTCCACAATCTCCCAGATGCAGCCCAGTATCTGCATTTCAAACACCCTGCTCTGGATCCCCATTCTCCAGGGGGTCTTGCTCACCCTTCCTCCAAACTCAGGATGGAGCCAGCTAGGCTTCCTCCAGTTTGATAACTTCAGGGGAAAACTCAGAAGTTTTCCTATTTACATCCAAAAAGCCCTTTGTTCCAAGAGGAGCAGAGGTGGGGAAGCAAGACCCATCTCCTTAAAAACCCCCAGCCTCAACCGGACTGCATGCTCAGCCCTCTGCCGCTCTGCTGGGCCGCCCGCTTGACCTGGTCAGGTGTAATCTCTCCACTCAACCATGTAACCTCCACTCCCCCCACCCCAGTCTCTCAGGCTCTGTCTGGAGAGGTGCCCATCCATCCTTACGGATGTCCCTTCCCTAATAAACCTTGCTATTTTACCTCCCACTACTCTGTCTCACGCCTGAAGACAAGAACCCTGCAAATTTCTCCGGTAACAAACCTACACCTTCAACTAACCTAGAAACTCCTCATCAGGTTCTTTGGCACCTTGTATCATATTCTGAACCTGCAGTGTTTACTTCTGGCCAAGGAAGTTGTCTCCTGACATTAACTGCAATTTCAGAACACTGGGTCTGAAGAAATAAAAGAAATCTAAAATTTGTCCCTTTAATACTAGAAACTGCTTCACTTGTTTTCCTTTCGCTCCTTTTGTTATGCTTCCTCTGAACTACTTTCTCTAAACAAAGAACAAAGAAAGTAACCTTAGTGTGACCCTACCCTGTTCTTTCCCTACCCTGTTTCGCTTGGTTAATGAAGATGCAATAAGGGCTTTTACAATAGACTGCTTGTACCTGTTTTGTGTCACTAAGGAGTTAAAACACAGACCCGTAACTTTCTATGTGTAAGCCTTGTGTAAGCCCCACCACATCCCTAGACTACTCTCATGACCTAAGCGACCTGAACATCTGTGACCCTCCCCAGGTGATAGGAAGCCCCTTGATCCTCCCCTTAGCACTTGTTATCTTACTCTATGTGCCTGGTACTAGATGTACTCGTAAAACAATTGTCTTGACATGTACTGATTGTTAGCTCTGTACTAAGTGATTAATCTTGTCAAACTGTAACATGAATTAAATACCTCAATGTATAAAAACCCCGACCATTTACTCTTCGGGGCCGCCTGTTCCTGGACGAATGGGGACCCCAGCATGCTGGCTCAATAAACTACCCTCTGCACTGTTGCATGAGAGTGGTTTCTTGGACACGGTCTTTGAGGCAGCCCTTCTCGGACTCTAACAGGTCAAACCTTCTGCTCCTAAATGAAGCGGGTCACTAGCTTGTACCCAATCCCCCTCTCCCATCACCATCGACATCGTTACTTCCTGTTAGTTTTTCTATTTTAGGAGACTTTTCCTTTAGCTGTATCTTCACCTTCCATAGTAAAAAGCCTCCCCCTGGCAAACAGGAGCGGCCGTCGGGAACCCGTCACAAGCAGGCAGCTACTGGTTAGATAACCCCTCACCCAGCTGAAGAGCATGGAGCTGCTGGTCCACAGTCCTTAACAGGGGCTCCCGATTCTTTTAAAACTGTATATGCAATAGGCTTCCACTGAGGGAGAGCCCCCCATTCTTCATCATCAACCACAGGGAAACAAGCTAAGGTCTCTCCCTTAACTCGATTCCCTCGTAGCTCCCCTAAATCCCACTTGCCTGGGGGGATGAGAGGAGGCGTTTTGAGCAATCGGGCTTGTTTTTTGGATCCTTTGACCTGAGCTGGAAAAAATTCCTGGTCCTGATGGTATCCAAAAGCCCCTCCCTCCAATCCATCCCCCTCCTCAGGAGTAAGCTCCTCACCCCCCCGGCCGTTTGTGTATTTCGTAAAACGTGAGTTGACTCTTTGGATTGGAATAGAGGAGCTTCGTCAGAGGGGACAGAGGGAACAGGAGGATCACCTATGTCGTTGAGCTTTGAACTGTTTAGTCAAGACTGTCTCCGGACCAGGATAAGCCTATCCCTCAACAAATTCCACAAAGCGAATGCAATTATCGGTACGTGCTCAGGCCCACGTAAAGAGTAATACAGTCTCATCTCTCTCCCCACCTTGTTCCAAGTTTCCAAACCTAGAGTTCTCTGTTCAGGAAACCAAGGGCAACAGGTTTGTACAAAGCGAAGAAATGTAGATAACTGTTGATTAGATGTCCGCATCCCTTTCTTATTTAACACAGGCTTCACTGTGTCTATAAAGAGTCCTCTCTCTCTTTAGGCTCAATATGACCCGTAACTTCTCACCTAAGTTCTGATTACACGATCCACCTTCTTAACCACAATTCACTAGCGGGGGGGTCTGCAGCATCCTTGTGGAGTCCTACCCTCCCCGAAATAGGGGGCTTACCTGTTCGGGCGCCACGGGGGGGATCCCGGAATGGCCCCTTTAGATCCGCCGCGGCGCCCCCCAGAAGCCCCTGGTGAGGGTCTCCGGAACGGACCTGGCTCCGGTGCTCTCTCTCGCCTTGCCGAGCTGCGCGCCGGGGTGCCCTGAGGCCCAGAGCCCTGTACCTCGCTTGGTGCGCGCCAGCCGGAGGCCTGCCGCCCTCTGGTGGCCTAATCCATGCATTGCAAGCTCCGCCCGCCGCAGAGCCTGGGAATTGCCGGCCGAGAGCCTAGAGTCGCATTGCCCAAGCCTCTTTCTGGCAAAAGGGATTTTCCTGGGATTTTCTGCAGACCTGGGAAGCCTCATAGATGCGGATCGTGGAGGGGATGGCAGTCTGAGGGAGCTGTCAGGGATGGAGAAGGGTGAGGTTGCAGCCTGTCCCGCTGAGGGGGAGACTGGTGCACTAGCTTTTTAGAACCTGGGCGTCCTGGAGGCCCCCCCCCCCCCCCCCCCGGCCTCTCATTCAGGGGCCTGCAGGAGTTACTATGAGTTACTAGCCATCATTTTATTCTTTGCCAGACTGATTCCTCATGGTTACTTTTTTATTTCTTGGGGCCAGGGTTGTGGGGCAGGGAATTAAGTATCTGAGCTCCCTGCAGATGTACCTGGGAAGACAATGACGATGGCCCACGTGCTTGAGCCCCTGCCACCCTCGTGGGAGACCAAGATGGAGCTCCTGGCTCCTGGCTTCAGTCTGGCCTAGCCCTAGCTATTCGGGGAATAAACCAGTGGATAGAAGAGTTCTCTTTCTCTCTCTCTCTGTTGCACTACCTTTCAAATAAATAAATGAATTTTTTTTAAGTTTCATTTATTTAATTATTAGAGAGATTGAATATCAACATTGATTCTGTCACCGGAGGAAAGGCTGTGGCAGCCGTGGGGTTCAGAATGGAAGGGACAGAGAGAGAGCAAAGGTACAGGCAGACAGCCGGCAGAGAGGCAGAGGGCTGAGCGCACTCCCTCGGCTTTTAAGGGAGTCTGTTTACCCACCTCCCCCTCTCCTCCAGGACAAAGGGTGGAGAGTCCCGGGAGAAGGGTTTGTTGGGTGGAAATTAGCAAATTCCTCCCCAGATTTGCTGAGCAGAGGGACTTCCCCTTAGGATGTCTGAGAAGGCTTTATTGCCCCCTGTTACCAGGTCAGGTAACCCCTTTGGTCCTGAGAAGAGAATTCTCCTGGGAGCTCTCCTGGGTGGGGGGGACCACCTGGGAGGGTATCAGGATCAGGGCAGGACTTTGAAGTGCAGAATGCTGGGCTTCTGGAGCTTCTGCAGTGGGTGCTGGTCTGCAGGCCTTTCTCACACACACACAGGCTAAGTTTCTGACTTCCTACCTAACAATTCTAGGCCATTCAGTTTGGGTGGGTGGTGGGCAACAAACACCAAGATTCACAGAAAGTCAAATTCTGCTTAAAATAAGTCATATTGGTGGGTGCCGGTTCGAGACCCAGCTGCTCCACTTCCAATCCAGGGATAAGCAAATGAGAAAGAGGACTAACTTTCAGGTAGAAGCGCCAAGCATGAGCAACTATTCTGATGATCCTCAGATCAGGTTTTTAAATAAAAAGGCCTTTTAGGTGAATTTAAAGTATAAATCCAGAAATGGTTCTTTACAATTATTTGGTTGGGAAGTGAGCCCTTATATTTAACAGAACTTGGGATAAATAGCAATAAACCTTGAGAGGCTGAATTATATACCATTTTACCCAGCTAGACAACATCTAGATCCAAGAAAATGCAGAGGAATTTGTATACAAGTGTGTGTGAGGGAAGCACAAATGTTAACAAACACTAACATTGTGCCTTAAGTCCACAGTCTCCCAGGTAAAGTCGGTTCTCTCTGGACATCGTCCAAGCCGGAAACAGACAAGGCTCCATAGCCGCCCCTGGCTGATCACGCTGCGCCCACTGGGCCGAGACCTCAAAGGCACTGAAGCCACAGGGGTCGCCGCAGGCCAGAGAAGGCGAGATCAAGGTGCCCTGGGAGGAGAAAGGGGCCAGGAACAAATCTCTGCCTCTCTCCTGTCTGTACATCCTGTCCTCATCCAGAGTCGATCCTTTCATGAAACACATCTGTCTGTGCCAGGGGTTACCTCCAGTCACAGCTTAGTGTGGACTGTCCCATCAGAACACCCACCAGAGACTGTTAGCAGTTCATGGTCACTGTCAAGAGGAAGGCTTCGCCCTTCTCGCTGAGCTAAGGTCACCACAGGCAAACTGCAGGCTTCTCTTTTTCTCATTGTTCCTCCCTCCGATTCCTGCGAGCAGCTTTGGTCTGGGAATTCGTGCAGGGAGAGAGAAAGAAGGGGAGGAGAAAACCCATTCCCACGGGGCTGAGGCTCCCACCCGGCCACTTTGTGCTCTGTAGGCAGTGCTCCATCCTCTGCACCCCCAGCCGGCATCTTCCTGCAGCACATCCCAGAAGCTCCCCCACCAGCAGGCCACCCTCTTGGGCAGGATCCCTGTGCATCCGAGCTCTGCCTTGGGCGAGGGTGTGCCTATTTCCCCGGATGCAGACTCTATTCCAAGACTACTTCGGCTTCATAGCAGCCATCGATGACGGTCTCTCTGCGGGGAGAAGAGATGTGTCCAGATCTGTCAGATGGCCCGGATACCTGAGGGGGACTGTCAACAGGAATGACAGAGTGGGCACCGGCAGAGAGGCCAGGGGGAGCCACAAGGCCCAGGGTGAGGGCTGGCAGCCCTTCAATCCAGGGTGTGATGTTCATGGTTTGACCACTATGGAAAGGAGAGAGAGAAAATACAAAAGAAAGGATTCTAACTCAGGAGGTGGACAACTAAGGTACCAGTTAAAACACCTGCATCCTACACTGGGGGGGTCTGAGTTAGACACTTGCCTCTGGCTCCTGAGTCCTGCTAATGCAGACCCTGGGAGGCAGTGGTGATGACCAAGGAACTGGGCTCCTGCCACCTGCGTGAGACCTGGACTGAGTTCTCAGCTTCCAGCTTCAGCCTGTCCAGGCTCAGCCACTGCACGCATTTGGGGAGTGAACCAGAAGACAGAAGCACTCTCGCTCGCTCTCTGCCTCTCAGATGGACTAGGCTCCCAGCTGTTCGTCTGTGGGAACCCCATCTGGCGGGCAAGTGTTCAGCTCTATTTTTTCACCTTGAGATCCCAAGAGACCAAGTGACCCTAATGGGAGCAACATTTGGATTCTATTTGCAAGGATCCATGGAAAAAATTTATAACTACCTGAGGAATTTTTCCTAAGAAAACTATGTTGTATTTCAGGCTAATGGGGCTTAGAGTTGGCAACTTAAGGACATTTTTCTATTTATTTATGTGAAAGGCACAGTGACAGAGGGTGGGGATAGTGGGGGGGGGCAGAGAGAGAGAGAGAGGGAGGGAAAAACTTTCCACCTGCTGGTCCACTTCCTAAATTCCCGCAATAGTCAGGGCTGGGCCAGGCTGAAACCAGGATCCAGGCTCTCCACTCAGGCCTCTCACATGGGTGGAAGGAACCCATGTACTCAGGCCATCCTCCACTACCTCGCAGGTGCATTAGCAGGAAACCGGATCAGAAGCAGGAAGTAGCCACAGCGAACTCAGAATCTAAGACATGAATTGCAGGCACCTGCTGTGCCATGATGCCTGCCCCCGGGGCATGATTGCAGATGTGAATAGGAACTCCAGGAGGGCAGGGATTTATACAAGCTTCGATGGTTGCTCCAGCCCCAGAGCCTAGAACATGTCTGTGTAATGAACACTTAACCTTTCCTGTTAAAAAGAAAAGGAAAAACAGAATTAACCTTTCCCAGAGGGAAGTCTGGCCTCTGCCTCAATTACTAGGAGGTAATCTCCAGGCCTGATAAGAGTACCTTTGCTTGCCCAGGGGCCGTGGCCCATACTGGACCATCTAACAGTGTGATTCACACAGTATCAACTTGACCTCCAGAGGGGCTGGGGACACATGTCAGCCATGCAGGCTGTCAACCACGTGGAAACTCTGGACAACCGGGCTCATGTGAGCTTCTCGGTTGGCCGTCTCCATGCACGTGGCCACGCGGCAGTCCAGCAGCGCTACCCGGGACCGCTCTGGGAGAGGATGCTGCAGTTCTGCTCTTGGACCCCTCGTGGACTCTGTTCTGTGCATCTCTCTGCTGAACTCACTTTCATTGGTACCCTTTAGCTGTAATAAACCAACCCCGTAAGATTACTGTGATCAGTGCATAATGTGTCTCCTCCAAGAGAATTTCAAACCCAAGAGAGGTCCTGGGAACCCGCAAATCACAACTGGTGTCAGAAGCGGGGGTTGGGGGCCAGCGCTATGACATAAGTTAAGTTTCCACCTGCAGCATCAGCATCCCATATGGGCCCCGATTCAAGTCCTGGCTGTTCCACATCCTATCCAGCTCCCTGCTAATGGTCTGGGAAAACAGTAGAAGATGGCCCATGTGCTTGGGCCCCTGTAGCCATGTGCAGAGACCTGGAAGAAGCTCCTGGCTCCTGGCTTCAGATCGGCCCAGCTCTGGCTGTTGCAGTCATTTGGGAAGTGAAACAGCAGATGGGAAAACCTCTCTTAAATAAATAAATCAGTTGAAGAAGAAGGAGGAGGAGGAGGAGGAGAAGGGGAGGGGGAGGGGGAGAGGGAAGGGGAAGAAGAAGAGGTGAGGGTGGCCTTGTGGTCCATCTCCTTAACATTACAAGTGCCTTGCACAAGCAGGAGCTCAACAAGGCCTCAATGAATGAATGAATGAATGAATGAAAGGAATGAGGACCTGTGTATGTACAGGCAGACGAAATCCTACAGGTTACCTAAGGGTAGCCTTTTCTCAAAAGTAGTGTGGTAAAGTTTGTGTTCACATAAGTCACTTGACAGAATGATACTTTATAATGCAGTGGGATTTTCCTGGTCACATTCAGGTTGCATCTTAAACACATTTCAACTCTCAGACTATTTCTAACACCAGGCAGATCTGTGCCTGCAGAATGGGTGAAACAGCAATGGCAAAAAGCTCTTTATGGGGACTGGGCGAGGTTGGAGGCTGGCTGGGGAGGAAGGTGTCCTTGTCCAAGCCTACCTCTGGAAGTGCTCCAGCATGGGCAACAAGAGGGCGCATGGCGACCAGAGTGACACACACCCATTGTGGACAAAACCTTCACAGTCTAGGAACAGCCCAGGAAGGAACCTCAGGGTCCAGCACACTCTCTAGCCTGCCATCCGTGGACACGTTTGGGTCTCCCTGAGTGTGACATTGTGTTATTTATGACCCGGGAGAAGTGTGGAGCCACAAGATGGGATTTGAGGCCTCCTTCCCCCATCTGGAGATGCCAAGACTTTTCTTTGCTTTCTTCCTTTGCACCTGTCCCAGGGACAGCTACGTCCCCATTAGCAGTTACTTTCCATAGACGTCACAGGGCTGCGTCTTCCTCCCACAGTGTTCTCGAAGGGGAACAGCTGTGAGGCAGTTGATCCAGGATCGTTAGCAGAGAACAGAGTGTTGGTGTGACAAGGAGCCCCAGCAGTCCTGGGGAGAACTTGATGTTCAAGATTGCTATCAGCCTCTTGGTGATATGTATCGAGTTGTCTCCCATTCAGCAATTCTGACCTCAGAAATCACCGAAGAATGATTGGCTACACCGTCCAGACCCAGGACCACTGCTCTTTCCGCGCTCAGCAGAACAAGATCACTTTGGTCTGACATCCTCAGATGATGCAAAGTTTTGCTTCAGATACGCATGTTCTCTTTCTCATCCCAGAAATTAAAAGTCAACACCTATTGTCAAGGACGGGAACTGGTGCAACAGGATAAGCTGCAACTTGGGCCACTCACATACCACCCAAGGGTGCCTGGGACGCAGAGTCTTGCCTCTGCTTGCCACCTGGCTTCCTGTTAATGTGCCTGGGAGGCAGCAGATGATGGCTCAAGTACTTGGGTTCCTGCCACCCACATGGGAGGCCCAACTGGCTGAGTAACTTGATCTACATTGGATGAATAGTGCCTCTGCTCTGTTGCCACAGTTCTTGCTCTTATGTCCTACTCTCTATCCATCAGTTCATCAAGGTATCTTTCCAATCAAATGACAGTCCTTTCCCTGAACGTAATTCTGGTATAAACTACTAAAGGATTTCCAGTCGTTTCATAAATGATTATTTAGGTACTATTGCATTCAGTCAACCAATGACCATTTCTGATAGGCCGTTCATCAAGTCCCTACCTCTCATTGATTGGGTTCACAGGAGACAATCTGAGACAGAGTCTGCAGGCAGAAGGTCGCCTGTAAGGAAGGTGGGGTGGGACAGAGGGAGCTGCTGAGCCACGGGTGTTCCAGTTGAGGCCTTAGCTCTGGAGCTGTGGAGCTCTGGACAGTGCTGATGTGGACCTCTGGAGCTATCCCCTGGGTTACTGCAAGGGTACTGAGCCTGAGTATCTTGTCAGTCACCAGTTTTCAGTCAGAACATACTCCCTGGGAAGGAACAAAGTTGGACAAAGTTCCCTGGGCCAGGTGCAATTCGGTTAGGGGCTGGCAGTATCTGCTCTTCCAGTAGCTGGGGATTGGGCATATTGGCCCATAAGAGAGGAGCTGAGTAAGAACCACAGTGTCTACTGCAGCTCCCCACTCACACCTCCCAAATAATCTGAGTGGATTTCCCATAATTCTGGGTGACTCGGTTTACTGGGAAACTTACAGGAGAAAGATGCGTGGGAGGAACTATGGAACCCACTGCTGCACCCGTCTTGAGGCCATAAATGATATTCCTCGTGCCCTCCTCCACTTCCTAGCCCACAGCCCCCTCACAGTGGGGCAGGTGCTTCGGCCGCTCCACTTGGTTTCCCTGGTGAGGTGATTTGCTATGTCTTCCTCAAGCTGTGGCTAGTGGGCTTGTCCATTTACCGTTAAAACTGGACCTGGAAACACAGAGAGGCACTCCCTGGATCTCCTGAGTGCCAAACCTAGTCTTCCCAGCCCTCCACTGAGTAAGAACAGCTTCAATTTTCCCGGGCATTTCCTTTTCACCTGTTTTTCCTCTGGGCACATGGTGCCAGAAGTCCCCCAGCAACAGCCATGGCTTAAACTTCACTAAGATTCCTCCTCTGTCCCCTGGTGGAAGTGACCACTTTCAGCTAGCAGGGACGGGATGTACAGTTCCCCAAGAGGGTCGCTGAGAGTGATGGCAAGTGGGGCCACTTCTTCTAGCCCTTACTTTCCAGATTCATGTATTCTACCTTTTGGGCACCTGGAACAGCACCATACAATGGTCATTGATTTAGGCTGTCCCAAAGGATGATACCCCATCATCATAGGAAGTTAACTACAAACTGAGGTCTTGGCTGGTCTTTTTTCTTTTTTAAGATTTATTTATTTATTTATTTATTTATTTATTTGACAGAAAGAGTTACAGACAGTGAGAGAGACAGAGAGAAAGGTCTTCCTTCCGTTGGTTCACTCCCCAGATGGCTGCAACGGCTGGAGCTGTGCCGATCCTTAACCAGGAACCAGGAGCTTCCTCTGGGTCTCCCATGCGGGTGCAGTGGCCCAAGCACGTGAGCCATCCTCCACTGCTATCCCAGGCCACAGTAGAGAGCTGGACTGGAAGAGGAACAGCTAACTCAGCCTTGGGACCCATGCACTGCCTCCTTCCATACCATTATGAATATTCTGTTAATACATTCATTATACCAGCACCCAGGGAGATAGGAACAGAAGTCAAATGCTGTCAATTAGTACAGTAACTAGGTCTACATTTGGTGAATAGTGCCTCTCCCATAATGGCTACTCTAGTGAGCTTACACATATGTGAAACAGCTCTTCTCATCTCCGATAAGTCTGCCATACATCTTTCCCCAGATCTCCTTGTCCCTGATCTTCTAATCTACCTCCTTCCAGGCTGCTAATCAGCCACATCATTTGCTGCTATTCATGCATTTGTGTATATTCACACAACCAGGGGTGCCTCCAAGAGATTTCCCCATTGGAAAGATTTCTTGCTGCTCATTCCCAACATTCTCACTTTGCCAGTGCCTATCGGATTGCCCCACTTGTGAACCAAGCTCAACATTTCCCCTTATATCAGCTGTCATAAAAGGCCCCCTCTGTGGCTAGTGCTGAGGGACAGGCCCTGGATGACATGAGACCTGGACCACGTGCTCTTGCAGCTTGTTTGTGTCCTCTGGTTCTCCATGTGGCCTAACCTCATGTACCACTTCCATATCCCAGTGGGTTGATGTTCAACCTTACGATTTGGTAGTCTAAGACAGATTCTGATGGGTAGTTCTAGTTGTGTGGTCATCTTTTTAAAAATATTTATTTAATTGACAGGCAGGGTGACTGGGAGAGGGAAAGAGAGAGAGAGATTTTCCATCCACTGATTTACTCTCCAAATAGCCACAACAGTGAGGCCTAGGTCAGATTGAAGCCAAGAACTTCATCAGGGTCTCCCCCATAGGGAGCAGGGACCCAAGTACTTGAGCCATCTTCTGCTGCCTTCCCAGGCACATTAGCAGGGAGCTGGGTTGGAAGCTGGGACTCGGACACCCCCACATGGGATGTTGGTGTCACAAGCAGTAGTTTAACCTGCTGCACTACAACAGTGGCCCCATGTGCAGTTACCTTCTGTCTCCTGGTCGGGTGCCCCATTTCCATCAGGGCCCGGAGAGCACACCAGAGCCTCCATTCTGGATGCTGTGTAGTTCTCTGTGCGTCCTACAAGCCATCTGGAGATGGCTTAGCCTGTCTCCAGGAAGCTCAATATCCACTGCATGGGACTGGGAACTTGGGTACTTAACAGAAATTTAATATTATTTCTCCCTGGAATAACTTATATTCTCACCAAGTTTTTTGTCACTGATGGATAAGGAAGACAATCTGTCATTGCATACCTTAACACACAAGTAACTTCATCACTATTATTCGGCCTTCCATTCTTCTCCCTAAACAGTCAGATTTTCTTACTCCATGGTTAGGAATTTCTGCCAGAATGTCCCTGCCTCTCCTGTGGCCATTACAGCCAGGCTCTAAAGAAAATTCCATAGATTCCCATGGGAAAAGGCCTCCCAGGCACAATGGTATCACTTTCCTTAAATACAACTTGTGCTATGTATCTCACATTAATATTCTCCTGAGCAGGTAGGATTGTTTGATTGAGTGACCTCACTCATTCCCATGGCTTCAATTACCAGTATTCTAAGCCTTAAATCCATCACCCATCACCACCCCAGTATCTAAAAGTATCCTGGTTATAATTCTTTTAGCGTTGGCCAATTTTCCCCCTTTTTGCCCTTTTATAAATCAAACGGTCACTTGGGAAGAAGATACTTAAACTTAACACATTGGTGCAAATTGTCCAATGTATTTGAATTTGATTTTTCTGTACAAAATCCAAACTTATTCATTCGAGTCATGTTTATCTGCTTAGTGGTTTAGGAGACAATTTGGCAATTTGGTGGTTTTAGAGATTATTCTTCACTTAAAGTCCCTATGTTTCAAAATAGCATTCTTGTAATTTGGCATGCCTTTGTGAAGGAGTTACAACATTTTGACTCATATTCTTTCCATCTGTGTTTGTTTATGTAAGTTCAGGAGGAATACCGAACATCTGAGTTTTAGATGATACTAATAAACTAATAATTCAAGTGGTTTTAAAAATAATTCTGATAGATGAGAAGTGATACATTGTTTAATTTTGCATTTTAATTACAAATGAGGTTGAACATCTGTTTGATATTCCTACCATAACAATGAATTCTCCCCGTTTGAATGGTCTCTTCCTGTCATTTGCCCGTGTTGTGTATGCTGTGGCGTGTGATCCAGATCTCTCTTTCCAGGCTGAAGCACTGATTCTCTCTGTGTTGGTGGCTGACTACTCCCTGCTAAGTCCTTCTCTGGGAACTGGCTTCAGTTACGCACAGTTGCCCAGCCCGAAGTCACACCCTCTCTCCCCAGGGTAGCCTGAATCCAACAGTAGGTCAATGTCGTAGGGCAGAGAGCGTAAAGTCCTGGCTCCTTTGTCTCAAGCTGAGACAATGCTGAAGGACTGACTCAGCTCTCCACGAAATCAGCTGAGGCCTTGACTGTACCACAACACAACTGAACTCTTCCCTCCTCTCACTCCCCCAAGGGTGTTGATCCCTAGAGCACCCAACAGGAAATTTCTTGCACAGGAGTCTCTATCACACAGTGTGCCTCTTGGGAAACCCAACCCAGGCACCCATTTAAAAAGGTTGCTTTAATGAACACTATCTATTTTCTAAAACTAGTAAACACTGGGTGGTAAGTGGGCTGTGGAGAAGGAGCCAATGGGAAATCCCCAGAATGTACTTGCCATGAGTTCAAGATATGAATAAAAATGTTGTGCTCAATTCACACAGCCACGTGCTTCCTCTGCCCTTCCGTGTGTCTCCTCCTGGGCAAGGCCTCTGGACTTGTTGGCGTGAATGACCTCCCTGCAGTGTGACTGTGCAGGTGGACATACACCTGAAGCTACTCTCAGTCCCCAATCTACTGGGCTCTGGAGTCCTGCTCCTTAACCTGCAGAAATTCGAAACCCCCAAGGCCACCTGACATTCTTGCCAATCTTAGGATTGACATTTCTCTCACTCCTGCGTGTATACACACACACACACACACACACACACACATGCACACACTCACACACATTCACATCCTTTCCCTGGCCTCCACCATGGCATGCAGGTGCCCCACCTGGCCAACTGCCCATAGCACTCACAGAAATGGCAGCTCTTCCTCTTTTGAAGGCATCACGTTTGATGTGGAGGAGATCATTGGCTCAGTTGGGGTAACAAACTCCTGAAATGGATGCCCCTGTGTCTGATCCCTTCTCTCAGCTATGAAGGGCTAAGGACCCATGATAACAGACTGCAGGGTATGGGAAAGGAGAGACTATGAACAAGTCGAGGATTGAACCATCCACATTTGGAGAGAGTGGGTGGTCTCACAAGAGTCAAGGTTTGAGCTTGGCTGCTCTCCTACATAAGAGGGACAGAGCCAGGAATCTGATTTCAGATACCAATTAGAAGAGGTCTCATTTTTGTGGTGCAAGGTGGTAAGTGGTAAGTTTGTAAAGCCTTACTCACATATTTTCCCAAGACATGTCCAGTGGAAAAGTACTGGCCTTTGAGTAGCAGTTTAAAAGCTCAAACTGTCCAGAAAACATGGCAGGGCTCTCTCCTAGGCTGTCCTCTTCCCAAATGATGTTTTCCCTGTCCCCGGGCCATCCTACCTCCTTCCCTGAAGCCTTTGCAGCTTGGAGAGGGGCCAGCCCCTCTGGCCTCTCCGCTCTACCATGGGGTCATGAGCCACGACCTGCTCTCTCTCTCTCTCTCCTGATTCTTCAGCCAGTTTCCGTCTACTGGCTCTTTCCTCTGAGCTTCACCTCCTTCCCAGGGCCACACGGACATATAGTCTTCTGTTTGTGTTTGCCGAAAATTTGTGACCCTTTGGAAGCCCACAAGACCCACTGACATTACAGCCTCCGGGACTGGCGAGCTGCAGCCCAAACAGAATGAATGATATAGGAGGAGTACGTCCTCCAATCACTAGGTGGCGCTAAGGAATTTTTCAACTACACCACTTGGCAGTTGGTTGGGCAGTCAGCCACAGCCATTCCATGGGTGCTCTGCTGGTTTCTTAGCCCATGAAGTCTTTATTACAAGGATCTTAGAATTATAGATTCAAATTCTAACAACGAGGCTTTGAGCTTGCATTGCCTCCATGTAAAACATCTTCAGTAAAGGAATTCAATTGAGATGTGAGCGATTGTCAGCTGTGAGTCTTTGCTCATGCGTTCATCCAAGGAGTGTTTACTGTCGGGCTCTGAGGATTTGGGTGAAAAGACAAAACAAAAGACATGATGTCTGCACCCAGGGGCCTTCATACACGTGTCATTAAATTCTAGCAGCGGAAAGAAAAGGTACATCCTGCTATGAGAACATCTACTAGACCTTGAACACGAAGTTCAAGGAAGCCTTCCCTGAGAACAGGATGGATGAGCTAGCATCTGAGGGGAGAGTAGGCACACACTAATAAAATGGAAATGCAGTGTCGTAAGCACACACAAATAATGTTCTAAGACACTGAGAGAAGCCATTGATGGAGACCAGTTGGCTGAGCACGTGAGCCAGGGGCATGAACCTGGAGAGGCAGGGAGGGGCAGACCTGTGCCTTTCACAGGCCATGATACAGATTTTTGCTTTTATTCTAACAGTAATTGGAAGTCAAAGAAGCCGAGAGATAACAGGAGCCTATCGGTGCTCAGAAAAGATCCCTCTAGTGTCAGTGTGGTTAATACACTAGAGGGGTCTTTAAGATGTGGGAAATAAGTTAGGAGATTATTGTTGAAGAAGTAGAGAGAGAGAAGCTGGCAACTTGTACTAAAGAAGGTTTGGAAAACTATTAGAAATCCCCTCCTTAGACCAAGCCAAAACGGAACATCCCGTGGCCACAGATCTTTCTTCTGGGACCACAAAAAGCAGGTCAAGTCCATGTCGACACAACAGGCCTTTAAGTGGCTTAAGGAATGCACTGCACCTCTTCCAACTCCACCCCAGCCTGCACATAACACTTAATTCTCCTTTCCTCCCACTTACAAAGCAGGAGTCTTTCAACAAGTCCTCCAGTGGCCTGTGTATTAATTCCCTTCACCAACCCTGTCAAGGCAACCTCGGTTGGCCAATAAAAACAAATTCTTCAAAGAGCCAAAACTGCTGGAGACTCAGATACACATGAAAGATAGGATTGATATTTCTCACCATGATTATAGTATGTGAACAAACAATGCAGAGTTAAATCTACAACCTGACAGCTTGAAATGAAAAATAAACGTCTGACTTCTCCATTCACTGAGACTATTTTTGGATATATTAAATGCATTAATGTATTTAGTTCTTGCCACTCCTAAGGTGGCTACTAACATTATTCCCAGTTTAGAGATGAGAAAAATAAATCACACAATCAGTAAAGATCAGAGACAGGACTCAAGTGCTAGGCTGACTTCAGAGTCTATACTCTTTTTTTTGAGATTTACATTTTTTTAAGAGAAGCGATATCTTCCATACACTGATTCACTCCCTGAATGGCCACAATGGCCAGGCCAAAGCCACGAGCCTGGAACTCCATCCAGGTCTCCCATGTGGGTGGAAGGGGCCCAAGCATTTGAGCCATCTTCTGCTGCTTTCCCAGGCACATTAGCAGGGAGCTGGTTTGGGAAGCGGAGTAGCTGGGACTCGAACCAGTACACATATGGGATGCCAGTGTCATAGGTGTCAGATCACCCTACTGTACCACAATACTGGCCCCAAGACCATCTGCACTCTTTTTTTTTTTTTTTTAAGATTTATTTATTTATTTGAAAGTCAGAGTTACACAGAGAGAAAAGGAGAGGCAGAGAGAGAGAAGTCTTCCATCTGCTGGTTCACTCCCCAGTTGGCTACAACAGCTGGAGCTACACCAATCTGAAGCCAGGAGCCAGGAGTTTTTTCTGGGTCTCCCACGTGGGTTCATGGGCCCAAGAACTTGGGCCATCCTCTACTGCTTTCCCAAGCCACAGCAGAGAGCTGGATGGGAAGTGGAGCAGTCAGGACTCAAACTGGTGCCCATAAGGGATGCCGGCACTGCAGGTAGCAGCTTTACCCACTACATCACTGTGCCGGACCCCATCTGCACTCCTAGTCAGTACTCTGTACTGCCTCAAAGGCAAGGAAAATAATCTTCAAACTTAGAAAGAAAAAATAAACGTGGTGAAAAGAAATTAAAGCCCCCTAAATAGAGAAGGTAAACAGAGAACCCCTATTTGATTTAATTCTAGTCTAAAGCTCAGATGAAAAATATCTTCTTGAAATTTTCATTTATTTATTTCAGAGAGAGAGAGAGAGAGAGAGAGAGAGAGAGAGAGAGAGAGAGAATCAGCCAGAGATCGCCCATTCACTGGTTCACTCCCCAAACACCCACATTGGCCACAGCTGGGCTGGCCTGGCGCTGGCCGAAGCCAGGAGTCAGGGACTCAACCCAGGTCTCCCGCATGGATAGTTTGTACCCAACCACCTGAGATTTCACCAGTGCCTCCCAGGGTTCGCACTAGCAGGAAGCTGGAGTCAGAAGCCTGAGACAGGAATCGAACTCAGGTACTCCAATGTTTGACGCAGGTATGTCAACCGATATCTTAACTCGTGTCCTAGCCTCTAACCTGAACACTAGCTCTCTGCCCCTAAACTATTTTAACACATTGAAAGAACAAATACAAACCCCAAAGAGCACTTGGTCATCTTTAACAAATATTGGCAGATGACCAGAAATGCCCAACAAATTTAAAAGGTCAATTTTCAAAACAGAGAAAGGGTCAAGTTGATGTACTTTTTCTTTCTTTCCATCTTCCTCTCCTCTTCCTCTCCTGTTTGCCCTTCTTTGGTTTTGGTAAGAACGCTAAACACGAGCTCTAACATCGTAAACATTTTTGCATGTACCACATTTTTGTTGTGTACAGCTGATCTCTAGAACACATTCATCTTCCTTTGTTGTTGCAAACCGATTAGTAGTTTCTAATAGCCTCCCTTCTCCAACCCCTGGCAGACAACACTCTACTTTTCATTCATTTTATTAAAGCCAAATCGACAGAGAGAGAGAGAGAGAGAGAGAGAGAGAGAGAGAGAGAGAGAGAGAGAGAGAGATCTTTTTATCCACTGGTTCACTCCCCAAGTACTCACAACAGCTGGGGCAAGGGCCAGGTCAAAACCAGGACCCAGGGGCCGGTGCCGTGGCGTAACAGGTAAAGCTGCCGCCTGCAGTGCCGGCATCCCATATGGGCACCAGTTCAAGTCCTGACTGCTCTACTTCTGATCCAGTTCTCTGCTGTGGCCTGGGAAAGCAGTAGAAGATGGCCCAAGTCCTTGGGCCCCTGTACCCTCATGGGAGACCCAGAAGAAGCTCCAGGCTCCTGGCTTTGGATTGGCACAGCTCCAGCCATTGTGGCCATCTGGGGAGTGAACCACCAGATGGAAGACCTCTCTGTGTCTCTCTCTGCCTCTGCCTCTCTGTAACTCTGCCTTTCAGATAAATAAATAAATCTTTTAAAAACCAAACAGGAGCCCAGAACTCCACTCGGGTCTCCTACACGGGAAAGCAGAGACTCAGGCACTTGATCCTTCCTCTGCTGCCTCTCAGGGTCACTAGCAGGAAGCCGGACCAGAAGGTGGAGGGGGGACCAGCCTCAGGCATTGATGTGGGACGTGGGCCTCCCAGGTGGCAGCTGAACCCATGGTGTTGCAACACCCGCCCACCATTCCACCTTTCCATTCTATGAACCTGTTTACCTCACTTTTGTATTAATACCTTTTATTATTGACTAGGTAGTGGCAAATGGCTTTAGAAAACATTTTGTAATTCTAGCTAACTTATTCATTCATTTCATCACAAGTGTTTATTGAATACCTGCTTTTTAAAAAAAGATTTATTTATTTATTTGAAAGGCCTACTGATTTCTTAACACAGACAGTGAGGTGCGCAAAACAGACAGGGCTCCTACCCTCATGGAAATTTCTAGTGAGGAAGATTGCTATTGATTTAACAATTGCACAAATAGGGGCATGATTAGAAACTCCGTCACGTCATTCCTTAGACATTACTTCCAAAGCAGTTCTAATTTTTTGATGCCTGAAAAAAATGGAAATGATTGTTCTGCCACGGAAAGCTGTGCAACGTGGCAGGTGCAATTGCAAGGAGAGGAATTGCCGGCTCTTATGGTAACTAGGGTCAGCCTTGAGGGGAATCATCAAAGTGTTTTCCACGGTGGCTGCACTACGTTACACTCCACCAGCTGTGTTCAAAGCACTGTTTATTATTGTCTTTTGTTCGGTCACAGCCATCCTAAGTGGGTGTGAGAGTGCTTTTATGTTCTGATTTGTGTTTCTCTGGTGGCTAATGGCGTTGGGTATCTTTTTGTGTGCTGACGGGTCATCTGTAGCTGTTCTTGAAGAAACCTAAGAATTTCGGGCCGGCACTGCGGTTCAGTAGGCTAATCCTCCGCCTTGCAGCGCCAGCACATTGGGTTCTAGTCCCAGTCGGGGCACCGGATTCTGTCCCTGTTGCCCCTCTTCCAGGCCAGCTCTCTGCTGTGGCCCAGGAGTGCAGTGGAGGATGGCCCACGTGCTTGGACCTCGCACCTGCATGGGAGACCAGGAGAAGCACCTGGCTCCTGGCTTCAGATCAGCGCAGTGCGCCGGCCGCAGTGGCCATTGGAGGGTGAACCAACGGCAAAGGAAGACCTTTCTCTCTGTCTCTCTCTCTCACTGTCCACTCTGCCTGTCAAAAAAGAAAAGAAAAGAAAAGAAAAGAAACCTAAGAATTCCTTATGTTCCCCTGATACAGGGCCCTGATTGACAGAGTCTCTGCAAATATTTTCTCTCCTTCTGTATATTGTTTTTTCACTTTCTTGTTGATGTCCTTTGTAGCTCAGAAGTTTCTGACAAAATCAAACAAGCTGGTGAGTTTTGGGCAGAGGTAATGGATGTCACTTCTTGAGCCCAGCATTGAATCGCCAGTGTGGGAATCCTGGGAGGCCTCTTTCAGTGGTGACTAGAAAGCTTGAGATGGCGCTGGTCCTATTAGCTTGGGTCTCCAAATGATAACAGTGAACAGTGAGTGGAGCACACCCTGTCAACCCATAGTAGAAACATACCCTGAGGGGGAAGTAAATCTTGGTTATTTTTTTGGTTCTTTTTTGTTGTTTTTTATTTATTTTTTTATTTATTATTATTTTTTATGTTTGCTTTTTTCTTTCTTTTTTATTCTTTCTTTTTTATTCTTTTTTATGTTTTTATTTCTTTTTTGTTTTTATTGTCTTTACTTTTTTTAGTTTTTAATTTATTTTTATTTGTTTTTTATTATTTCTTCTTTTTATATTTTTTGTTTTTTATTTGATTTTTTGTATTTTAAAATTTTGTTTGTTTTGAATTCTTTATTTTGCTAAATCTTGGTTATTTTAAGCCATTGAGATCTGAGGGTTAATCACACCTATCTATTAAAAAATTATTTATTTGAAAGTCACAAAGTCACAGTTACAGAGAAGTAGAAGCAGAGAGAGAGAGAGAGAGAGAGAGAGAGATCTGCTATCTGCTGGTTCACTCCCCAAATGGCCATAATGACGGGAACTGGGCCAGGCCGAAGCAAGGAGCCAAGAGCTTCATCCGGGTCCAGGTCTCCCATAGGGGTACAGGGTCCCAAGGACTTGGACCATCTTCCACTACTTTCCCAAGTGCATTAGCAGGGAGCTGGATTAGAAGTGGGGTAGCCAGGATACGAACCAGTGCCCACACAGGATGCCAGTGCCACAGCGGGCGGTCTTACCCACTACACCACAGCCATTCAGACCTATCTTGATAGCACATCTTTCCTAACTTCATTAGTTGTCAGAATATAATGAAATAAAACTAAAACAGTTGAAGAAATAAGTCAGAATTTAAGTTAGAGTTTAAAAAAAAATCTCTGCTCGGGGGTCAGCATTGTGGTGCAGCAAATTAAGCCACCAGCTGCGATGCCACCATCACCAAAGAGCACCAGTTCGAGTCCCAGTTGCTCCACCTCTGATCCAGCTTCCTGCTAATGTGCCTGAGAAGGCAGCAGATGACAGCCCGAGTCCTTGGGCCCCCGCACCCACGTGGGAGACCCGGAAGAAGCCCCTGGCTCCTGGCTTCGGATCAGTGCAGCTCTGGCCCTTGCGGCCATTTGGGGAGTGAACTAGCAGGTGGAAGACTTCTCTTTCTGTCTCTCCCTCTCACTGTCTATAACTCTACCTCCTAAATAAATACATAAAGCCTTAAAAAGATGCATCCATGTCAAGATGGTGGGCAGACACATGTAGACGGAATACAAAGAAGTATAAGTACTCATAGAAATCACTCCTTGGAGGGGCTGGCATTGAGTTCAGTTTGCACCTGTAAAGGCAGCAGAAGATGACTCTATTACATGGGCCACTGCCACCCACATGGGAGACCCAGAGGAGTTCTGTCAGCTCTGGCCATTGCAGCCATCCTGGGAGTGAACCAGTAGATGGAAGATCTCTCTTTCCCTCCCTCATTCTCTCTCTGTAGCTCTATCTTTCAAATAAAAAAAGAAAAAAGAATAATCCCTTGGAACCCAAGGCAAACGGGACAGATAGGACCATGCATGAACCTCTGGGAGATGCCAAGTGGATGGAGTGAGGTTGAAGGCCAAATCCGCGGAACAGAGAAGTCTCACAAAAAGAGAAGTAAGGTAGGTACCATTGGGCGTGAACTGCAGCCCTGAGAAAGGACCAGCGGACCTCCATCTGCAGAGCATTAAGCTGATGTGTTTTCTCCTCCGTGCTTCAGTGATGCTACAGGTTGATTCCTTTGTTCTTCCTGACTCCGTTTAGCCTCTCCCACAGGCTTTATGTTTCCCTGACACTTTCACTCTATAATAATCAGGAAAATAACTGTGTTTAATTTCAGTTAGCTCATTAAGGAGGTATTTCTAGCTCTATGCTACCCACATCTCTCCAAGATCTTTTTTTGTTTGTTTCAAAAGCAAAATTTGATTGGCAGTGCAAGGGGCCGGCGCTGTGGTGTTGTAGGCGAAGCCTATGCCTGCAGCACCAGCATCCCATATGGGCGCCGGTTCATGTCCCAGCTGCTCCTCTTCTGATCCAGCTCTCTGCTTATGGCCTGGGAAAGCAGCAGAAGACGGCCAAAGTCCTTGGACCCCTGCACCAGCATGGGAGACCTGGAAGAAGCTCCTGGCTCCTGGCTTCAGATCAGCCCAGCTCCAGCCATTGTGGCCATTTAGGGAGTGAACCAGTGGATGGAAGACCTTTCTCTCTGTCTCTCCCTCTCTCTGTAATTCTACCTATCAAATAAATAAAATATTTTTTAAAGATTTATTTATTGGCTGGCGCCGTGGCTCAACAGGCTAATCCTCCGCCTCCGGCACACCAGGTTCTAGTCCCGGTCGGGGCGCCGGATTCTGTCCCGGTCGCCCCTCGTCCAGGCCAGCTCTCTGCTGTGGCCCGGGAGTGCAGTGGAGGATGGCCCAAGTGCTTGGGCCCTGCACCCCATGGGGAGACCAGGAAAAAGCACCTGGCACCTGGCTCCTGCCATCGGATGAGCGCGGTGCGCCAGCCACAGCGCGCCGGCCGCGGCGGCCATTGGAGGGTGAACCAATGGCAGAGGAAGACCTTTCTCTCTGTCTCTCTCTCTCACTGTCCACTCTGCCTGTCAAAAAAAAAAAAAGATTTATTTATTTATTTGAAAGTCAGAGCTACACAGAGATAGGAGAGGCAGAGAGAGAGAGAGAGAGAGAGAATCTTCCATCCACTGGTTCACTCTCCAATTGGCCACAATGGACAGAGCTGCACCAATCTGAAGTCAGGAGCCAGGAGCTTCTTCCAGGTCTCCCACGTGGTTGCAGGGGCCCAAGGACTTGGGCCACCTTCTACTGCTTTCCCAGGCCATAGCAGAGAGCTGGATCGGAAGTGGAGCAGCCGGGACTTGAACCAGTGCCCATATGGGATGCTGGCACCGCAGGCCAGGGTGTTAACCCACTGTGCCACAGTGCCTGCCCCATAAAATCTTTTTTAAAATGACAGTGCAAATAAGCACAGAATGAGTCAAAGAGACTCGTACAAAAATATTTCAATTATTAAAACACAGGAATTGTGCACTAATCCTCCCACCCCCGCTTTTTGGGGGGCCATGACTCGCTCTCTGAATTGCACAGCTCCACTTGTTTGTTTTATAACAGGCTGCTGCTTGGGGCTGACATTGCGGCCAATTGAGGAGTGAACCAGCAGATAGAAAATCTCTCTCTCTTGCTCTCTCTCTCTCTCTCTCTCTCTGCCTCTCCTCTCTCTGTGTAACTGACTTTCAAATAAATAAATACATCTTTAAAAAAAAAAACAGTCTGCTGCTGCTGCTTCTTTTTTTAAAGATCAAACTTCTTCTTTTTTTAAGTAGCCTTCGGTTCACAGCGAAATGGAGAGGATGGAAGAGATTTCCCACGTGCCTTCTGCCCCCACCCACACTCACATGGCCTCCCCACAATCCTCAAACCCCAGCAGAGTGGAACACTTGCTATAGTTGATGTACCTACATAAACACATAATCACCCAATGTCCATAGTTCACTTTAGGGTTCACGCTTGATGTTCATTATGTGAGTCTGGGCAAATTCACCATGGCCTGAACCCACCAGTACAGCATCAAACATAGTTTTGCAGCCCTAAGAGTCCTATGTGTTCCTATTACACAGTACAAGGGTTTTTTTTTTTTTTTTTCCCTCAATTCTTTTCAATTTTTTAATTGAAAGGCAGAATTACAGAGAGAGGGAGAGTTACAGAGAGGGCTATCTGTTGGTTCACGCCCCAAATGGCCACAAATGCCAGGGCTGGGCCAGGCCGAACACAGGAGCCAGGAGCTTCATCCAGGTCTCCCACGTGGGTACAAGGGCCCAGGCACTTGGGCCTTCTTCCGCTGCTTTCTCAGGTGCGTTAACATGGAGCTGGATTGGAAGTGGAGCAGCGGGTCTTTAGCCAGCACCCATCTGAGATGCCAGCACTGCAGTCAGCAGTTTAAACTGTTACGCCACAACACTGGCCCCACCCAGCACCGTTCTTGAGAGAAAGTTTTAAGGACTCAGAAGTTTCGTTTTCACTTCCCTCTCTTTTTTTTAAACGTTGCAGATAACTTCACTGATCACGTGTTGGGTAAAGGAGGTGGCTCCGAGTCTCACTCTCTAAGTAAGGCAACTTCAGGACTTTGTCAGCTACCACCAAGTGGGGATCTTAGGGAATCCCTCTGGTACAGCACCAGTCTCTTCGGCTCTTCCAGAACTTTCCAGGCCATTGGTTCTCGGGCAGTTGCCATCTCTATGTTAAGGGAAGTCTCCCATCTCTGTGGTCACGTTCCAAAGTTTCAAAAAGAGTTTTTAACTCAGGGCCTAAATTTAGGAGGTACTGTTAATCACATGTTGAACTTGCATAAAAGAGAAAATAAAAGATGTCAATGAAATGGAAACCCACAGTGGCAAGAACCTAATATTAGGGCCAGCCTTGTGGCATAGTGGGTTAAGCTGCCACCTGCAATGTTGGTGTTATGCCCAGATAAGTAGATCCCCAAGAAGCTATCAGCAAATTTGCCAGCACCGTGGCTCAACAGGCTAATCCTCCGCCTCCGGCACACCGGGTTCTAGTCCCGGATGGGGCACCAGATTCTGTCCCGGTTGCCCCTCTTCCAGGCCAGCTCTCTGCTGTGGCCCGGGAGTGCAGTGGAGGATGGCCCAAGTGCTTGGGCCCTGCACCCCATGGGAGACCAGGAGAAGCACCTGGCTCCTGCCATCGGATGAGCGTGGTGCGCCGGCTGCAGCGCGCTGGCCGCGGCAGCCATTGGAGGGTGAACCAACGGCAAAGGAAGACCTTTCTCTCTGTCTCTCTCACACTGTTCACTCTGCCTGTCAAAAATAAAAGTAAATTAAAAATAAAAATTTAAAAAGGAAGCTATCAGCGACCCAATCACACCGAAATGCAAAAGCAAGGTTTATTTTGAAAGTACAAGCAGTAGCAGGGGCCTCATCTGACCAGCCAACGCAGCAGCGGAGGTCAGAGGAAGGCCCAGGTCTTTGTTCAGGGACGCTTTTAAAGGGAAGATACATCAGCAAGGGCTTAGGGTGCGGGGCCTTTTGTGATTGGGCAGGGCAAGGGTGGGGTCTCCGTTTGGCTTGGGTTCAGGGAGTTACCACATTTGGCAATCTCTACTGAGCCGCCCTTGGTCTGCTGAGCTAGCTGTCCTTGTTAGGCTCTGCTATCTCTGCCTGAATGCCTGCTTGTACAAGGACTTGGGTCTGCTTTGGGACACGGAGGCTGCTTTTTATTCTTTCAAAATAGAGTCACTGGTTTGAGTCCTACCTCTCCACTTCCAATCTAGCTCCCTGCTAATGGCCTGGGACAGCAACAGAGGATGGCTGCCACCCACATGGGAGACCTGAATGATGCTCCTGGATGCTGGCTTCAGGCTGGCACAGCCCATGCGGCCATCTTGGGAATGAACCAGAGGACGGAAACTCTCCCTTTCTGTCTCTCCCTCTTTCTCTCTCTGTAACTGTGACTTTCAAAAACAAATAAATAGGTCTTTGTGAAAAGAAAAAGAACCTAATATTGCTGACATGTCAATTTACTGGTGAGCAAAACGCTAGAACAAGAAGCAATAGGAGAAGCTGGAAAGTTTCCACTCTCAAACAGTGTGACATATTACAAAATGCTAAGGGTGATTTTGTGTAAGCATCTCTATTTGGACTTGATGAGTCTAAAGTTTTCAGCAGTAAATTTCAAGGAGAACATTTGTAAAATTAATAAATGATAAAATTCATTTTTTAGGATTAGCTCAATAGGCTAATCCTCTGCCTTGCGGCACTAGCACATTGGGTTCTAGTCCCGGTCGGGGCGCCGGATTCTGTCCCAGTTGCTCCTCTTCCAGCCAGCTCTCTGCTGTGGCTCCGGAGTGCAGTGGAGGATGGCCCAAGTGCTTGGGCCCTGCACCCGCATGGGAGACCAGGAGAAGCAGCTGGCTCCTGCCTTCGGATCGGCGCGGTGCGCCGGCCACAGCGCGCTGGCCGCAGCGGCCATTGGAGGGTGAACCAACAGCAAAGGAAGACCTTTCTCTCTGTCTCTCTCTCTCACTGTCCACTCTGCCTGTCAAAAAAAAAAATTAAATAAAAGATACAATTGGCTGCTTCAAAAGGCTGCCCTAAAGAAGCAAAGACTGAGCTATATTTAGTATATTACTTGCATATTTGGAAGCAAAGGGTCAGTCTTGGGAAGTGCATTGAAGTTGTGCTGATGGAAGGGACCACATCAATGGTGGGTCCATGACAGGCCTCACTGCTCTTGTAAGAAAGAAAACGAAAATCCCGACATTGTCACACGTGCTTCCCGCCCCCGCCCCACCCACCCCAATAAAGAAGCTGGTATCAAAACTTTTGGAGATGAAAATGTTGGGGACCAGTACTGCAGCACAGCAGATTAAGCCGCTGCCTGCACTGCCAGCATCCCATAATCTTGCACATACTATATACCACATACCATATCTCATGAACATCTTAGATAGAAATTTTGTAACATAGTTAAGCCCATTTGAATAAGGGATTTTATTTTTTTAAAAGCAGGAAATTGGAAAAAAGTGAAAGTGAAAATTTCCTCTACCTTAATATAAATGTAGGGTGATTTCCACACTAAAAAAGATGTTTATAAATAGGATGAAATAAACAGAGCCATAGACAAATATCATTCTCTATTCAAAAAGGATATTGCCAATCATACTAGGCTCTATCTACACTATACTGATGACGCTATGTGGCTCAGGTTACACCGAATATGTTTTTATGTAGGAGTTACCTTACATCTGAAACTTATTTCAAAGGTTTCCCCAGAATAAAAAGATTGAGAAATGATGTCTTAAGTGAGAGGCAAGGCAGGGGTAGGAGAGTTCGAAAGGTTGAAGGACATGGCACAGCTCTGAGCTAGCGATGTTTGGAGAATGCAAGAGTGAAAGTTGGCTGGGGGTGCCAAGTGGATCTGCTGTGTGGTTTTGAGGCTCATTAGAGATCGGAGTCTGTAGATTTAGAATGGTGCCATCTGCCTGACTGTGAGACTTCCCCAGCACTTCTCAGCCACTTCAATGCTAACAGATAGTTGGGTTCACCCCAGATTGGCATGCATTGGACAGATACAGCTGGGGAGTATGACTTATGAAAAGAGTGCTATTAATGTGATGTACTATGGAGTTGGGCAGTAAAGGAAGAGAAGAAAGGACAAAGCTGCTGGTTTGGAAAATCATACATTAGTGGAGGGCTCGCTGGGTCCTGGTGAGAACAAAGAATCACTGAAGTCGAAGTGCTTGAGCAAACATGGGAGAGGAGGCTGAGGTTAGAGACTGGGATTTTTATTATTATTATTATTATTATTATTATTTGACAGGTAGAGTTACAGATAGTGAGAGAGACACACACACAGAGAAAGATCTTCCATCCAATGGTTCACCTCCACAAACAGCCGCAATAGCCGGAGCTGTGCTGATCCGAAGCCAGGAGCCAGGTGCTTCTTTCTGATCTCCCATGGGGTACAGGGCCCAAGCACTTTGGCCATCTTCCACTGCCTTCCCCGGGGCAACAGCAGAGAGCTGGACTGGAAGAGGAGCAACTGGGACTAGAGCCCAGTGCTCATATGGGATGCCGGCGCCTCAGGCGGAGGATTAACCTAGTGCACCACAGTGCCGGCCCCTGGGATATTTGAATTAATAACCTCAGAGGTGGAACAGCTACAGCTGGAGATCAGATCTAGGATCCAAGAGAGTTTTTAGCCAGAGAAGACTGGGCAGCACTAGAGATGAGGAGCCATGGGTTTCACTCCATCAGTCTCTTGCATTTGCAAGTAATAAAAAATCCAAATCAAACTGGCATTACAAAAGAGGCATGCAGTAGCTTTTGTTATTAAAAAGTCAAGTGTTGTGGCCCAGCAAATTAAACCACTGCTCTCATTGCTGGCATCCCATATGGGAGTCCCAGGCTAAGTCCTGGCTACTCCACTTCTGATCCAGATCTCTGTTAATATGCCTGGGAAGGCAGTGGAGGATGACCCATGTGCTTGGGTTCCTGTCACCCATATGGGAGACTAGGATGGAGTTCCTGGCTCCTGACTTTGGCTTAGTCCAGATCTGGCTGTTGTAGCCATCTAGGGGAGTGACCAGAAGATGGAAGGTCCCTCTCTCACCCTCTCTCTGTTTCTGTGTGTGTGTATGTGTGAGTGTGTGTGTTACTCAAATAAATAATTCTTTTTAAGTCAGGGGTGGGGGGTGTTTAGCTTCAGGCACAGCTGGATCCCTGAGCTCTTATGCTTAACAGGAGCTTGACTCCATTTTTCAGCTCGCTGTCCCCTGTGTCAATTCCAACCTCAGACAAGCTCTTTAGTATATACTCCTGTGGAACTGTGGTTTTCCTACTTTGTACTTGTTGAATATTATGATTAGTGGTGAATTTAGCTTGTGAATATAGAGTGGACTCAAACTGTGGCTTTGCAAAAACTGATGAAAAGAGCGGAAGGAGGATGGTAGACTGGGGGGCAGCAGGGGAAATGTCATTGTCTTCTTGGAACTGTACCTATGAGATGCATGAAACCTGTTCTCTTTGTATTAATAAAAAATGTTTTTAAAAAATGGTTGCCAGGGGTTGGCACTGTGGCGCAATGGGTTAACACCCTGGCCTGAAGTGCTGGCATCCCACATGGGCAGCGGTTTGAGACCCGGCTGTTCCTCTTCCCATCCAGCTCTCTGCTATGGCCTGGGAAAGCAGTGGAAGATGGCCCAAGTCCTTGGGCCCCTGCATCCGTGTGAAAAGAGGAAACTCCTGGCTCCTGGCTTCAGATCAGCATAGCTCTGGCCACTACAGCCAATTGGGAAGTGAACCAGCAGATGGAAGATCTCTCTCTCTCTCTCTCTTTCTCTCTCTCTCTCTCTCTCCTCTCTCTGTGTAACTCTGACTTTCAAATAAATTAATTAATTTTTAAAAATGGCTGCCAGCAACTCCAGGCTTTCATCCTCATTGGTCTGACACCCATAGTAAAGAAAAAGTATCTCTTCCCCTACAATATAAACCAAAATCCTGGATCTCACTCTCATTGGTTCATATTTCCAGCTTTGAGCCAATCACTGCAGTCATGGGTATACCATGCTGGGATTGAACAGATCTGAGCCTCGCATCCACTTATGACAAACTTTAGGGCATAGTCAAATCCCGCCCCCTGCCCCCCTGCCCTGGAGGATCATCATCATCAGAGGTTCACAAGAAGAATTAACGGCAGAATAAGAGATGTCTTTCTTCTTTTACATTGCTGAGCAGGTTTTCACGAGGTCACTCAGGCTGGGAGCAGAGCCCGGGTGCAGAGGAATCCCATGAAGCTAGTCTTTGATGAAGGAGGAGTCATGGCCTGGTGTCTGTGACTCCACGTGTGACACAGAACTGGTAGTGACTTTTGAGAACTTCAGACCTAAAGTCCTTAAAGACAAAGGATTTTGCATGTTTCATGGACTTGATACACAATAAATACGTGTAAATGGAGGGAGGAAGGGGAGAACAAACAGACGGACAGACAGACAAAGGAGTAGACGGACAGAGAATGAATGAATAAACAGATAAACCACAGAATTTAAAAACAGCTCAGCTAGTAATAGACTTACAGCATGCAGGGGAAAATACTCAACATCCAAAAACTTTTTAGAAATGTACTTCTTATATCAGTCACTTCAGAAATAACCACAGTGAAAATCACATCAACCCTAAAGCCACACAAAACTAGGTACTTGGCTCTGAGTGACCTTATGCAAGGGATTTCACTACCCTACGTCTCAGTTCCTCATCTACAAAACTGGGCGGAGTTAGGACACCACCTCTGGGGGAAATAGCCAATGCAACAATTTCCCAAGAGGCTTCATGGGTGTTATTATTTTGCTGAATGTTAATGAAAATCCTCATTTCAACAGCACGTAGAGAGGGAAGCCATCTTCCAGACAGACTCACGCTCGCCACGCTAGAAAGGCATGGAGATAAACCAAGATGCCAGCATACTAATTTACTGGGGGAAATTAGTTGGGATTTGAAATTATCTGAATATCTAGCTCTTTTCTCCCTGTCTGCAATGACCCTTGAGAAGTGAGACCATATCTAGAAGATTCCGTGTGAACAGACAAGGGCCTGGGGCCCAGCCTCAGAAAACACTTGAGAGAAAGTTCTCGGACGGTCGCGGTCAAGATTTGTCTCTGCCTTCTTGGATGAGTTCACACTTCTCTAATTTGTGCTATTACATATTTACATCTCAGAGCCTACCTTCTTCCCCTCATCTCCAGTCTTTTAGGAAAAAGCTGAGCTTAGCCCCTATGGTAATAAGGAGAACCACAGCTTCCTCATCATTGTAATGCGCACATCAGCTAGAAGGGTTTCTCTGGTTCTCTGGATCTGGGTCTGATGGCTTAACTTCCCCATCTCACAGCCAGTGAAAGTCCAAACCAAGCCTGTTCCAGACCTTAACAAACCCTTGGGAGCTTGGTATTCCTGTGACTCTTGTACCTCTGCTTCCTCACGTTCCGTGCTCAGCATCACGTCACGTAAATCATAGCTTCTCCAACCAACACATGAACACAACCAAACACCCCGCTCCCACGAAACATTCCTGAGGGGACTTTGCTGAAGAAAAGAGGAGGCAGGGAGAGGTCACAGGAGGATTTCTGTGTTTCACTCCACCCCAGACATCTCCATTCTTCTAAAGCCCCTTCTCAGCATCGTGACCCCAAGCATGGCTCTCTCGGCCCTTCCCCCCAGCAGTCCCCAGTCTCTCTTCTTCCCACGCCTGCGTTCTTTTTCCCCTCCTGTTGTCCCTGAGCGAGTGCCAACAGAGGAGAGCCACACACTCATACAGTCTGATGTCCTTTATTGCCAGCGGTGGAGAGCGGGCTCATGCCTTAAAGAACTCTCAACCCCGAAGTCCAAAGCAACAGGGTTTTTAAAGGCAAAAACCACAAAATCGGGAGGGGAATACATGGTTGCTAGGATCAAGGGGGAATACATGGTTACTGGGGTCAAGCTGACCTAAAACCTATGTGAAATTAATATCAATTATAATCTTGACAATACCAGTTACAATCAATATTAATTATAATCTTGACATTAATCCAAATATTGGTTTTAATCATATGTAGGACATAGACAAATTACATTTTTACCAATAACCCAGCCTATCTACTTTCAAGCTTGAGCAGTCATGCCAGGGGGATTCTATGCTCTGCCAAGTGTGATGCAGTTTGCTGTTATTGTCCAAGAGTTTTAGATCATAGTTTCAGACCGGAGTTGGGGGGGGGGAGGGAAGGGGAACCTACCCAGAATGGAGTCTCAGGTGCTCCAAAACGGAGTCCCTACTGTCAAGGTGCTGCTTCCTTCCCCCCTTTGTATTTTGAGACTAATCAAATTTTTGATTCAGCCACATCATATGGATCAGAAAGGCTATTCACAGCAGAGTAACAGGTATGCATATTCATGAGTTTAACAGAAGCTATACTTTGTTTAATGAAATCTAGTAACCAGCTAATTAACCAGAGTCCCACAGTCAGTCTGAGGAGGAGGAGGACTAAGGTCCTGTCAGGCCAGTCAACAGGGTGGTCAGCCATGGGTTCCAATTAAACATTCCACTATACCATAGTTATGAGTCTTTGTGCTGTTTACAGCGAGTTTCTAAGTTTTGTTTTACCTTTTGGAGGGAGTCAGTTATAACTCCTAATTGATGAGCATAGAAACAACAAGCCTCTCCTAGGGCCACACACAGGCCACCTTGAGTCAGAAACAGAAGGTCTAGCCCCCTCCTATTTTGTAGCATCAAGCCTGCGAGAGAACTGACCTAGTCGTTAAGGCGTTCGGTAGAGCACTGGAGGTGACCTAAGTCTGCATCCATGGCCTCAGCTAAATGAGTGAGACCCACTTCTCCTCGTGTCAGTGCAGCAGTACTTAGGGCTGCTGTTCCAGCAAGTTCCAAGCCTAGCAGGGTTGGGACAACCAGCGGGACTGATCTTTTTGCTCGGTTTAATTCAGTGAGAGAACTGGAGAGGAGTAGGCCTCCCTCTACACCAGAATAGGCATACACCTGCAGAAGTGCATGTACTGATACACATAAGAAAGGGGCTACAGGCTTTTCATTTGTAGGAAACCTCATACAGCGAGTTAAACCCATTATGCAAGCAAACCATGAGTTATTAAGTGGGGTGGTGGTTTTGGGTACAGGATATCACAGTGAGGAAGGAGGGATCATGTCTCAAAGCAAACCTTTTAGTCACAGTTTATAGCCTGCTTGTATAAGACATTTTGTTAAAGCCTGAGAGGCCCACAGACACTTAGCCCAACCGGATGTTCTCAGCCCCTCCCCCCCCCTTAATCCACACCCCACTATTGTAGGGACCCTACTGACAGGTCATTGTCCTGGGGGTCCCTTAGGGTATGGAGAGGAGAAGGCAGCCAAAACAGGGTCCCAACGGAGGTGGCCTCTCCAGGGGGCTGCTTTTATCCAAGGTCTCTTATGCATGGCCATCTAGAGCTGTATTGTTTCAAGACTGGAGGAAACAAATCTAACCAGCAGAATAAATACACAGGGTCTAAAACAGAGGACAGAGGACCTATGAAAGGTGCTGTTCAAACCAGGAGGGAGGTTTTTTTATTGAGGCAAACAGAAACTGACAGGGGAGCTTGATGATTACATGGGAAACTGGAAGAGACATTTTAAGGGAGGTGTGAACCTCCTTAGGGCAGACACCCACAGAGGAGGTCTTTAGGATGTTAGCCAAGGGGGTGCTCAATCCCATCACTAATCTTTGGTGGCTTAGGCTAGAAATGTGTTGTCACAGGCATGTATAAGATCGAACATGAAGACCACCTTAGCTGAACTGCTTTGAACCAATTGTTTTTGCTTTGTATCTCTCCATTAGTTTAGTTTGAAAAGGGAGGTTTTGCCTGTTTACTGTATCCATAGCAAAATAAATCTAGCTGTTATATGTGGCCAGGCATGACTGCAGAAAAATGTTAGCCATTTCTTTTATAAGGTCTGAAGCTCAAACTGTATATCCTAATGGAGAATTTCGAATAGAATCAGTTTTTTCATCTGGAAGAGAATACAGGCTTTTTAGATTGCTTACTATCAATTATTTAATATTAAGTGAAAACTTAGCAAGCAATTTTAACTGTCAAATAACAACTTATGAAAGTATTTACCAAAAAGTTTAATGTCTTTTATAAATTATAAGAGTATCTGTAGTTGGAAATTTTTAAAAAAATTTTTTTAGAGATTTTATTTATTTATTTGACAGGTAGAGTTATAGACAGTGAGAGGGAAGACAGAGAGAAAGGTCTTCCTTCCATTGGTTCACTTCCCAGATGGCTGCAAATGGGCCGGAGCTGCGCCAATCTGAAGCCAGGAGCCAAGTGCTTCCTCCCAGTCTCCCATGCAGGTGCAGGGCCCAAGCACTTGGGCCATCCTCCACTGCTTTCCCAGGCCACAGCAGAGAGCTGGATTGGAAGAGGGGCAGCCAGGACTAGAACTGGCACCCATATGGGATGCTGGCAATGCAGGCAGAGGATTAACCTACTGCGCCACAGCGCCAGCCCCAGAAATTTTTTCTTTTTTTCACAGCTAGAGTTAGACAGTGAGAGAGAGAGACAGAGAGAAAGGTCTTCCTTCTGTTTGATCACTCCCCAAATGGCCGCCACGGCCAGAGCTGTGTCGATCCGAAGCCAGGAGCCAGGTGCTTCCGCTTGGTCTCCCACGCAGGTGCAGGCACCCAAGCACTTGGGCCATCCTCCACTGCCCTCCCAGGCCACAGCAGAGAGCTGGACTGGAAGAGGAGCAGCTGGGACTAGAACCCGGTGCCCATATGGGATGCCGGCGCCACAGGCGGAGGATTAACCAAGTGAGTCACGGTGCCAGCCCTGGAAATTTTTTTTTAATATCTAACACAAGTACAACTTATTCGACCAGCAAACCCAGGCATAAATATGTCATTGACTTAAAAAAATTTGGTTTCTCTGTACCACCAAGTTTAAACCACCTGAGACAGAGATTTATTTAGGTCATGTGAACCAAAAATGTATTTTGAGTTCACCTAGTAGTTTAAATTTATGAGCAATCTTATATCTATAAGTCAATTAAAAGAGAGCTGTTAATAAATTTTTATGTAGACACCAATATGTATACACATATAACATGTAGTATACATTACAGGATAGAACAATAAAGCAGTCTTAGTAACAGCTTTTTAAGATCTTTGTGTTTTTAATTACCAATAAATTAGAATTGTTTTTTGTTTTTAGTGACCTGAATTAACCATACTTTTTCAGTTGGAACCTGTTAAACTTTGGCTTTATCTCTTTGTAGAGCCATACCAAAGTACTGAATACAATAAAGTTAGGAAACAGAAGTCCTTCGAAACCTAAAAGAGGACACGTTTAAACATAGAACAACAATGTTTTAATTTTTATGAGCAGTAAATCTGATTTTTAATGTTTAGAGGAAAATGTTACTGTGAATGACAAAAGGCTTTCAGTAGCCATGGTTAAAATTATAAAACGTATTAACCAACAAGAAGAGACACTTGTTTACTCCACATAGTGTTTTAGAAAGCACCTGTAAGATATTATTAAACATTTATCCCTTTTTAGTCCTCTGGACCTCTTTTCATTAAGAAAGCCATTGAGATTGATAACACAACAAAATTATTAGACTTTTGTAACTTTTGCACATTTGTATGAGTAGACCAGATTTTATTGTTACAAAGCGAACATTTAAATGTTTTAGAATGAGTCTATATTTAACCAAACCATAATTCTTTTAATAAAAACACAGCTGTTTTTAAACTATCAGAATTTAAGGAGAGACAAAGAACAGCAATAGGGATATAAAATTGATGTTTCTTTGTTGCTGAAATGGGAAATAAAAATCCTTAAATATAAATTTGCACGTGGAATCATCCCATAACTTGGAACAACTGTAACAGAGTCAAAACTAGGAAAGAGAAGAGAGCTTATTGGACCCGGCTAGTAAAAGGTAGAGTCACCAATTAAATAAAAACTATTAAAAGGATATGTTGTAGTTTTGCAACAGATTTTAAAGACTATTTAAAAATATTTACTAATATATATGGCCGGCGCCGTGGCTCAACAGGCTAATCCTCCACCTAGCAGCGCTGGCACACCAGGTTCTAGTCCCAGACGGGGCGCCGGATTCTGTCCCGGTTGCCCCTCTTCCAGGCCAGCTCTCTGCTGTGGCCCGGGAGTGCCGTGGAGGATGGCCCAAGTGCTTGGGCCCTGCACCCCATGGGAGACCAGGAGAAGTACCTGGCTCCTGCCCTTGGATCAGGGCGGTGCGCCAGCCGTGGCGGCCATTGGAGGGTGAACCAACGGCAAAGGAAGACCTTTCTGTTTGTCTCTCTCTCTCACTGTCCACTCTGCCTGTCAAAAAAAAATTTACTAATATATATGTATAAAAAACCTCATTGTTTTATTTTATTTATTTTTTAAAGATCTATTTATTTATTTGAAAGAGTTATACAGAGAGAGGAGAGGCAGAGAGAGAGAGAGAGAGAGAGAGAGCGCGAGACTGAGAGTCTTCCATCCGCTGGTTCACTCCCCAAATGGCCGCAACGGCCGGAGCTGCGCCAATCTGAAGCCAGGAGCCAGGAGCTTCTTCTGGGTCTCCCACATGGGTTCAGGGGCCCAAGGACTTGGGCCATCTTCCACTGCTTTCCCAGGCCACAGCAGAGAGCTGGACTGGAAGAGGAGCAGCCAGGACTCAATCAGCACCCATATAGGATGCTGGAGCTCCAGGCCAGGGCATTAATCCGCTGCGCCACACCTCATTGTTTTAACAGAGGATCAGATTTTAATTAGTAGCTTTTGTATCCAGAAAATTTTTCATTACTTTTTGTGACTTTCTCACACCTTTTACAACTTAAACTTGTTTTTTTTTAACCTCTTTTTACAACTTAAACCTGTTCTTTCTTAACATCCTTACCAAGAACAGTTTTATACTTGTGACCCCTTTTTATCTGCTGATTTCTTGATTTATATTGAATTAATACTTTAAAAATCTGTAAATTAAGACAACATTTTTAAAATAAGATAACATCAAATTTTAACCTTAGTTACTTTTAAGCAGTCTTGAATTACTCTTTATATATGGGCTCTTATGAAAACATTTTTGTTAGACACATTTATCTCATTCACCTATACCCAATTTATATTTAGCAGTTATACCTCGGTGACTTAACATGTTGATATTACACTTTTGTCTGAATTAAGGTCAAAATTACATTTACATGGAATTTTACTCTTTTTATAAAACTCCAGCTAGAAATCAATGACATAAACCAGAGACTGAAAAATCCATGTCAGGGCTGATCCCCCATTGTTATTTTTCATTCAGATCTGTAAAAACCAAGCCACAAAACTTTGGCAAATTACAAGGCAATTTTTAAGGCTTTGGTCTTTCTAGATTTAAGAGAACATACACTGAAAAGGTGTCCCCTAGGCTGAGCAGAGCCCATGCTCAATGGAAGGGACAGAGGAGACAGACAGGACAGGAAAAATAATTGACCCCCCGGGATTATGGATGCAGAGAGTGCATCAGAAGGCGGCCACGAAACAGGAACAGAAACCAGTACATCCAGGAAAGGCCTTTCTTTAACCAGACTGAGCCTCCCATCCTAACACTGTCTCGCTCAAACTGAACAGAGACTGTATTGGCGTCTCATCAGACCTCCAATCCCCAGAAGGCACCCCCAGAAAACAGGAGTGGACTTTCCAGAGGACCTAAGGCCAACTGGTCAGTGAAGAGGTCGAGCCAAGC